>BROG01000050.1:642500-1060000 GCA_030159075.1 Atrina japonica | reverse complement strand
AATGCTTTGGCGACGGAGATAAATATCAAACGATAATATCATTGTTTTCCACTCCTGTATCTTATTTTCTTAATTTCTAAAATAATTTCTCCATTCTATTACCTTTTTGCTTTGTGATAACAATCTTAAGAGTATTTAAAACGATTTCCATTAGGAATACAGAAAGGTCAACCTCCGAGTTTAATGAAATCATAAAATAATCTGATTAAATTTCAAGACGAGGCCAACCCTCGTCACATTATGCTACCGTTGCATGTGAATACGAATCAAATAGGCTATAATGCAAATCAAAATTGCCCGAGCAATGACAATCGTTGCACTGTTTTATCGACTGATATCCATGACATCATGTTGTATCATGAACTGTCGACACACTTCTCTTATCAAATCGAAGAATGTGTACAGTTTCACATTTTGCTATGTCGCGTTTTACTGCAACATGCCATGCATCAATAACTGCGTTATATTAATCATGAATAATTTGCATTTTTTTTTGTTATTCTGTTAAACGTGAATATTTCCGCGTGTTGTTAATTATGCGATATTCTTACGCGTGGGTTTTCTTACGAGATGTCACACTTTACAGTTGCCAGCCCTGTATTAACCCATCAACCCCTGAAAAACAATGGACTCTTCTGTAAATCTTGGTTTAAGGTCAGCCCAAACGTGTCTTTAGGGGTGAATGTGTTAAATGATGATTCTTAGCACACATGTGGGACTGGTACGCGAGGGGTAATTTAGTGTAAATTACACCCACGCGTAAATATTTGTTTGTTTGTAATATAATGACCTACCTTTGGCGACATTGACAGTTTGAGTTATAACAAGTGTCAGTAATGTATAGATACAGGTTTACCAAGACCAAGTAGCACATCCGAGATTTGTCAGAAACCAAAATAATACTGTCTATTTTCGAAAACTAGGGATGGACATGTCAACATTCGCACTGATTCCACGCAATACTGTACTGGTACGATATCTATTCTCGGACAAAAAATCGAGGAAGTACTAATCGTCATTTTTTCACGCATATTTCTTTATATATATATATATATATATATATATATATATATATATATATATATATATATATATATATATATATATATAACTAGACGATATATTCATGTAATATGCCAAAAAAAATTTTATTCACGCACAGCGGAAAGTGTCCTGAAATAGGTACCTACCAATGGCTCGAATGTTCTGTGCCGACAAGTAACCCATCACCCTGCTGTAGTATATTGACGGATGTGGCATGCTAACGTGGGACGTTGACTTCTTTACGGACACCTGGTTCCACCCCGTTTGGTATTTGCAATTGTTCTTCGGGTTCAGACCGTTTTAATATCTAATTTGTCGTATTTAAATGAACCTGGAATTTCGGATATCCATCGGGACTCTTCTTCCTCAAACCTTAGACTTGTTCTCTTTGTTAACACTTGCCAGTCTATTCCACAAAGGTATTAGATATAGCGATTGAAGTCATCGTTTCACAAAGTTAACGGTCAATATAACGAATAACCATTCTTTGTTAAATTAGATAGTTGATTGTAGGCCGTTGATGTTGTTGTTGTTGTTGTTGTTAATGAGTCGTCTACATAAAATTGACACCAGAATTTAGTCCTGATTATTTGGAGCACGATTTGTCTGACTCAGGGAGAGTTTTATCTGTTGGCATAAGACCCCTATTCGATATGGCATCTGATCCCATATCCGGTTTGCCAGTTCACCATATTTGCATACTTTCTTCTGGACTTTCTAATGCCTGAACTTTTGGTATCTGTAATTCTTTTATCTTAAATATTCAAATACTTTCTTTTTATTATAAATATCCTTTGTTGTATTACCAATTCATAAAATTTGGTTTTCATTTTAAGATTTGGACAAAAATAAAACACTGGACCGTGGCGTGGGGGAGCCAGAGAAGTATACGCTACGAAAGTTATGCTACACATCCGAAACATTCCGAAAAGAAAACCGAATTCGGCCTTCGATTCAGCATCCGGTACCTGGGAAGTCTTTAGTTTATTATCGAGTTGATAAATGCAGGTGAAGTTATTGTAAAGACCATTTAAATGATGGATGAAATTAATAATAATGTCGCTTTCGATCCGGTTTTATTTCTTTCACATTGAAAATTGCGCCAAACACCCTATTGTTTCTTTCTACTTGTCGTTTTCGGACGAAATTAATGTTGGTTCCACGTGACAGAAAGCTCCGCCCATTGTGAAATATTTAAGCCTCGATTCTTTGAACGTCCCGAGAGCGTGAGGATATTGTAACCTGGCATGCTCAGCTAATCAGCGTGATGTTGTTTGACTTGTTGTATTCTTTGTTTTATGGCAATGGGTCCAGTCAATATAACAGCGAAATGAAAAACTGAAAATAGGTAGAATTACTATATTATTTTTTGTTGAGAATATACATATACTGTTCTCATATTAAACAAAATGGTATGTTTGTGAAAATAGGCATACGTCCATGTTAATGCCCACGTGCTATACAACTCATTTATATATAGGACCATAGAACAAGAATATTACCTAAATCTAGTTTGACCACAAAACAAAATTATAAGTAGTTGACATATCTTTATCTAAAACAGATGGTATGACACTTAGTCGGCCGTCAAAATTTTGCAGTCAAATTAATCATAGCCACACCATGGCATATATCAACACTCACGAATGTTTTACACACCACATTCAATATTTCCCAATATCCTCATGGCTCATTATTTTTTACAATACGGTGATACTAATTGGACTTTCATGCTGTAAACATATAAGGTTTTCATTCTCGATTTTATAGTTTCTATATGCAATTAATGGTCTTATACTATCCATTATCCGGGAATTCTTCTAAAATAATCCTGTTTTATTACTAATATTGCTGAGTATTTCAAGATCGAAATATGCCAATCGATATATGAAGAACCTGGTTATCCAATAATATCGCGTCAAATACAATCGACGCGATATTGAAAAGAAATTGAAAATGTAATATCATATTAACATTATTTTTTATCGTATGATACCGTGTTTCTTATTTTACTAGTCAATTTTAGTCAAGACATACAGAACTGAGGTCTAAAATATTCGACATTTTGTTCACAATGTCCATACCGTCACTCCTACAGTACATGAAGGCTTAAAGCTGATCAGAATGCTGAGAGGATCAAAGAATATTTTAATTTATCATGAACATAATTCCAAGTTCAATTTACCGTAAAATAATTTCCATAGCGTCGACTATATCTGTAAGACGCCGGTGTGCTTTATTTTGCATTAAAAAAAACAAACACGGAAGGACATCTAAGTTTCAATGCTTAGGAAGAAGTTGATTTATTGCTTTTATTGCTTTATTGTCCGTAACGACCAGTCGTTTCCTCCCAAAACAATCTGATCCTGTACGTGTAATTATCACGAGGGACACATTTTCTCGCTTAGATGTGGAATACCAAAAAGAATCAGCAATTTCCCGCGTCCGGATCTTATCTACACTGGTATGAGGAGTGACCGCATTATTTACCATACTTTGAGAAATTTCGGCATCTCTTCAGTTAATTGGACACAAGGGAAAACTAATGCTATCTGACGTGTCTTGGGGATATTCTTTTCATATATCTATCAGTGGTTAATAAACGAACTGTAACAGTGAATTACACACACCTACACAGAAGGCAAGACTCAGTACCAAAATACTTTATCATTCTAATGTTTCCTTGTGTATTTTGGATTATTTTACACATGAAAGATTTGAAGTAAATCTGACAATTTATGGAATATTTCAAGTAAAAGAAACACAAACCCAAAACAAATGATAGACAAATTCCAAAAGATATGGAAAATTTGTTTTGTTTGTGAGTGCATAACTGTTTGGGAGGAAATATCTGAATTAAATTAGTTAGTTCAACGAACTAAACAACAAGGGAAAAAAAGATTTGCTTTACCAGTTTCCACAGCAACAGCATATGTGAAATGGTAAACTTAAAGTATGTTATGAAAGGAATTCTAAAACATGTATTTTCTCGTTATGCAAACATTGCTGTGATCAAGATTCTTTGTTTTCGATTCTGCGCATGTACTTACATGTATTTGAGATTATGCAACCGATAATTAAGTACTTAGTTCTGTCGGTATATACATAGGTAAATGCATCTTATGAAGTAGAACTAATTGCCTGTCTTAATGAAGAAAATAGATTGTCAAAATGTGTTATCTGATGAAGACATGGTTTTGTGTGTTTATGAGTGTCTGTGTTTACACGCTCACTTGGTGTTTTATTGGTAACTCACTTTGTATCATACATTAATTTTTCCCTTGCAAATTGATTATGTAATCAAACTTGTAGATAATTTATAAAGTGTCGGTACTAAAACTGGATTTGGAACGGTTAATCTAAACGCACTCTGTTAGATATTTTTATATTTGAAATTGCATCCTTGCCTTCACATGTTTCTTTTTTGTTAATTTAGTACAAATAATTATGGACAATTAATGTTAATTTGTTGAACATAAAGATATCACAAATACCAATATCATTAGCAATACCAAAGTATCCGTTTTACTAAAAAGGACAAAACATATATGCTCAAGACGATCGTTTCTGTCAATAAAACTTCGTCAGTTGAGCTCGATTTTAATATTATATGCCATTTGTATTTTCGAAAGAAATAGTCATACAAAGCCAAATAATAGATCTAAATAAATTGCCAATCTGTCTAAGAATACCCACTGTAAAAATGAATATCCTAGCTTTGAGAAAAGCAATTTCAGGAGGTCCCCAAAATCAAAATCAAGATCCAGGGACATGAATCCATTTTGACTATGTCTCAATTTTCGTTGTGATGATCTATAAATTCGCCCTTTGTCCTTTGCTACTGTATACAGGGACATTTTCGCCCCTCCACCCTCCCCGTTTTATTTTCGCTCCTTTCACCCTAATCGTCAGTGGGCGAATTCAAAACGGTAAATTCATCTATTTTATTAATTGCAGAGAGAATCTGCTATATATTTCATAAAAAAAACCCACAAATTTTTTTTTTTTAAAAAAACTTAAGTATACAGAAAGTAGACACAAGTATTATATGTTAAATAAAACTTCGCAATACAATAAAATCATATTTAATCGCTAATTGTTACACACACAATGAACTCTGGGCGAATTTAAAGCGGGACGAAACTGTTTGCAAGTGTAGTAGGGCGAAGATAATACGAGACGAAAATCGCCCTATATACAGTATATACACCGCGAGTTCTCATTGAGTTCGTAGATATGGCACCGAGTAAAACTACTCACTGACAAATTATTGACACAGGGATATCGAAAACCGCGTTTAATGTCAACGTTCCGCAAATTTTATGGTCGGTATAATAGTCTTGTTTGCGACTACTCTGTTTCACTAAGTGAAATGTTGAGTTGCCTTTTCGTTGGCGGTTGTTGAGACGTCTGTACCAATTGTGACGAGGATACACTCCTCACGTGTTTCATTGGACTTGACTGTGGACTCACGGCGGGTGTGACCGGTCGACAGGGGATGCTTACTCCTCCATGGCACCTGATCCCACCTCTTGGTTTCCAGATGTCCGTGTTTGTCCATTTTTACCGGATTTGTATCTATGTCCTGGACATCCTATTGATTTATACTTTGGTATCTGAGATTTTTATATTTGGAATACTTCAATATCAATGTAAGCGGGTTATACTGAATGTAGTGAAAATGTAGTCAGGAATCATGTTCTACGTTCCCAATTCTAATTGTTATAATTAGCAGATAAAATAATTAAAACAAACGTGACAGGAACTCAAAAGGCTCGTGTTTTAGGAATCATGAAACAACATGGTCCTAATTTCTACCATGAAAAACCGCACCTTAAACCGATAAACCGATGAAAATATAATAATACAATTTCCATCAATACGGGATACTAATGATTGATAATTAATATAATATCAAGACCCTAATTTGGCGAGCTATAACTTCATTATATAGTTCTGAAATGAACATCCGTCAATTTGCAATTGATTTCATGCCTGGTGCAAATTATATCGCTTAAAAGCCTTACAGAACACATTCATTACACAAAAGTATGATTTATTGTTCGATTTCTCTAATACAGTGTAGCTCTGTCAAAACTCGGTGAATTGTGTAGGCTACTGTACACATAATACCAAAGTTTTAATCTTGTAAAGGTGGGGAGGGGGGCATTCAAATGATCAATTAGACTTCATCAATTAATCTCGGGTCTAAAACAGAAGATGAATTCCGAAACGAAAAGTTATAATAATGG
Organism: Atrina japonica; assembly: GCA_030159075.1. Classification (NCBI taxonomy): domain Eukaryota; kingdom Metazoa; phylum Mollusca; class Bivalvia; order Pterioida; family Pinnidae; genus Atrina; species Atrina japonica. Next base: position 1,053,704 of record BROG01000050.1, on the reverse strand, counting down.
AAAAAGGAAAAACAAAACAAAACAAAACCAAAATGTATTCCTAAATCTGTATAAGAGTAACCACTGTAAAAAGATGTCCAACTTAATTATATATATTAATACGTGACGATACGCAAAATAGTAATGACTGAAAAAAAACGGACTATGTAAAATCCGGAAGTGGATACAGGACCGGAAGTCACCATATTTTCTTATTACTCAAACTCAATATTAAGTTTATTATTTTGAATATATAGCTGTTTGTAAAAATTTTGGATTTGCCTGAATATTATTTTTGTCCACTCACAATAAAAAAAACATAGGCACTAAGTGACCGGACAATTTTTGATTTTCCAATAAAATGAAAAAAAAACCTTGATATGATACTCAGACATCAAAAACGTTCTCCAAGTATATTTTTGATATTTCAAATTTTCCTATAAATGAGCAATACATTTCATTATAATTTACACTTGTTTTCATATATTTTCAAACATGCAATTGCAGCATAAATTCTGTGTGATGTGATATTATAATGGGCTCGAGTATTGAGTCATTGTGGTGACTTAAATGGAGGAGGAAATATCCAAACATTATCGATATATAGTGACATCTACTACCCTCCACCACTCGATACCATTTTTAATCCCTCTACGATCCAGTAGTATTTGTATGAGGACACAGTGAAACTAAAGAACAAACTTTCGGCTAAGCAATACTTAAACCATTGACCCATGCCACGTTAATGAAGCCTCCCTATTTTTAGTATATATTCGTTGCATAAGGAACATCCAATTAGAGTTCAACTATCCCTTCTGACTTCTATAAATAATGACTTTTTTAATAGAATTTCCACAGGAATTCACTTTATCAGAGTTTAATCGTTAGTGAAAATCGGGACACAGGGCATCATTAAAACAATCATTCGTCATCTCATTTCCGACGTCAGAACATACCAAGCGTGATGACCTGATATTCTTGATATCCCAGTATTGGAGTTATTTTTAGATACAGACCGCCTACAACGACGTTTTAGTGTATAAAAATCACAGGTACCAAAGTCTTTATATTCAGGAAGTCCAGGAGACAAAACACGAATCTGATCAATATCGCTTTTTTGGGCAAACATGGACCTCCGGATGTCCAGAGGTGGGATCAGGTGCCATGGAGGAGTAAACAATATGTCTTCATGGTAGTAATGTAACCATACAGAATACGAAACGTAAATATGCGAATATCCATTTGAAAATAAAAGGAGAAGGCCTTTATTCTCCCTAGAAGTGCTAATTTCTAGGAAAAGTGAAGCAAAATAGTCCATGTCATTGTGCAGTTTTAGAGTTATTATCAAAATTTTAAAACAATATCTTCTGCACATTAGTAATATAAAATCTTCCGTATTGATTTTTATCTAGACTAATCACTTCAATCTGTCAACACACGAATGGTATCATAGTTCTACACGCAGGATGCAGGAAATTGAAGAAACGCAACCTAACAACATCCAAAAACACGACTTGATGATTGTCACGTTGACATTAATTTGTCGATAACGTTGGCGAAAGATGCTAAGTACAATTACATGCCATGGTTAACTATTTTGAGTCACTTTTATTTATTTGCAAAATTTAATGTCGTACGAAAGTTTTAATGTTGTTTATGCCACACGCAACATAATTATTCAGCTATTTGATGGCAGCCAATTATAAATGGTGGAAGTATAAACGAAGTTCCATAATTAAGACCTCCACTTACAACTCTTGCTGGGAACAGTTGGGTTCGTTTCCTTGACAGGTCGAACAACAAAATATATAAATCGCTATGGATATTTAATATGAATTTGGTGCGGAATTCATGTGGATGTGACATATTTCTGTCTCAGTCACTACGTTAACTGAAACTGAATATTAGTACGAATTTTGTTTTCGTGTGTGTTACTACACCATCAATCCATACGCTACATAATAAGATAGACACGTGTGTGTGTGCGTGTGTGTGTGTGTGTGTGTGTGTGTGTGTGTGTGTGTGTGTGTGTGTGTGTGTGTGTGTGTGTGTGTGTGTGTGTGTGTGTGTGTGTTTGTCCGCTGCTGACGATGTTAATTTTGTAAAGAGAATTCTGGAAACGAACAAAATTAAAAACATTTACTCTGCATTGACCTTTAAATTGTTGTCGAAATCCAAAATCTTTATCTTTCTAATTTAAATGGACTTTACGAACATATGGAAATACGCATTTTCTTTTTTAAGACAAAAACGAATTTTTAGCAGTTCATGTTGCACACAATTATGTCATTAGATCCAAAATATTTTATCTTTCACGTAAAGAGGTAATTTAATACTGGCGTCACCCACACATGTCTCTTTTCCAACTACATATAAGTGTAGTTTTATTGTCTAAATGGGTTTTCACATTCTTAACGTATTTAGTATACATAATGTGTTACATTTAAATAATTTACCTGTACAGACTGTGTTGTATTTGTTGATTGTTGAATTACTTGTTAAGAATAAATCTAAACTAAACACGATTAAGAAGTTTTTGTTTGTATTTAATTAGAGGACTGATGGTAGATATGAGCGATAGGCGGCAAGGAATACGTAATCATCCAGTAGACCTGATCCCACCACTGTATTTAGTAGAACTACTTTTTTCTCCAGTATTACGTTTTGTGTTACGTTTTATTGATCATTTTAGTTACTGTTGATGTGCCCTTAATACTCTTAAAATATATTGATATAATTTAATTTTAATTATAATTTTTTATATTTTAATTTTTAACACAACAGATAATCTATTAATAATTAGACTTCTAAATTGAATGAAATAATATTTCAGGTGATGTAGCAAACCGGGGTATACACTCCATCATGGTTATTCAAATACTGAAAGTTAACTGTTGCATCTATTCTTCTATTCAACATTTATACTGGTCAAAACGTCTTTTTCAACTGCTGCTGCTTCACTTTCAAGTATTTTATTGAACACGAAAGTGACATTTTTCATATCACATCTAATTGGAATGATTTTCTTTATTGCGTTATGTATTCGGAATTTCATGGCGCCGTATCATATAATGGCTATTCATAGTAATAAAATAAATCACAATGTCTTCGTGATGATATTACGCGTCGAGGGATTTCAGTGAGTCATTTGAAGTTTAGTGAAATATACAACGGGACATGAAAAATGAAACTTGATAATTAGCACAATCCTGACGAAACACCGGGCAATGAATGAGTTTCCTTATTTATTTGAGAGAATAATAAGTTACTATTATTAATGTAATCTTATACAGTCATCTACTTTTAGCTGCCAATAACAAGTTTTGTTACTATTTAAAATATCGTTTAAAATCAGACGTTTTTCATCAATTCTGCCCGTTTTCATTGTTATTTGTGTGATTTTGTTAAAGATTTTTCTACGGAATACAAACATTTGCATTATATCATACTAAGACATGACGGTGAAATGAATTGTTCGTGTCTTACGATAGATAAAAATCAGTTGCCGAGTTATATAATGTGGCTATTCACTGGTTTCTGAATGGTAAATGCAAGTAATTCTATAGAGGAATAAAAACGAGAAGACCATCAGCCCGTAAACTGTTTAGTTTCTTTTTTTCAACTTTATAATGATCGATACAACTGGTTAAGATAGCTAGCAGTGACACTTTATTAACTACAGTAGATTACGAATGGTGGAAAATTTTAAAGTTTGTTCAAAGGGAGATAATTCCTATATAATTTTAAGGAAAAAAACACTCCAGAACATGTTATATGTTTCTAACATCTGGGTTTGCATTGCAGTCTTTGTTTGCGCTTATATATATGTATGTATGTATTGATGTATGTATGTATGTATTGATGTATGTATGTATGTATGTATATTAATGCATATATGATAACGTACCTATGGGAGCCGGCCTGGCTCAGTCGGTAGCGCTCGACTCTTGATCGTGAGGTCGTGAATTCGAGTCCAGCCGGCGGCAGGTTGGTTTCATGTCCTTTGGATGAGACAGTAAATACCGAGGTCCCGTGTCAAAGTAGGTGTCGGCACGTTAAAGAACCCTCACTGCTCAATGCCCGTAAGTGCCGAGCACAGGCCAAAATTTGAAGCCCTTCACCGGCATTTGGTGACGTTTCCATATGAGTGAAAGATTCTTGAGTGAGACGTTAAATAACAATAAAAAAACAAACAAACAAATGTATCTATATAAATAAGAGATTCAAAAGAGCAAGTGATTCGAAAAATCGTGTTAGTTTTCTAGTTTAAAATTTATATTACAACGATTAATGAACATGTTTACACTACTGATTTAATCTTGTTGGCTCTGATATTAACGTCAGAATGTGCTTCCTGTGGGAGAAAACTGGAGTGCCCAAATAAAACCCATGTTTTCCGAGCTGGCGACTTTTATCTACTACACTATAAATCTCAGATACCAAAGTATTAATTATCAGGATGCCCAGAATACAACATGCAAATGTGGTAAATACTGGACAAACACGGAAATCTAGATGTGGCATCGAGTGCCGTGGAGGCGTACACATCCCTTCTTGACTGGTCTCACCCGCCGTGAACTCACAGTCAAAATCAAATGGAATATGTGAGGAATAAAATCGTCACAATTGTTACAGATGATTCCACAACCGCTATGGAACAGCTTACTTCTCCATGACACCTGATCTTATCTATGGCTTTCCAGAAGTCCGTACTTATTCAATTTTCATTTTGTCTCCTGGACCTCCTGAAGATCAATACTTTGGTAATTCTGATTTTTATATTTCAATACAGAAAGTAAGTTTTTGATTTGCTCGTATGCAGCGTTGTTAACTATAGTACCGATATATAAGGCTTTTTCCTAAGACTTTGGATATAGAAAAGTTGCAATTAATGTTTTGTAAAACAAATCTAAGAGTTAAAAGAAGAGCGAGTAATACTCTAGTGTATTATGGGAAGACTGCTACTTTAAATATTGGTTAAAGTTAAAAATAATTGTATCTTGAAATCAGGTGTTGAAGACAAAATGTAACTGATTAGTAGGTCAGTGGATACTTAACATCAAAATCAGAGTTGAAAAACTTCGGACTCATTTACGTTTGGAGTCTAAGTCTTGATGATTAAGATTATATTCAGTAATATTGGACAAAGATTCTATGATATATATGGGGAAAACACATACTTTTCAAATTGGAGCTCAACTGATGAAGTCTAATTGACAGAAACTATATCATCTTGAGTATTATAACTTTGGTATTATGTTTATAATATATATATTAATATTTGCGCTCACTCGCTGTATCACGTTCTATCCTTTTTATATGGTAAATTTGTATCCATGTCTGTATCACTTTTTAGCTCGTTAGGTGTCGTCTGGGGACCAAAATTTAACCTGGACTACATCTTTTGAAACATATTGTTGTAGAGTTTTAATATTTCTCAGATGCATTACGTATAATTGGCCATTTAATGTACCATGACCTTTGACTTTATAATCTAGATGATACCACAACTTCTTAGGCAAAATGCTGGTATCTGAGGTACAGTACTGCTACCGACAACCTATGTTTTCTTCTGGCAACTCTTGATATATCAGAAGTAAGACAATATCGTGAGACATCAATTGGACTGCCGAAGAATTTAGCCTTTTTGTATCATTTCTGGAGCACCAAACTTTCATACATAGACAAGAGCGTTATACGACAATTAAACCATTGTAACACATATGTTATTCGATATAGAATATCTAGTCATGGTTTGAGTATAGAACAGAGATGATATATAAGGAAAGTAGGACAAATAAATTAGGTACAGTACGTGATACTGAAGATACAGAGGATAGATTCTATTCTATTTTAAGTGCCATTTATATAAAGATATAAGATATTTGCATACAGAGAAATAATACAATGTAAGATCTAATATATATAAAAAGTCTCAAATACCATGGTATAAATCATTAGGATGTCAAGGATATAGGTACAAAATTAATTGACAAACACGGACCTTTTGAAATCAAGAGGTAAGATCTGGTGCCGTGGAGGAGTAAGCACTCCCTATCGACCGGTCACACCCGCCGTGAGTCCACAGTCAAATTAAAATGAAATAGTTGAGGAACGAATCCTCGTCATAATTGGTACAGACGTCTCAACAAACGCCATCGAACAGGTTACTCAATATTTCACTTAGTGAAAGAGTGTAATCGCAAACAAGACTATTTTACCGACCGTAAAATTTGCTGAACGTTGACATAAAACGCGGTTTTCAATATTCCTGTGTCAATAATATGTCAGTGAGTAGTTTACCTCTGCATATGAATGTTCTGATCATTTCTGAAATATTAACTCAATACGCGGGTGATTGTGGGATATTACTACTTATATGTGGAAAATTAACAATGGGAAAGTCGAAATCGTCGTGTTTGTCGTATAGCTTAGTTGTTAATTTCACATCTGTGTCTATAGTTAGTAAAATGTCTAAGTACGAAGCGTGTGTGCTTGATTCTGTTGTATCTTCAATTTCTAGTTCACATATGCATATGTATGAAAATTGTCATCATTTATATACAAAACGTCGTCGATATATCTAAATGTCATTTAAAGTAATAAAAATTCACAAATTGTGTAAGGAATATTTCATTTGGGTGCATTTATATATTCTAGCCAGCGTGAGAGTCCACACATGTTAAAGGAGCATTAGCTGTGTTTACCAAAAAAAAAAAAAATATTTTAATTTTTTCTACTTTTTTACTGCTTGTACTTGATGTACAATAACAAATAATAGCTATACACAGGTATAAGAAATCTTATATTCCTATGTATTCTGTGAAAATAAAGTCAGGTCAAGTGTGGTATTCATATACAAATAGTAAGATCGAGTTAATAAAGTGCCAAACCTGGGTTTCTAAAGCACTGTTCACAAAATATTTAAAAGTTTAGATTTTTTCTGCCTGTGTATATCTCTTTTTCGTTATTGTATATCAATCTAAGTAGTAAAAAAGAGAAAAAAAAATTGAAAAAAAACAGCTAATGTAACTTTCCATTCACTCGTCACCCCTCTAAGGATAAACTACAATCTTCAACTCTATATGGAAATATGTTTTGAAGCAATGTTAATGTTTGAGATGGGCGTGTTGACTCACTATCAAACATATATTGAATAAATCATCAATCATTTTTAAATCATATAAGGTTATTTGACAATATGCTATATAATTTGAAATATAGGGTATTGAAATTCAATAATCCAATGTTATCGTCATATGCTGTCTGACCCGCGGCCCACCCTGATTTTAACATTATAAACAATGATTAACCACTTGTCATTTTCTTATTCATAACACTTCTCGTTTCTTTTTTCTTGGCTGTATATCAATTCAAATCATTGTATAATACAGTATATGTATTAAATTTAAATAATATTTGACACAACACTCGACGGTTTTATAAAATACCAAAACACCAGCCGTTACAAGATTTTCTAAAGGGGTATCAGCTCTTTTTTCAAATTTATGTTTTCGCTTTTTATTACCAAACTTGATATACAATTACAAAAATGAGATACACATAGGCATAAAAATTCTTAAATCCATATATATATATATATATATATATATATATAATATATATATATATATATATATATATATATATATATATATATATATATATTGTAAAAAATCCATACTTTTGTAACTGAGATTTTTTTTATATGATTAACTTATGGGGGGCAGTGCCAGATATCAGAGATAGATTTGAAAATCATGTTGAAATGTATAATACGGTGAATTTAAAAATTGTTTGAGTGATCTCCCTTGATGTATATTGTTGGTACACATGACAGGGCAACAGGTCGGGTAATGTGTTACCTTTTGACATTAAACAAATCATTATGCTTACTAAAGGCTTAATTTTCGCTCGATCTCTTCTATAAATTAGAATCTAAGTGATAGTACTGTATATACTAATTTTAAATGGCATGGTTAACTTTTAAAATCATTAGTCATTTTTTCAGTTTTGACAAATAGCTGGCTGGTTGGTTGAAAATAAAATTTGTAAGACTTTTGCTACGATCCAGTAAATTCAAAGTTGACGATATGTCAATCATGTGACAACTTTTTCTGTTTGCAAAACGGTGTGTGTTATACTCAGAATATGGTGTAATTCTACCTTAAACATCAGCATTCTCTTTTATCAAATGTAAAACTAAAGTATGCAAAATGTCATACCAGGAAGAATGATTTATTTTGACTTTGTTGTACCTGTGCATTTTAAATTCCTCCACGGATAGAATGTGTTTAAGTACATTAAGTGTAAACTGCTCGTAATATTTTCGTATCGACGAATACCCTTAAATGTTATAAAACTTGATTTACGACATTGATAAGAGACACTAGGAAAAGTTTAGAATTTTTAAAATGTTTTAGGAGCCGGCCTGGCTCAGTCGGAAGCGCGCTCGACTCTTGATGGTGAGGTCGTGAGTTCAAGTCAAGCCAGCGGCAGGTTGGTTTCCTGTCCTTCGGAGGAGACAGTAAAACTCGAGGTCCCGTGTCGCAGTAGGTGTTTGCACGTTAAAGAACCCTCACTGCTCAATGGCCGTAAGTGCCGAGCATAGGCCAAAATTTCAAGCCCTTCACCGGCATTTGGTGACGTCTCCATATGAGTGAAACAAACAAACATAGAATGTTTTAGACTGGATTTGCATATCATGGATGTGGCAGTTCGAAAGGAATATTTACTCCTTTATGGCATCTGATGTCAGTTCTGTGTTTTTATCCTCATCATCATCCTCATCATTATCATCACCGTCGTCGTTTTCATCTTCAATACAACCGTCATCATCGCTGTCGTCATCGTCATCTTCATCAGTATCATCCTCATCCTCCTCCTCATCATCATCAATGTCATCACCGTCATTGTCGTTGTCGTTGTCGTCATCATCATCATCATCATCAATATCATCATCGTCGTCGACGTCGTCGTCATCATCATCATCACTGTCGTTGTCGTCATCATAATCTTCGTCGTCGTTATCATTGTCATCATAATCATTATCAAATGCATTATCATCTTCTTTGTCGCCTTCATCGTTGTTCAGACTCCCACAACTTGTGTGTAACTCTAATTTGGCTCTCATAGTATTCCTAGTATTCATAGAAATCAGATAAATACTATTGTGAATGTTTGATTTTTTCTATTTACAATATAAACAGTCACATAAAATGGCTACTGCACAATTATTTACAGAAGAAAAAGGGTAAGACTTTGTCTAATGTACGTGCATAGTGCAAGAAAAACATACATTGGTAATCAATTCTGCTGTTAGTAATTTAAGCGCAATTACTACAAATAGACTAATAATGGTATTAACTCTACTTGCAAAAAAACATTAATCATACAAGTAATTGCTCTCCTTTATTTGTTGTAAAGATTTAAGGAATGCAACTCTTTGTAGAACAGCGATGATGATGATGATGATGATGATGATGATGATGATGATGATGATGATGATGATGATGATGATGATGATAATGACGACGACGACGATGATGATGCCTAAATTGAAAAAGAGATATCTATGTAGAAAAGCGAACTTTCTTATATAAAATAATATAAATTTGGAAATGAGTATGTGAGCTAACCTCATCTAAATTTTATATTCAGGCAATTGAAATATATAACATAATACTACGAAGGTTTTTTTTATCCAAGGTTCGTGAAATTGGACATTTTCCTGTGTACATCTGGGAAATATGAAACATGTTGAGATTAATAAATAATACCTCTCTTTAGCAATAAATTAGTCATTTCCAATATATGTCATATCACAGATATCGTAATACAAGATCATCGGGTCAAGGTGTACTTTCTGAATACGCCTATGATGTTTTTCTTTTTTTCAAAACATGCTTGACGCCTCTTAAAGACGTATGCACATATTTTAAAATTTAACATGTGACAAGTTATTTGCTTTTGTAACATGACCCGCTACGTGTGAAGTGCCAATAATAGTTGACATGTACAATTGACTGAAATTAATTCAGTGAGGATTATTAATTATGCAATGGCATCTTGGTTTTCACTCATGGCCATACGACAAGTGCACGCTCATTTTGTGCCTGGCAACAGTACTTATCCGATTTAATTAGTCCTGTTTATAAGTAACACACCATTTATGTTTCCCTCGCAGATGTTTATTCGAATGTAAAGTTTAATAAAATAATGAAAATGAGTCACTCTGAAAACGTGTTTCTCTCTAGGAGATGTATTTTTATATGCAGATTACATAAAGTGTATTTGTTGTTACTTAAATTCAACGCATTCAGTTATATGTTATCAACTAGAATATAAAATTTAGCGAAGCTATACAATTTCTAAGGTAATATTCTTGGTCATACACACACGCGCGCACGCACACACACACACACACACACACATATACTCACACATGTATTCTAACTGCATAACTTCATGGATATTTCTGTTATTAGAAATTGTGACAAATACAGTAATACCTGGCCTAAGGACAACCTTGCCAAGAAGACCATTTCGTATTAATACAGTGATAAATTAGTATATTCTCATTTCTTAATGAGATTTTTATATTCTTAATAGATATTAAGCAGTCCGATTTGATTCAGTTAGATGGTCTTAATGCCAAGTTCCACTGTTTCTATTTCAAATTGATGCAGTGAAAGTATTATTACAACATGTTGGATTCACGTATTATTATTCTCTTATATAATATTATAATTAACACTAATAAGGTTAACAGCTTAATAGAACAAGGGTTGGGATGCCGTATTGTTATGTGTCCTAACCCACTTTATCTGAAGCAAGAAAAAAAAAAGGAATGAAATCAAAAAGACGCCAGGAACTGTCAAATGCTATTGTTACACTATCAAATGCTATCGTTACATTGTCAAATGCTATCGTTACATTGTCAAATGCTATCGTTACATTGTCAAATGCTATCGTTACACTGTCAAATGCTATCGTTACATTGTCAAATGTTATCGTAACACTGTCAAATGCTATCGTTACATTGCTATCGTTACACTGTCAAATGCTATCGTTACAATTCCTATATTCTGGCATACATCCATGTATAGTATTTTTTACATCTTTTGTATATTTTGTTGCTTACTTATTAGATTTTTTTTGTAAAATCAGATATGATTTTATTCAATTTGACAAAAATTTATATTTCCTCATTTAAATTCTTCTGTTTGCTGTCGTTGGAATCAATAACATTAACCAATTGTGAACTTCCACATGAACTTTAAAATCTCCCCATTTTCATAAATCCGTAATTGTTGAGGCTTTGGTATTTGACCTTTTAATCATGAGTTTCATTTAAAATTGGGTTACATTATTTGATGTACAAAGTCAAGCCTTTGAAGTCAAGCCTGTCTTTATCAACGGAAACTCATAACCGAATACATTTCAAAGGATTTGAAAATGTATAAATCTCTATCAATTTTATGCAGTTATCGGTAACATTTTATGTGACAATTTACTTGAAATCGTAGATTTTGTGAGACAAGATTCACTTTAAAACCACGTGCGTGCGTGCGTGAGTGCGTGCGTGTGTGTGTGACTCTGTGTGTGTGTGTGTGTGTGTGTGTGTGTGTGTGTGTGTGTGTGTGTGTGTGTGTGTGTGTGTGTGTGTGATGCCACCATGATATTCTGGTGGCTTAACGACATATCGCTCAAAATTGTGATTAAGGTAGATTGTTATTTAACTGGACACAAATAATATATATCTGTGAAAATGTATTCACATTCGGTTATTTAATTGAAAACAATATTTGGCAATATTTGTTAATTAAGATATAGTGAATACTATAGGTATGTGCACTATGGGCTTAATACACAATTGACCTATCGCCAAATTTCTGACACATGGCTGCTCATGTTCTTTGTTGACGTCATCCTATTACGATGTCATAATCACACAAGTGTTTGCCAGGCCATTTAATTGTGACACCATAAATGGAAAAAAAATTGCCAAAAGGTGCCGTATCGGGCATTTGGCGATATGTCAATTTTCTCTACTATTGCCGAAAATACCCATCGTCGCTTGATATATAAATTAATTTAAAACAAAATGGTAGATATAGTTGGCCCTTTCATTCATAAAATTTCACCATTCTACAATAAGAAAACATAAACAAAAAGATCAAGATAAAAAGTATATATGAACAAACGAAAATCCAGGTATATGTAAATCGAGGAAATATATGCATATGTGCGTATGCATGTAATTGAAGATTTCAGTTTCTTATTTCTATTCACGTGTCTTTACTTGTTTTTGTACATACTATTAGACCTATTTCCAGTGCCTGTGACGAGATTACATACTTTGTTATAAGGACAGTGTGATAACGAAGCTTGATAACCTGGTAATAATATAATATGATACGTTTAAAATTATCGTTCTATTTCTGAGGAACCCGCCTCGTCCTGTCCCAAGAGGCATTTACTCTTCCTAAAATACTTGTGAAATTCTAGAAAGGATAGAGTACTTGATCAATTTGATTTAACGGAAAATCGGGACCAAGTTTAAAGTTTCACGGGAACCATTTTATGTGTTTGTATTGATTTGTTTATACTTACTATTTGGTGTTAATCAAATATTGACATCCAGTACATTTTGACTAAGGTGAAAGCCCGGCCACGACATTATGAAATTGATATTTCATCAGTGATTTGAGGAACGTACTGAAATATACATATCAGTGTCTATCCGTTCTCATAATGTAGATTTCGAACTATAATATTAATACCCCCAAGGTTTCCATTACCTGATAAAGATTCGTATATTGTGTGTTATGAAAGAAATAACATTTATCATATCACTAATGACATTTCATCAATAATGTCTGTATGAGAAAATTTTCTAATTTAACTGCATTTTAGAAAAGATTGTGGTACTATAGGAATGTGTTCCTGTTGTAGATTCAATTAATGTTTTATATAAGCACGTATACAACGGGAATTTTTAAAATCAGGATATTTTAAATATTGAGATTATATTTCTTTTAGATTTAACTTGTCCGGCGGTTTCGATTATAACCAGACTTCAATACTTCGTGATAGCGTATAACAATAGACTAGACAATGACATACAGAATGAGTTTGTCAAAATTTGTATGCCAGGGGGTCATGTTGTGTTAAACTATTTAAATAAGTATTCTTTGCGGCAAGCTCACCCATAAAATTAAATATTATTGTTGTCAATTTCGCGATCAGATCACTTAATGGTTCTACATATTATGTTTACCTGTCGACATCAAATCAATCGCATGAACATATCATTTACAATTATTAACCACGTATATCCAATTATCGCTTTAATGATACAGAAAAACAGAAACATGTAGACACCGAGTAACAACTGGACTAAGGTATTGTGTAAAAGATCGGAGTTAAATAGTAATTATACATAGGTAAGAATGTAAAAAGTCTCAGGATCGACCGTGTGTCGGATTTGGTGACTGGGAACTATTTTGACCTAAAATATCTCTACACCAATTTTTGGCTTCGAATTGATAAAATAATCAAAGGTCAATTGTTGCAAATTTCGGATGATAATGTAAAAAGTATAAATCTTGACGTACGTCCTATCAAATACTTGCCTAATTTTTATATCCTTTGTTTCGTAATAATTTGCTAATTGTCATTAAAAAGGTTGGTTTCAGTAGCAATTGTGTGACTCGTGGTATCATTTTTGTGCTTAGTTGTTCAATAGGAATATATAGCGAAATTGAATATTTGTGTATTGTAAATTCGTAAAAACATACATACATACATACATACATACATACATACATACATACATACATACATACATACATATATATATACTCAAGATTCCTTTGCGACTTTAACATTATGTTTTCATTTTTTTTCGTCTTCGAATCTTGTCTCGGGTTTTGAGACGATACTTATAATGACCGAGGAGGAAAAAGGGAAAAGACTAATACCAGGGTTCAATAGAGGCTCTAAACCTACTGACAAGATTTGATCACTTTGTATCGAAACTGATTTATTGATTTTGTAGCTTTCAGAAGCAGGCAATTGTGTTGAGACAACATTTCACTGCAGGGGAAGATTTCTGGCCTGGAAATGAATACATTATTTACACTATGCGATTCCTATGTTTATTTTAAAATATTCTCATCGGCATTAAATGCCATTTTGATAACTATAAACAGACGATATTTACATTTAAAGTATACAGAATTCTTTTGAGCCAACAAGTTCCGGATATCTGAAATATCAGTTTTACAAAAGGATTTACGTAGAGTAAGCATTCAAAGAGTAACAGTAATTCTTCTAAATTTGTAAAATGAAAACTTTGAATTTGAACGATTAAATGTATGTAAAGTAAAAATGTAGAAGTACCAATTAATAATCGAAGCTCAAGTCCATTAGAACACGACAAATTAGATATGCAATGGTCTCAACACGAAGAACAAGTTCGAATCCCAAACGGGATAGAACCAGGTGTCCGGAAGGAGTCAACATCCTCTGCTGGCATGCTACACTCGTCGCAATCGTTCATTGGAAACTTTTCTAGTACGATGAACGGGTCAAATTAGGTGAAAAGGTCAAGTTTGGTGAAAAGGTCAAGTTCGGTGAAAGGCACCATTGGCGAAAGGGAGTCACTGTCTGTGGCCAGAATACTATTTAATACCTCTGAGAGGGGGACTTCATAATGTTTAACAAGTTCCCCGTATCGACCATAAAACGTCTTAAACGACGACTCCAAGCGTTCAACAACATAACTTTGAACCGTGAAGTGCCAAATGTAATGTCATTAGAAATTCTTCTTATATATCTCATAAAATACAGTTTATTATAATGTTGCAAATAACAACGCAATTTCAACAATAAACTATTAATATTTTGAAGCTTCTGAGTTTGTGTGCTATAATTTCCGGGGTTTCTTGTAATAGCACTGACGTATGACACAAAGTTTTGATGTTTCTTTTTAATGCATATGTGTATATGTGTATATGTGTATATAGGAAATTATGACATAAAGAAATTATTTATAATTGCAATTTATGGGTCTCGAAAACAGGACATTTATATCATATCACATATAGTGCATACATATAGTAAGCCAAACACAATGATAATTTGAATTCAATGACAAATTAATTGTCAAAGATTAAGAAATAACTTGTCATAATTGTGGATACAAAATTGTATCACTTTTTGAACGTGACTATATATATATATATATATATATATATATATATATATATATATATATATATATATATATACAGCATAAATATCACTACAACATTTTCATTTACAATGGACCTTGGATCAGAAATATAATACTATCTGCGTACATATAGCATATATATATATATATATATATATATATATATATATATATATATATATATTATATATATATATATATATATATATATATATATATATATATATATATATATATATATATATATATATATGAAAAATATCAAAGGAGAGAGAATCAGTAAGCGTGAGATGGCATGATCTTCCTATAGATATATTCAAATACGTATTATATCAAAACAAACTAAAACACGATCGTTAGATTTTAAATGTATTAGATAATTTGGCATACATACAAAATTCTTACGATTGAACATTACTCCATAGATATCTAGAATACGTCAGGAATATATCGTTTACGACTTATTTCTGCTTCAAATGGCCGATTGTAAAAGTGTCGAGTTCCACATTTTGCATATTTATTAAACAGACGTACTGTCGATGGATTTTAGATTCTTTCCTGATTGGTGACAATTCAAAAATACATCCATAACAAAAGAGCTTATGAATATACAATACATTTGATTCATTTGTAACGTTTTATGTATTATAACACCCCTCTATATTCAAAAGCAAGCACAACTCGTACATAGTTTATCAAGATAGACCTCAATTTATTCCAGCTGAATTCTAAGCATTGTTTCTTCTTCTTTCACACTTGATTGTTCATAAAGGGTTTGTTCACAGATAAGAAACAGTATAAAAATAGTTACATAAATGGCACTTGTTATTAACGATATTTCCAAATGAAACTATTACCATCTCCGATCATATCAATTAACAGTTTAAAAAATCCAATATTGTGACTAATTGTGTTCCTGTTCCATCAGCATTTGATGTGGAGTTTGTTCAAAGCACATGCAACTTCACATTTCTAGATCCGGTGTTCAACAAATAGTTATCGTATTGCATACAGACTTTGCGGGAAATGGCACAAGTTCCTCGGTGAGCACAAATATAATTAAGAATATAAATATATAATTATCTCCTGGTTGTCTTTGAGAATCATTCATATTTTTGTGACCCGAAATTATTTCCCGAATTAACCCCGATATTACTTACTGGCAAATCCTAGAACCAGAGTTCGTCCATTTATCTCCGGTAAAGGTTCGGCTCTGTGTCGGACAGATGAGACCTCAGTATCCCTGGTTCTAATAAAAAGCGAAAAAGGAGGTCTCCTGGATACATCGACAAATGTATTATGTCGTTCTGGTGGAGTCATTGTACGTATATATTTTGTCGGCAGACAAAGGGATGTATTTGTTCTTGTTGGCCCTAGAGTTTCTTTCAAAGCATTAACACTTTGAACTGCTTTGCTACCTCGTCGATTGTTGCTTAAAACTTGGCAAGCGTAAATATGCCGATTTGCTTTTGCCTGTAACTGTTTAGCCAGTTCATTTTCAGACGATTCACGGACTTTCTTGTAACCAGAAAACGAATCCGTTTTCTCATTGCTCTTTAAACCGAAATCCGCATAAAAAGCCGACGAAAAATTAACTTTCGGAGCACGTGGAGACATACTGGTACTTCGAAAATTGGATTTAGATAACGGTGGAAGCTGTGTTTCCAGACTTTTCATTCTCGGTGTAAGAGACGGTTGATTTTCCGGCTCATTTTCTTTCTGTAAAGTTTCACTGTCTTTTGAAGCAGTTGAAGGCACAGAGTCGGCATCAACAATTTTTTTCCCAGACAGCTCTAAGGCTGCCGGCCAGTTCTCGTTGGGTCTTTGAGATTGCTGGGTGTGTCTTGTCCTTTTATACACCTTTGAATCTCGTGCCTGTTCGTATCCAGATTTTTGACTCATGTAAAATGATTTGCTTCCAGAACCTCTACTCAGCAAACGACTCGAGGCGAAACTGCTCATAGAAACTCCTGAATTAGATTCAACTCGGTTTGACATGCTTGTTCTGTGTTTTAACTTGTTTGTAGTCAGACATAAATCCTTTTTAGATCCCTCAATTTCAAATTCATCACTTTCATCATCAGGTATTTCCGGTACGAGTGCGTCTCTAACCCCCACGTAGCTAGTGTTTGTGTTGCTCGGTCGGCGTCTGTAAAGATGACTGTGTGCAAGATATATTTTTCTATTCATTTTGCACATGTCATGTACAATGTTATTAATTTCTAAGGTTAATCTCCAAAGTCTTTAGAATACCAAGAGAACTTCAAAACGGACATGTTTTCTCTATGTTTAGAGTTTCCATAATGATATGTATGATCCTCGCACCTTGTTCAACTATAGTGTACCCTTCGTAAATTGCGGTGTAGATTAGATGCCTTTGATGTCAGTCGATAACTTAACCTGATATACATAGATATTCCCGGATTAGCGCTGATTTTTAGAAGCGATCTAGATTTATTTCGAGCATTTCCACCCTGTCATTAACACGACCCGTTATCCTGTCTGTACAGTAGAGGTATGTCCTTTTTATGGCGTATATAAAAGAGGTATTTACCCTAACCTCATTTAAAAAGAATCTATTGTAAAAATAATTAAATACATTTTAAAGTAAATATAACCATATCATGTACTGTGTACATATGTATATACAATATATAGATCGCTCCAGTCGCTACCTGTGTCGTGACAACAGACGGGAGTAGATGATCTGTCCAATATTTCACTACTAACACATTCTTCTTTTTACCCAACACAAGCACTTGATAATCGTCTTTTTACATATTTGTAAAACTCGTTAACGTCCATGTTGGAAATATCATGTTGTCATCACCTTGTATAATGGTGTAATGTTTAAATCTTTTTCACTCTATACGTTATAATAAGCTGGATGAAAGTATTCACAGACTTCACCTTAACCGAAAAACATTTGGTTCACAGCAATTATCCGATCTATTGATTATCTTAATTCATTTTAAGACATTTAAATTCATTTAAGCTGCCGCGTAAAGCCGTCGTTTTATATTTCAGTATATAAATGTTATATCTTTTGTTGCTTCTCCTTGGTACCTGTATGTAAGGAACTACAAAACAATCACAAAACCGGTCATCGTCATATGTAATCAGTTTTATACAGTCTTATGCATTAAATTTACAGTCGCTGTAATGACTCTTATGTACAAGTGCAAATTAGGATTATATATTACATTATATATATATATATATATATATATATATATATATATATATATATATATATATATATATATATATATATATATATATATATATATATATATATATATATATATATATATCAGGCCCATACGTTTGTTATTCTTTGTTAATGTGTTGTTGTTGTTTAATGCACATCCAAGATTTTTTTTTTAATTATTTGGAATTTGTATTTTGAAAGTGTTTTACGCCACACTCATCAATTTTTCAGTTATATGGTGATGGCCAGATTTTAATGGTGGAGGAGAGAACCCGGTTACAATGTACCAGGCAAGAGACCACATACCGTTCGCAAGTAAACTGGCAAACTTTCTCACAAAAATCAGCACTGATCAGGAGAGACTTAATGGTTCAAGTGCGATACACTAGCCGCTCGGCAACAGAAGCCCCAAGCGTGATCAGCTGCTAGTAAAAATGACGTACTATAACTTTGGACAATGCTATGGACAAATTTCAAGACTGTTAGGGAGCCGGCCTGACTCAGTCGGTAGCGCGCTCGACTCTTGATCGTGAGGTCGTGAGTTCGAGTCCAACCGGCGGCAGGTTGGTTTCCTGTTCTTCGGATGAGACAGTAAAACTCGAAGTCCCTTGTCACAGTAGGTGTTGCACGTTAAAAAACCCTCACTGCTCAATGACCGTAAGTGCCGAGCATAGGCCAAAATTTGAAGCCCTTCACCGGCATTTAGTGACGTCTCCATATGAGTGAAAGATTCTCGAGTGGGACGCTAAACAACAATAAAAAAAAAAAAATCAAGACTGTTAGGGTTATTTGACTTATGACCACACAAGCTCAACCTATTGTCTCATCTAAAAGACATGGGTCTCACATGACGAAGGAAAATTTACTGTCGGTTTTAAAGAAATTGTATATCCTAAACGGAAATCGAACTTTTTGAGTGCATATAAAACGCACACACGCACACTCAAATAGGCACTAATATACAATAATATTATTCTGCCCAGATAACTTTACCGCTGTCAAGAAAAGGTCCTACCAAAGAGTTGGTCTGTAAGAAATTGTTGTTTACACAGTAAAGCTTGATCGTGTTTATTGTATCATGGGTTTTTCTAAAATATGGAGCCGGCCTGGCTCAGTCGGTAGCGCGCTCGACTCTGGATCGTGAGTTCGAGTCCCGCCGGCGACAGGTTGGTTTCCTGTCTTTCGGATGAGACAGTAAAAACTGGATGTCCCGTGTCACAGTAGGTGTCAGCACGTTAAAGAACCCTCACTGCTCAATGGCCATAAGTGCCGAGCATAGGCCAAAATTTGAAGCCCTTCACCGGCATTTGGTGACGTCTCCATATGAGTGAAATATTCTTGAGTGGGACGTTAAACAACAATAAACAAACAAACAAACAATTCTAAAATATGATTTTAAAGTTGTGTTCGACGTTACATAAGTGTCTCCTTGGACGGGTGGTCAGAACACCGTAAATAGTTGTATGCTGCATAACAAAAACAGTATGAAATAAAAAAATATATATCCACTCCCATGAAAAGAAAAGGAGGTGATTTCATGTATCTAGATAAATTGCAGTCTCGGTTTGAAATTTGATGCGTTTACGCATGTTTTATCACGTAGTTAGACAGGCAATAGAAAAATGGTTCTTTAGACAACAGTGGGCATTTTAGCAAAACTTAGTTAGAAACTATCAGCCAAACAATAAACTAACTATGTCCTATGTTTGGAGATTGTCGGTAGCTGTTATGTGGAATTGCGTTAATCTCTTTATTCTCGCTTGCTTATATTTATAAACTTATGGTGTTTTCGACACTCGGCTTAGACAACTCACAAATCAGTTTATTTAGGATTAATGCATAAAATGCACCCACGTCTACGTAAAGGATTTCGATATAAAGAGGTCAAATTTAAAGTTCTTAGTTGATCTGCTGATAATGTATAATGCTGTATAATGAAGTTACGTTTCAACTCAGCATGAATGTTGAGCAGTATTTTAAATTAAGTGTTTATAATTGTAGAATGTATATACTAGAAGACAAAGGTTACATTTAAAAGCACGTCTAGCTACTCGTCTTACGGTCGGGATATCTTATCAGTATATTGGCCTTTGATGAATACATCTGATGTTCCTAATGTAAAAAAAAAGATCTCATATAAATCTAATTCTTCCCTGCGTTTGAAAGTAAATGGAATCGTCAAATATATTCAAACATCTTATAGTATTTGTAAACGAAAGTATTAGAATGCATATGTCTAATAAATGTTTTCTTCTGTCAAAATGACAGAAGTGTTGTACATGATTAATTACCTTTCATAACACAATAACTGAATTAAATGTAATCATCGGATTTCAGAACGTCTTTGTAATAAAATTCAATGTCCTCCAAAGGGAAGTATAGTTATACGAAAAAACAGAAAAACACTCAATATTCACAAATTTTTCGACCCCTTTGCCTTTATCGAGTGAAAGACGACAATATGTATATTAGTTATATAGTGTTAAGTCTGCACAAAACACAGCTTCATGGCCAAATCTTTATAAAATCATTTTGCCATGAAGCTGTGTATTGTGCAGACTAAATATTATGTAACTAATATACATATTATCGTCTTTCACTTGATAGAGGCCAAGGGACCGAAAATTTGTGTGAATATTGAGTGTTTTACTGTCTTTGTAATAGACTATTAGGTATTTTTCAGGTGTTTCATTGCGAATGAGGTAATGTCGGGAGTAAAAAATTAATCGTTTTAGTTGCCATTCTTTATAATGAAGAATCGTTAATTCGTATGTTTCGACCAATTGACGGGTGATTCTATAAAGCTCCTACAGACAAATTGCCTTGCTAAAACCTGCAATATGTTTAACTTTTCTAGATGATAATGCATGTCGCGAAGACAATTAACACTTTCTAAATATAGACGTAATGTTACTGAAACAAATTGTCAATAGTAACTTCACCTACCATTATCGGACACAGACCGAATATCCTTTCTAGGTCATGTTTTGATTATGGGGTATGGACTTATATTCGTAGGATTCACGTTTCGTGGTTTTTCCTTCAAAAAACGAATTCATTGACTTTAATTTTCGTTGACTTTGCGATATCGTGTTGTCCATCATTCAAGTAATTTTTTTGTCATGGTCACATTTTCGTTGATTTTGGTTACCCATCAAATAACAATTAACAATAAAAAATTAATGGTTTTACAGTGTTTGTTTCACTCATCCTTGTTATGCTATGATGAATGTTTGACCACTGACCTTTAGTAATAAGTGAAATGTTTAGACATCTTAGCACTGCACAGATCGTAAAACAGGTAGTTAAGGCAACGGATCACAGTAGGTCCCTAGAAACACTAGGGTGTAGTACAATATATATGACAAAAATAATAACACTACAGTATGTGTCCCATAAGCATATCTTTATTCTCAACGTATATATCCGAACTGGCATAATAAATACGAATTTTCTGAAAATATTGCATTAAAAATATATAATGTTCAAATGATATGAGAAATGTTCAAATGATAAAATTAATTGATTTTGGTACTATCGGCGTTAGTGAAACATTAACTAAAATTTAAAAATCGTATTCTCTCAGATTCCGCACGGAATCGCTACACATGATAACCATTTTGCAGGGAAAGGTAACTCTTCTATATTTTTCATCCAGTAATCAGATTTTACGTCATAAACCTCCATAGACTGAAGAACACGGTTAGCTGTGGAGCATATTCCTCCAAGTATAAATATTTTGCTTCCTAAAAAGACAGATTACAATCAACATCATTTTAGCAACAAATGTACAAAAATAGTGACGAAAAGTAATATATGATTCAAGAAAAAGTTACCGTAATGATGAAAGAAATAAGGAGATTTTAAATAAAGCAACAAAGTAATAAATCCGCAAATAAATGAAATGATAGATTTATTATGACCTTAATAAACAAAGTTATAGATCCGTAAATAAATGGAATGATAGATTTATCATTATTTTAATAAACAAAGTTATAGATCCGTAAATAAATGGAATGATAGATTTATAATTATTTTAATAAACAAAGTTATAGATCCGTAAATAAATGAAATGATAGATTTATCATGACTTTAATAAAATCAATTAAGATTTTCTGGCGAATTATTTGCAATCGCTTTGTATCAATTATGATGAAAGAAATGAAAATTTAGAGATAAAATGTCCCCTCCAACGGCTTCCTATGTTTTCGGTAAAAGCAAATCATAAACATACACAAAAACAGGTCATATACGACCTATCAAATAAATATAAATATATGTTTTACGATAACCCGTGTTTGTTGACAACTATCAAATCAGTAAACTATCTTAAAACGGTTTTTGATTCTTATTAATGAGCCAAGATCGTTATCAGAGAATATATTCTTATCAGAAAACTACGCATGTGTACACCATATAAAACACTTCAATATAATACACACACATATATATATATATATATATATATATATATATATATATATATATATATATATATATATATATATATAATATATATATATATATATACAGTAACGTGGGGGTAAGTATTTACGTACTTCTATAAAGAATGGAGTAAATTATAGTTTTATGACCGAGTATAGTAGATCTAGATATTAATTGATTGCATAGTACACCAATGATTACAAAAGAATGTTTCACAATCAACCATGCAGGATTTTACGGTCACTGTTCAAATTATGTGTATGTATTAAATGGCCGCATGCTGATAAATGGAGTGTGTAGTTACATCTCTAGCCCCGAGTTGGGACAACGTGTTCTATTCTATGTAGATGAAAATGAGTATTTGACAAAATAAGATGCAACCAAACACAACTAAACAATATATGATGTGATATCTGATGCAAACGTAGCCAAAACCATGGATGGATCTACAGTATTAATGCTATACCTTGTATTCCCTTCCTACTTAATACCCGATCAACCCTACACACAAACATAGATACATCACACACGCATACGCACACACACCCGCACACAGTATTGCTTTATTAAAGTTACCCTTAAAACCATCAAATTTTTCATCTCTATGAAAACGCTACTAGACACAAGTTCGATTTCATAAGACTTAAAGCATGATTTTAAAGGTTCCTTAAGGCGTGCTATCTACGCTTTTAAGGGGTGTCTTCCTTTTTCACTTCATTGTCAGTCTCCAGAAATACCCACCTATAACTGTAGCACCAGCGCTATGTCTACTAATCACCATATCTGTCACGTGTTCCCACATATTGACATCTTTGCTGTAACAATCTATAGCACTAACACTTGAGATTACTGATTCTTTACTGGTGTGGGTACGCGTGGCACCACCACAAATATAGAGTTTGTTCTCCACTGTTACAAGGTTGGCATGGCAACGGGAATATCGTAAGTTACAAACACCATTCCACCTACAATGATTATATAGAGCATATTGAAATTAAAAACCAACTGGACTTAAGTGTTAACACTGAATAAGAAAAAAATCTACATGCAAGTTCTCGATATTCATACTTCTTATATCAAAGGGCTTCCGATCAAGATGAATGGGCCCCAAAAAAGGGGCATTAATTGTGTTTACTAAAACTCATTTAGATTTTTTCTACTTTTACTTGATGTACAATAACAAATAAGAGCTATACACAGACATAAAAATCTTATATTCCTATATATTTTGTGAAAATAAAGTTAGGTTCAGTGTGATATGCATACCTATACAAATAGTAAAATTGATTTAATAATTGCAAGTAAGAGTTTCTCAAGCAATTTTTACAAAATATATAAGAATTTAAGAATTTTTATGTCTGTGTATATCTCTATTTTGTTATTGTATATCAATCTAAGTAGTAAAAAAGGATAGAATTAAAAAGAAATCACGGCTAATGCCCCTTTAAGAGTATCAAGTATTCTATATAGTATAAAATAAACTCAAACAGAACAAGTGCTAAGTGTAAGACGCATTTTGTACTTTATACATAGTCATGAATCCATACACAGCAAAAACTGATTTAGAAACTTTTTAGTTTATTCATATTGTTTTATGTCGCTGTATTAATATTGAACTTTTCAGGTTTATTGTTGATTTTGGTTTTAATTACGCCACACTCATCATTTTTTCCGTTATTTGGTGGGGAGAAGTATTTAATGGTGTAGGAGCAAATGATGATTATAGTGTACCCGGGAAGAGGCCATCGTCCTTCCGCAAGTAAACATACGTGATAGATGTCATAGTTTAAACCTCGATAATCTAACCACTTGGCCATGGAGACTCAAACCTCTTTAGGTAGTTACCGAGAATAATATGTTGAATTTGCAACCTGGCTATCTATGAGAGAAAATATAAAAAAAATCACAGATACCAAATTATAAATGTTCAGGATGTCTAGGATACAGATACAAATCTGATGGAATCAGTTGTTGAGTCGTTTGTATCAGTTTTGACGAGGATTTATTTCTCACTTATTTCATTTGAATTTGACTGTGGACTCACAGCGGATAATACCGTTGGACAGAGATTCTTACTCCTCCATGACACCTGATCCCAACTCTGGATTTCCAGAGGTCCATGCTTGTGTTATGTCCACTAGCTTGTTTATTTTTCTCCTGGCCATCCTGAAGATTTATACTTTGGTATCTGTGATTTTTATATTAGTGAAACATAGTAATTGCATATTTGGAAAGCCATGTATTTGTAAAATATGCTACCAAATTATTTTTCCATTCTTTCAGAATTTGATATTTCAGTATAATTCTGGACCCTTTTTTCAAAATGGGTCAAATACACAGAGCGAGAAATTGATCATGAAAATAATGATACATAATCAAATACAGTGATTTTGATAGAAATTGCAAACAATAATCAATTCACGTCTTTGAGGTGAAATTTACAACTGTAGATTAATTAGCGTTAATTGCAAATAACAGTAATACTATGTAGCTGAAAAAAAAATGTGATATAACGGGACAAAGCTTTTATACTAAATGGCTCATCCATCAAGTTAAGAAAAAAATCTATATCTTTCCATAGTATCAACTGAAAATCTATAATGTTTTATAGTATAAATATATTTTGGGAATTGAATGTATCATTATAACTGATGCAAAATAGGTTATCTTGAAACAGAAAAAGCAGGAGATCGATAATACTGTGTTATTGCTAGGTCAAGCATTAGGAAATAAATCTATATATGAATTTTGTGTAAAGAAAACATTTTTAATGTTGACTGAATTGTAATAATTTGTTTGCTATAAAAGTACATAGGTCAAGAGATCTGAACCCAAGGGGCTGAATACAAAATATGAATCAACGTATATCTATCTATCTATCTATCTATCTATCTATCTATATATATATATATATATATATATATATATAATCCACTTATAACAGACCGTATATATAACAAGATACCATTTACAGCGAGAATATGTCAATTCCGCATTGATTTCTTACATTCTGTATAAATCCAAATAACAAATTTAGGTTCAAATTTATCTCTCTTCTATTTCGTAATTGGCGGAGGAGTTGCCTTTATATTATATATATATATATATATATATATATATAAATATATATGACAATATATATATATATATATATATATATATATATATATATATATATTATATACATTATGTATGTTAAATTTAATCACAACATATATATATATATATATATAGATATATTATATACATTATGTATGTTAAATTTAATCACAACGAAAACAATTTTATCTTTGTTTGAATGCTGTTTTAAGACACAATGAGCAATTTGTAACACATACGATGGCGACCAGTTTGTTTGTTTGTTTGTGTTTTCATGCTCTTTTGGAGTTTATTTTTGTTTTGTTTAATTGTTTGGTTTTTTGGTTTTTTTTTTGTTTCTTTTTTGGTGAGTAAAGTTACATTGTGTCTGGTCTCTATTGATTTGTTGGTAACTGATATCTACCGCGGGTGGTAATTAAAATGTAACATCATTTCTGAAGAAAAACTAGGTTTAATCCATAAAAACTATATTTGACTACTTAATATGATTTTGGAATGCAATGTCATTAAAAAGTTACATATCATATCATGACATTATAAAAAATTACATCTATAATTGCAATGACATTACGATAAGTAACATCTATAAATATCACAACATTACAAAAAGTTATATCTATAATTGCCATAGTATTACAAAACGTTACATCTATAATTGTCATGACATTACAAAATGTTATATCTATAATTGTCATAGAATTACAAAAAGTTACATCTATAATTTTCATAGGATTCAAAAAAGTTACATCTATAAATGTCATGATATTAAAAAAAGTTACATATATAATTTCCATAGAAATACAAAAAGTTTCATCTATAAATGTCATGACAGTACAAAAAGTTACGTCTTTAAATGTCATTATATTACAAAAAGTTACATCTATAAATGCCATGATATTACAATAAAGTTATATATATATATATATATATATATATATAATATCATGATATACAATATATACATATATTATATATATATATATAAGTTATATATATATATAAATGTCATGATATTACAATAATTTACATCTATTAATGTCATATTACAAAAAGTTATATATATATATATATAAATGTCATGATATTACAATAAGTTACATCTATCAATGTCATGAAATTACAAAAAGTTATTTATATAAATGTCATGATATTACAATAAGTTACATCTATTAATGTCATATTACAAAAAGTTATATATATAAATGTCATGATATTACAATAAGTTACATCTATCAATGTCATGAAATTACAAAAAGTTATTTATATAAATGTCATGATATTACAATAAGTTACATCTATTAATGTCATGATATTACAATAAGTTACATCTATTAATGTCATGATATTACAAGAAAGTTACATATAATGATTACTTACTTATTAGATTTTGGATTGAAGCATTCCACTTGACTAAGTACAGGACTTCCAGACGTTTTGTCGACGGTATCACTGTATCCTCCAGCAACGTATAGAAGACCATCCAAGGCTGAGGCTGCACAACCGAGCCTTGGGACTGACATTGGTGTCACGTAGAACCAGTTATCTGTCCTTGGATTATAGCATTCAACACTGGAAAGGACCCTGTTAGAGAATTCACAGAAAGAACAAGCGCACAAATATAAGAGGGAAGCCAATTGCAGATTTGACATGTTATACCTGGCCGCTTGCATAGCAAACTCTATGTATCATTTAGTCGGCATTTTCAGCGTGCCCATATCTGGTCCTATATTCAGGATTCTAAGAAGTTTTTCAAAAGACAAAAAAGCTCCAGACCATAATTTTAGCACTATGGTTTACATTTAGCAGTCAAGCATAACTTTTTTTTTTCAAAAAGGTAAACATCCCTTTTTTACTGATCTGGACCTGCTATTGGACAAACCCATTTCACAACAATAGTATGGTAAATTAACGTTCTTTGTCGTCGTTTTTCTGACTGTTAAAACAAATGATAATCATGGAGTTATTTTAGTTATGAAAATACACAAAGAATGCCAGATTCGTCGACGACATATTCTTAGCACCAGATTAACCATTACTTTTTGTGCAAAACAAATGATTTGTAACCATTGTCTTTCGTGATGATAAAAACTTAGAACCCTGAAATTAAAGGAGTATTAGTTTTAGTATTAGTGTTTTCCGAAATTAATATTACGATTTTTACTACTTGTATTTGATGTACAATAACTGATAAGAGCTATACACAGGCAAAAAAAATCTTATGTTCCTATATATTTTGTAAAAACAAAGTCAGGTCTAATGTGGTATTCATATGCAAATAGTAAGGTTTAGTTAACCAATTGCAATTGAAGATGTGAAAAACTTGATTTTCTCAAGCAATTTTCACAAAACATATAGGCATTTAAGAATAGCTATGTCCATGTATATCAACCTAAATAGTAAAAAGGGGGGAAACTGAAAAAACCACAGCTAATGCCCCTTTAATTGAAAATTTTGATAATGAAGCAATAACAAAATTATTAGTGAACACAAAATTTGAAATCAGTAATACAACCATGCACGTGATGCCACTGGGCACACTTAAGTGTCTTAATACTTTCCTGTTGTTCTCATCCTGTCCACCAACAGCATAAAGCATCCCATACAAAGAACACAGTGAATGGAACATCCGGGCAGTTTTCATTGGAGCAATTTGTTTCCATTGATTGGACTGTGTGTCGTACATCAACGTTTGATTGGTCGGGATCGGCATAGTTTTGAATGTCTTGCGTGGGTCAGATCCTCCTATGATTTGTATGGTAAAGGATGTGGTTTTCAGAATAGTATGTGCATTTTCATTGGATTAAGTATATGATACGGTGTTACGGAAAGATGTCGGCACTTTGTTGTACACGAATTGAATGTCAATACTATACCTGAAAATATTTACTCCCATTTATTTTCGCCATTTTCGCCTTTAGATGAGAGGGCAATTTCTAAATGGAAATAAGTCTCTCAAGGTAAATAATTGAAGCTTGATGCTAAGGTAAATGGGGAGAACTTAAGACGTAGCGAATATGTTTTATATCGTAAGATGGCGAAAATAATAAGAGGCGAACGTTTTCTGGTATACAGTAGCTTAAGGATGGGATGTAGATATATATTTATCTATTTAGAAAAAAAATGCCTATTTATCAGGACCAAAACTTCAAACTAAAAGATAATACCAATAAAACTCAATGTCCTCCAAAGAGAAGTATCGTTATCCAAAGAAAAAAAACAGTTAACACACTCTAAATTCATAAATTGTCGCCCCCTTGGCCATGTAGCTTATATAGATATTGTCGTCTTTCACTTGATTAAGGACAATTTTTGTGAATTCAGAGTGTGTTTACTGTTTTTTGCGCATAAAAATAATGAATTTATTACTATAAATTACTATATGTTACTACAAAACAGACATCTGTTCCTCACATTTCGTATATCCTGAGCATATCGAATCCAGTTCAGTTTATATAATTAATGATTTACCAATATGTGTTTACGTTTGAAAGTAGTTTGAATCTAATGATAATCGTCACATCACAATCAGAAGAAGGGTTACACTCCTGCAATGATCATTATATTTTAGGTCAATAAAACAGTTTTTCGATGTAAAAATGATGTTAAGAATAAACCCACAAAGATTTGTTTGATAAGAGATATGAGATTTACCGGAAACGAAGATTTTCCCATTTAAAGTGGCTGTAGCATGATGGAGTCTGGGTTCTGGCAATTCTGTGAACGGCCGCCATTGGTTGTTTGATGTATCATAACTGGCCACAAGTTTTGCTGAAATAAAGATACACATGTATTCATAAAATTACAAAATTTATTAAATATTCTTTTCTTTTGAATTTCTTTATATTGATAACTATTACTGTAATTGTAATAATCATGATTAAAAGTATTATTGTTATATATTTCTCTTTATGTCTCATTTATTCGTAATCATCACCATCATCATCATCATCATCATCATCATCATCATCATTTCATTTGTGACCTCGGTGTCTTTATAAAACTAAACTAAAATAGTAAAGCAGTCCTTCCAAAAAAAAAAAGAAAAAGAAAAAATAATAAAACAAACAAAAAGAAAAGTAACTTATACTGAATATAAAATTTTGTAAATAAAATATTTGTTTTTAATTTAGGGCATAAGCGTTTTTCTTCTATAGTTTATATTTTACTTAAGTAACTCAAAGGCATTTCGTTAGTAAATAAAAGTTTAATAGTAAATCAAAGAAAAAAGTTACTATACTTAATTATTGTACATTTAGTTTAATATAACGGTTACTACAGTAAATTGAACTTTACTGTACTAAACTTTAATTTACTATGGATCTAGTAAGTTTTTGTTAGGGAATTTACTGAAATATTAGTCGAAAAAGGAATACTTTCTTTAATGACATTTTTTTTAATAAGTACATATTTCATAAGCTACACACCCTCTTTCAATCCTGTTGTACCCTGACTGTTTTGGAACTGGCCCATTGCCAGAAAGTTGCTGTCGAGAGAAGATACTTCACGTTCATTTGTTGCAGTGGCTGTGTTTTCCTGAATTTCTTCCACTCGAACGTTAACGCCATCAAAGGAATGTGTGCTCTAACATATATTAATTAAATACAAATGATAGTTATAATGATCAAATCAATCTGTTTTATGAATACCGGTATATGGTTAAACAACGAAAACGCAGTTCAAATGTTGCAACTACAGCAACAGTCCCCATCCCCATCCTAAACGAAAAAGACAACAACAAAAAAAGACCTTGCAGTGACCAGGAATCCCCACCTGTATACAAAACGCCAGACTCACGATATTATAATGTATTGTATGTACCAGATGTATAATATCAATGTGCTGCACATGACTCCAAGAAAAAAGAGGCCAGACTCAAAAAGAATTTCATCTCTCAGCCGAGCCCCCCGTCTTTTTATCTATATAACCACTAACCTAGTTGTCATTAACCAAATAAAAAGGTAATAAACCCGATGTTTTCAGAAGTTCAAATTCATTACATTTTTGTTCCAGCTAAGTGAAGTAAATACTTCTGATAGGATATATCGCTTTAATATTGCTTTGTTAAAATGTAGTTTAAATGTTAAATTTTACATAATCATGCAAGAGTTACGTGCCTTAGACAGCAGTCAGTTCGTCGATGAGAGAAATAGGCAAGTAATCATTGATACAAAACTTGTTCTACTTTGGAATCTGAAGGCCGCATCTTAGCTGAACGCATGTTATGGCTAGGGTCAAAATTACAACAAAATCGAATGACCTAATGATAGATGACCTTTGTTGTAAAACATTCATGGTCGAGTGCCTAGAGCATCGCTCTTTCGACAATGGGGGTGCGGAGCCCCACGGAGTTCTTAGCCAACTATGTGGAAAAGTTTAGCAGTTTATTAGCAGAGCGTCAATTATCCTTTCGGAGGTACATTCACAATATTTAACGTGACAAAGTACATTAATGAAACAAACAAAACCTTGACTGTTCTTTTGAAACAGAATTACCTATCTAGATTCACACTGAAATGGTTTAGATACTATACATTTATTGGCCTTGTATGAGGGAGATGTAAAGATTTGTTCACCCTAAGGCAATTATATCCATCCTGGGGGCAACGCCCGAGGGATAAATATGATTGACTTAGGGTGACCATATCTTCATATCTCCCTCATACAAGGCCAATAAATTGTTTATTATACCGATATGAAAAACCCCAAAAAGTAAAGTTTCAAGAATATTCAAAACAACATTTCCGAAGAAATTTTTGAAAAAAACAATTCAAACACTTTGATGATCCAGAGTTGTTTCTTATCAAGAATGATAGCACTAGTGGGGCTTTCCCAATGGGAGAAAATACGACTGGGTAAATGGAGAGTGTGAGGGACACTTGACGTTTCTGTTCCTGGTCACGTGGATGCGTTTGTCCAAGGAGGATTAAGAATCTAACATAGAGGTATAATAATACACGTGTGCAGTGAAATATCCCGTTGTGTTTGTTTTATTCGATGTTTACACCACAATCAACATGCTTTTCATTTTAATGGTGGTGAAGAGGACCCGGTTACAATGCACCCGGGAAGATACAATGCACCCGGGAAGAAACTTTCAGCCCTCCGCAGGTAAACAGACAAACTTTCTCACAAAGTCAGCTGAAGTGTCAGTCGGACTCGAACCCATGCTGACCAGATATGAGAGACTTCATAGTCTAAAACGTGATGATGTAACCACTCGGTCACGAAGACCTCTCTCCTGTTGTACAAACACAAAAATATAAATCCCTATAACCTGTCTTAATTACATGTATATTTGATTCAGATTATATACGGCTTTCCAAGTTTTTTTCTCTGTTTAGCGTGTCCGCTGGTAGATAGGTTTTGAGATCATAAAACAGGGGAAAAAAAACACAAATATCGAAGAGAAAGTTTTTGGAACATTTGAATTGAACAGTTAAAAATGAACATTAATTTTCATAACTGTGAAAACTAACGTTTCATTGGTTATTTATCAGTCAACGATATGGTTTTTATAAATTCAATTTTGTTTATTCTTTTGCTGACATACTAGGAAAATTCTGAATGTGCATTATATTTCAATTATTCTCATAAGTTGTCTTTTTGACATGAGCTTTTTTTCTGTCGTTTCGTGTTTTAGATAGGTCTTTGATTTTAAAGTATACACTAACAATAAAAAAATTCGAAAATGACCTATCTATTGTACTAATGAGAGGTGATAACGATTTTCAAGGGGTAATAAATTTATAATATTATACAGATCCGATGCATTCAAGATAAAATTCATTTTTGATCAGTAAGAAAAAATTAGTAAAAACATTCCAAATCTGCGTCAATGTATGTCAATTTGACCACGATTATTCCAACCTGCATCAAAACCTTTAAGTGATTTCAACATAAGTTACCCTTTTTATCACATTTGAAGAAAATGAACTGTACGCGCATTAATTTTGCTATTTTGTACTACTTTTTGAAAACAACTTCGCTAAACAATGTAATCCTAGGAATATCGAATCAGTTGAAAATACCCAGTACGTATTGAACAATGACATTGCAAGAAATTATGAAAATGAATTATATACTCACATAGAAAATGTCACTTTGCTTAGTCACTGCTGCAGCGTATATGTTTCTGGGTTTTGGTATTTGTAGGAGTAGAGGGTCTTTCTTCCCATTCATTCTGGCCGTTATCAGCCTTCAGTATACAAACGTTGAAAAAATAAGTGACAATTTGGTGTGGTATTTTTTTACACTTAAAAAAGAATATGACATACTCACAATTTGAAAATCAAAGAGTATCAGTATCGTATAACAACACACTGGGTAATCTATTGTAGTACATTAGTTTTTGTTTGTTTATTGTTGTTTAACGTCCCACTCAAGAATATTTCACTCATATGGAGACGTCACCAAATGCCGGTGAAGGGCTTCAAATTTTGGCCTATGCTCGGCACTTACGGCCATTGAGCAGTGAGGGTTCTTTAACGTGCCGACACCTACTGTGACACGGGACCACGGTTTTTACTGTCTCATCCGACAGACAGGAAACCAACCTGCCGCCGGTTGGACTCGAACTCACGACCTCACGATCAAGAGTCGAGCGCGCTACCGACTTAGTACATTAGTATATTAACTGTTACGTAGTAGATAGATATAAGTCTATTTATATCAATATAAAACAAGCATTCTGAGAGTAGTAACGAATCACTATCTTTTACTTGTATGTGATACCAAAATGTGAATGGTGTATCATGTTCCCACTTTTTGATTTACCAGAATTATCATGTTCCCACTTTTTGGTAAAACCCCTGGTAAATTAAAACGTGAGAACATGATAGGTGAGCAATCACAAAACTTTAACCAAAACCTTAGAAAGCCCGACCGACGAAAAAACACACATATCTCAACACGGACATGTATCAGTTGACCGCAAGTGAATTAATAAAACAATTTCATTCATGT
Source organism: Atrina japonica (assembly GCA_030159075.1). Classification (NCBI taxonomy): domain Eukaryota; kingdom Metazoa; phylum Mollusca; class Bivalvia; order Pterioida; family Pinnidae; genus Atrina; species Atrina japonica. The sequence continues at coordinate 1,019,766 of BROG01000050.1, read as the reverse complement.
GTTTATCCATTATGGTAACAAAGTAATGGATATAGAGAACAAAATCTACCAAACATTGTTTTCATTGAAAAAAGACAAGATCAACAAATGCTCGTCTGTCATTGGTAACTAATTCTTGAAAGAATAATTATTACATTAATTAAAATCGCATTTACGTGTAATGCATAGGATTAGGTAAAGAATGGATTGTGGTGCATAAAATAGTTAGCATATTGCGTAATTTACTACAAGCATACTTCTACATTTTAAAAGTATAGAACGGGAGTTCCGTAATGAGATGTCGTAATAAATAACTTATAAAAAGCCCGTAATAATATTTCAATATTTTCTTTACAATGATTTATTCAAAGAAATATACGAGTCTCGGGTGATATTGCGCATATTATCCGCCTTCGTGCGTCTAAAATGGTGACAGAGTTTTTAAAACGCTGCAATGAATACATCTTCCCAAGTCACGACATTCCGATCCATTCCGTTACTCACACACCTTGACAAATTTGGTCTGTGCATTGTGACTTCGCGGGTACCGTTTTCTTGAGCCAATCAGAACGCGTCTTACAATCGAGGGCTATCCAGATAAATTGGAACATGTTTACAAACACAGTGAGTCTATATTATATCATAGCATGGGTGATAGGCTAATATCCGGGACACAACAATTAGATCTATAATTCTGTCAAGATAAATAGATCCTTGTATTCAATCACGTGTCTAAATTTGATCATAGCATAGGCAATAAGCTACTCTTTTTATTAGAGTTACAGTAATGTATGGAATCGATGGAATGCAAAATATGTACCTGCATTACCTCTACTTAGTGGTGTTGGTTTGGTTTCTGACAGAACCCGGATGTGCCACCTTACCTTGGTTGTCCTATACACATGTTTCTATCTATATCATCAGACTGAGGGAGATCGTTGTAACAGTCGCGCCTGGATTAAATCCTTCCGCTACAAAGATCAAATACAGTTTGATGATATGGATAGAAATATTTGACAAGTGCGGTTTTTTTATTACATTTTATAACATATACTCATGCCAAAACATTCTGACGTTGCCAAATATTCTGGATGATTTCCATTTAGAAAAGTAGTTCTAATGGAATGTCCGTATCCATCTGAACTGCGATACACTATTACTCACTGCATGGGCGTATTGAACTCAGTATCCTTACACAGGAATGTAATGAAAAAGATATATTGGGCAGAGTTTGAATTTCTGTGAATGGGAACACTTTTCATTACTTCTTGTGTATTAATTCTATCTTCTTGATCACCAAGGTCATAACTACAACCTTTTTGCGATTTTCTGGTCAGGTTGTTTTTTTTTTTTCAATATATGTGGTAGTGGACTTACCAATTGGCTTTAAGCAGAAGGTCTCTACAGAAAGCATTATCAGCAAGAAGGTCAGTGGCATCAGTGCATTTGAAGAGCTCTGTGTGCGTCATGTATGCAAATCGAACACAACTCATTATGCGGGACAGGTGTTGGCGCCTCTCGGGCATGTTTTGAGCAACCCAATGTAATGCGGCATAAAATACTTCAACTTCTGATTCTATTTTGAGATGATCGTAGGACAAAATGATACATGCTGTGGCTATATCTAATGACAGGAACATTTGCAACAGCCGGAACTGTGAGAAGTTATTGGCAATGCAGGACATGGCACAATCATATAGCTCAGTGGAAGATGAGACTGCTCCGCTTTTCACCATGAGAACAGCCTGGTCTAATGGAAGATTATCCATAAACTCGATACATTGGTGTTTCAAAGGTGGGATTTTGAGCTTTTCCGCCATGACTATCAAGTCTCCCACCAGTTCTGGTGTTACGGAGATTTCCCCTGTGTAAACATATTTCAGGAACAATTCAAATGACTCCGATCGAATGCCATGGAGACGAATGGATATTGGAACTCTTTTCTGTTGATTAGTGTTGCAAAACAATTCCCTGAAATAGTCACTATAGCAGGCTAATGCGACTCTGTGGGCATTGAACACACGTGCTCCTATGGTAACGGTGACATCCGTTATCTTGTTTGTTTCCTGCAGTTCTTGTAAGAAACTACCGGTGTTGGCGTAATGAAGACAGGTATCAAAATCCATAGACTGAAATTGCTGTAGTTTTTCTGTAATTGTGGTATCTAGCATTTGTGGTTCCTCGCTCTGTAGTTGTCTTATCAACTCTGACACCTCATCACTGTGAGTAATCGGTTTGAAGCGATTGTTTTCATCCAACATGATGATTGCGCCACTTATGATCTTAGCATCACCTTGTCTTACGGGAGGTTTTTCGCAAACTGTCGATAGATAAAAGAAAATGTGTTTAATGTAGTACATTTGACAGTGATTCATATATATACACATATATATATATATATATATATATATATATATATATATATATATATATATATATATATATATATATATATATATATATATACAGTAAAACCTGTATATAGGGGCCACCCAAGAGACCAGAAAATATTGGCCTTTATGTGCAGGTGACCCTTATACACAGGTTCAATTTAGTTGAAGTATGCAGCCAAGGGACTTTTCAAAACTGGCCTTTATAGACAGGTAATCCTTATATAGAGGTGGCCACTATAGCAGGTTTTACTGTATATATATATATATATTGAAACAACGTGTCACAGTTAACCGTGTCATCCCTAAGGATCTAAACTGGTATGTTCTTTCCATTTGTTTTAGGTCAGTCTATTGTGATTTGAGGGTTTCAATGGTTGAATATAATAAACCCATTACATGTATTTAGCCATCATGTCTTCTCTCTCGACTACAGCACAACTTTGACATCATATATTTGTAATGGAGCAAAAACAAAATAACAAAACGTTGAATAAATATTTACATAAATATTAGGATTTGGACATTATTTTACCGTAGAGAGTAGGAATGGTCATGAAAGCCAATGTATTTATCAATAATTCTAGTTCGATAATTTTTATCTTTTATATAGTGACTAAGTGGCAATACTCTCCGTCTTGCAAGATGGACACATCGAATTTGTATCCACGTGTAGGTCCAAAATACCTCTTTAAACCAGGAAATGGTCATCTATTCGTTGAGAATTTTATGGCGAAATTCTGTCGGATGTCTAAATAGACATAGGGCCAGTGTCATGGTAGGAGTGACACATCGGGTGACCCACACTGCAAAGTCATGCCGATAGCGTAGGTCAAAATATGTGGCACTTCACGTGTAAGTGGTGACCAATCCATATAAGTCAAAAACTCTTGGTGAGACCTGGAACATTTGAATTCTGAATGGTGTTTTGTGCCACACTCAACAATTATCAGTTATATGGTGGCAGCCAGTTTTTAATGGTAGAGTTTAAATGTATCGTGGAAGCGACCTTCCGCAAATAAACTGGCCAACTTTCTCACAAAAATCAGCTTAGGTTCCAGCGGAACTCGAACCTGCGCTGACAGGAAGTGCATGAGAGACTTCATGGTTCAAAGCGCGATGCTCTAACCACTCGTCCATGGGGGGCCCGACCTGGAACAATAACTAGTCGTGTGATTATATGAATTGTAATGATTTCATAATCTTTATAGGTCATCAAATAACCCAAAATTTTATTGGTAAAGATTTTTGTTTTTCATTATACTCAAAAATTTTCCATGTACACGTATGTGGTGGCGGCCAGTTTTAAATGGTGGGCGAGAGATACCGAGGAAAGACCACCAACTTTCTGCAGGCAAACTCACAAAATTCGCCAAGCTTTCAGTGGGGCTTGATCCAACGCTACCAAGAGTGGGAAACTATATGGTTTAAACACAACGCTGTAAGAACCAGGCATCGGCACCCCTCTACTTGTTTAGATGTGCCCAAATTAAAACGTTTTGTTTTTTTTAATTTTAACATCAGTTCTTTAGTATAATATCATACCTTTATTGTCCCTTCCTGTAGATCCGATGTAAGTTTCCTCCGCAGGGGAGAATTTGGCTGTAGTGGTATATGGACGGGTGTCAGTAGACGGACTCTGTACTCTTTGGGGGCCACTGTATACATCTTGTCCTGTTTCTGTGAATGACCTAGCCGGCCCGTCAGATACACATGGACTCAGGGCTCTTGGTGTTGGTAGCGGAGACCTACCTCTTCCTTGTATCTCACGAGAGGGTGTTCCTCTTTCAGAATTCAAATGTGTCCCATGTAGCGACATGTTTTCTGCATTTGTAAATAAAACAAACTATATAATAGAAATTAAAATATATTGTTGTAGTTGTTGTATAACGTCCCACCGAAGAATCTTTCACTCATATGGAGACGTCACCAATGCCGGTGAAGGGCTTCAATGTTTGGCCTATGCTCGGCACTTACGGCCATTGAGCCTTCTGTGACACGGGACCTCGGTTTTTACTGTCTCATCCGAAGGATAGGAATCCGACCTGTCGCCGGATGGACTCGAATTTACGACCTCATGATCAAGAGTCTACCAAGCGCTATCATCCAATTAATATCGCAAGTCTAACACATGGCGCTACCACACAGTGACCAGCGCCCCTTCCCAATACACCAGTAAATTTAGAATGTAAAATATATCGCTACCACTAGGTGTATCTGGAGTTTAACACAGCAATTATTAACCCATTAGTTTAGATTAAAACAGTATGCCTCTACAAAGTAAATTCACATTTTAAACCATTATAGCAGTTCCCCAAAGAAAATCTTGGAGCTACATTCAAAATTTAAAACATAACAGTTAAACAGTACAGCCAATATCGAACTGTCAGGTTACTGGACGGTCATTCAATAAACCCGCTTACTACACTTTTTTAATATTTCGGTTATCTGTGGCCAGAAACCGATTTCAACCGGGAAGACACCACCGGCCTTGCGCAAGTTAAGTGGCAGACTTTCTCACAAAATCAGCTCAGGTTTCACCGGGGCTTGACCCTGTACAGACTAGAGGTGATAGATCTATGGTTTAAAGCGCCCCTTCCCAATACACGTGTAACTCATTATAGCTGGAACAAACAGTATTTATACGAATATTTATATCAATTTTTTATATACCTAAGCCCCACAGGGTCGGATCCAGGAATTTTGAGAGAGGGGGTGTAAAGGTGTTTTTTTAGGGGGGGGGGGGGGTAAAAAGACAAAAATAACGCATTCATTCTGGGTAAATAATTTGATATCATCAATGGTATGAAAATTCGAGGAAAACTCGTATAAATTTGTATTTAACTATTTTTTCCACATGCTTACCTGCCGATAAAATACATGACAACGAATATTTCTTTACCAATAAGTAGAACGAACACTTTAAGAGTAATTTAATAAACCATAGGGTAGTCAATATTAGCTAGACAAAGTCAGGGGTGAATTCATGATTCTAGAAAGAGGGGGTGAAATACACTCTCCGAGAGCATACTAAGTACGCCGAGCGGAGCGAAATTTTTGGAACTGTTTATAAATCATTTATGAATTACTGAAAAATATTCTGTAATTCGTATAAAAGAAGATCTTTACTGAAATGCATGTATACTTTGGCATTCCAAGGGGCGTACGCCCATAAATCCCCCCCCCCTTTAATTCGCCACTGCTATAGATATTCTCAAATCATGTTATTTAATAATATTTACTCCATCGTATGCCCGTCTTGTTGTGGCGTTTTGTAATAAAATCAAATATATCAGAAATATAAAATATAGATATGTAAAAATGAAATATACCACATATAAAATAAATAAACAAAATAGAGAACAAGGCATCATTAATAATTGGTTCATGAATAAATAGATGGAAGAGCAAAAAAACAAATAAATGAGAAAATAAATAAAACATATGATATAAAATGAATAAATAAAAAACTCTTTCATTGATAACGAAAACGAGTTTGAGAGACCGCTAAGGTAAATACATGTATATATCTTTAAGGAAATAAAACTAAAAAAACCTATTTCTATCTGTGTCTGAACGAATGATACAGCTGATGTGTAATTAGATTTTATATAGAATAATTTAAAATAATGTCATGTTCTTTTATGTACAACAAACCTTCACTATCGAATAATTTCCTTTGTACAGGGGTAGTAGGTCGATTATCTTTCATATCATGATGCCACTTGCCAACATTCTCCGATTTCCCTGCCGTATACTCCGGAACTCTTTGTGGCGATGATCTATCGATATATTCCTGTTTGAAATCATCAAACCCTGTACTCACACCCTTCTTTGCTTCCTGGTCTTCCTTTGGTTCATTGAAAACAAAATCTTCTTCGTGTAAACAACTGAAAAGTTCTCCACCATAAGAAAATTTTTGGCATTCCTGCATCAGTTCCGCATCTAATTCCGAGGTCCTTATGGAACCCATATCGGATCCATGGGACATCGGGTGTACATTTGTCTTTTCAATATCAAACTTTTGGGGTAATGTGTTTGACTGTATCTTTGCTTGCGCCCCCTTCGCCCTCTGGGAGCTACCAGTATTCCTATCTTCTTTTAAATATTTGGAAAACTTTAAGAGTGGCATATTTGCGTTATGCCCCTATTTTACTTACTTAGTTACTACCTAATAGAACAATCAAATGACGTTTCAGCTATAGCCTTGTGAATCACGTGACGTTTCATCTATTGTATTTACGTCATTGATTTATGACGTGTTGGGCTCACTTCTTCAGTGTCTGTAGACCAAGGCCTAATAACGGGAACTTTTGGAATACACAATACATTATTAGCCCCGTTTTACTAGTTATTGGACGATTTCAACATTTTTCTGTTGGTGAAATAAATATGAAATTCCGTATTTTGTTTATTGTTCCACCTCCGGTGTTTTCGTGGATGATAGCATATCTCGCGAAGTCAGGCTCGCATCTGTAGGCTACATCTGTAGTCAGGGTAGACTCAGGCCCACAGAAGGACATAGAGTCTTGAACATGTTGATGCTAATTTTGTGAGAATTTGCCAGTTTACCGGTGGTCTCTCCCCGGGTTCTCTTGCTCTGGGTACATTATAACCTGGTTCACATATTGCCGATACATATCGCGGCCACAGTTTGGAATTCTACTTTACAGAAATAAAACAAACAACACAAAACAATGTTTTGAATATAACTTGAATTTATGTATTCACAGTATGCTGCCATATTGTATAGATCTATCTAGAAATCTACATAAAATAATTTTGTTAAGTGACTGTCACAAATTAATGATTTCATCAGTTCGTTTATAAAAAAGATGCTTCTGCCCAGAAGAAAGTCAGCATTTATTTTCATCAGATTTGTTTTTAATTTCTTCGAATCTTTAGGCTACTTCTGAGGTGCAAACCGATTTTCTTTGCAGTAATTATTTTGTTGATTGAACGAGACATGCAATCCATAGACTTCGGAAATCCATTAACTTGTGCAAAATTGTACAATTTTTCATTGAAATATGAGTCAGGCAAATTTCCCCCCGAAAATGACAGTTTAATAATGAAAATAAACTATGGGGAAATAGTGTAATTTGACATAGAATCTACCACATATGACCGATTACTGGTATAATGTCGTCCCGATATTAGGATCACCATCCTATAGGTGGCGTAGGTCTATATCGGTTCAAACAGCCTACCCGAGATATCTGTCCTATACATGCTAGGAATGTTCTAAAGTGACCAGTGATGACCCCAATAGCGTCTCTGGTCATTACATTCCCTCTAGACTCCTTATCCTTTTGGTGGTGCCATTCTTGGGCATTCTCCCAGAGATATATAATTATAAAAATTGTTCTGTTAGTGTTAATATCATGATAGCAAAAGGTTTATTTTAGACAAAAAGAGGAATCTTGAAAATAATGTGGGGTTGAAAAGAACACTGAAAGTGTAGCCTTTTTGCCAATTTTGGAATAATTCTATTACAACAAGGTACATTGGATATACAGTAAAACCTGTTTTAGCAGCCAACTGTGTGTAAAGATCACCTGGTCACAAAGGCCGTTTTTTTTGCTGTCCCCAATAGTATCATTTATGTACAAATTAACCTCTATATAAAGACCATCTCTCTATAAAGACCAATTTTCGTGTGTCCCTAAGGAGGTCATTATGAACAAGTTTCACTGTACATATTACCTAATTTTGTAGAAAAGAATATAACTTTGTACCCCAGCATACTACCCCCTTCTCAAAATATGGACCCAGGTTTCATTTGCCTCCCATGGGAGAGAAATACAGGCCAACTTGTGCTAGAACAGTCGAATTGGGAGGAATACCCCTGCAGCACCAGCTTTTTATGATGTACATTGTATATTTGTAATGTAAGAATGGCAGGTAGGAATATGTTTTCATAGCTTAAATCTGAGCTACTTATTAATGAGAAAATTTTATGCAGGAAATTATTTCAGATCCAGTGTTCAGTCCAAAGGGCCATAACTCTGTTAACCTTTTTTGAACAGCGATCACCTTCCTTCATACAAATGAAGATAATGTCATCATTCATTGTTCAAGGTTTTATTGAATTCAATTCATCCATGAAGGAGGAGCAGTGATGACATGCTTGTGCCACAGACAGACAGACGGATGGACAAGGTGATTCCAGTTTACCCCTACATCTTTGTTGTGGGGTGGGGTGTATAAAATATCTCTTTACTACATGCCGTACACATGTAATTCTAGGGCATTTTTTTCAGGAGGAAAATATATACATACGGTATTACACATTGTATATGTATTTCTGTCAATTTTTTTAAAGAAATTAAAAAACAGTGGACGAAAATTTGGTGATGTAACAAAATAACTGACTAAAAGGAAGAAATAGCTTTTACACAAATTTTTTTCATGTTTTCAACAAAATCACAAGAGTAATAAGAAAATGATATTTAAAAGATATCTGTTTATTACATGTATTAACATCTATAATGTACATACACATACAACTATATAAATATATCAATTTTTCAAAATAAAAAAAATAAAGCAATATATATTAACAATACATGTTCGAAAAACACCTGAAAATCAAGCAAGAAACAAATTAGAATATGCATATATACATGTACAGATATAAGAAAATAGTGGCCACCACAAGTTCAGGGGCTGTAACCCCCAAAAATCACATATTTACCTTAGTCACATAATATTCAAAATCAGTCTACATTTCCAAACATTTTAATCAGATTTCAGGATTAGTGAAATTAAAGATTTATGGTAGCCAACCCATGGTCTGGTAAGACAAAGCAACCAAAGATTTAAATCTAGATTTCAATTTTAATGAAATCAATGCAAGTATTTTTTCTACACTCTTTTGGGAATGGGGCCTGAACCTCCTGAATTGGGAGTTTCGGCAACTTTTAAGTGAAATTAGGAAATCTATAAAAACTATTTGGCAATACAAGAATCACTTAAAATTCATTATCGTTTGACTTCAATAGGGAAATTTTGATGGCAAATTGGGCAAAAGGCATATTTAAGTCGGCTTTATTTCAGTCCCAAATGATACAGCAGTTAAACCCTGGCATAAAATGCCAATATTGTACTTTTAAAAGTAAGTACATTATAGCACTTAAAATTGATATAGACAAGAAAAATCTCTATTAGTTAAGATAATATCATCCATAAAATCTTACTGTGATACAGAATTTGGACATAGGTCATTCCATGCTTTTTTTTTTTTTTTTTTTTTTTTTTTTCTATGTTAAGAATCCCTGTGCGCTTTGGTTTAGGACATCAAATTTATACATTTGTTTTTGAAAAACACACACAAAAATAGTAATCTGGAAATGTATGATTTTTTCATACAATACATGGATGTGATTTGCTTTTTTTTTCCAGTTGGTTTGATGCAGACAAAATGTTCAGATAAATTGAAACTAACATATCATCAAATATTTAAGGTACTCTGGTGCAATGAATGTACTGTAACACACCAAGGGTACTGTAGCATACTCTGATTAGTAGGACCCATATACTCAACTTTAAACTCCATAACCTGATGTCAATTATTTCTATTAAATGATCTCATTTATAACTGAAAACTTTTGTGTTTTTCATCAGTTTGTATGTTTTTCCCAAAACGGTAGTTAGGTTTTTGAATTCAGGGTGGATGCTTAACATAGAAAAAACTCGGAATGGCCTTAAATAACAGATTTCTTCTACATATATTATCCTGGGACTCAATTTGTGCACTGATAAAAATATGATATAACAGATGACACATGGTTAAAACAAAATACATGTATTTGGTATTCCTTTATTGAAACAATTGTACAAAACATAAGGTAAACAGTTTTTTAGAATGAAAATTAATAGAAAAATGAAAGGCAAACATAATCTTTGGACCTTACATGTACATTGACTAGAGTAAAGAACCAATAGCATATTGGTAAAAAAAACCAAACAAACATTATTTTTAAATGTAAAGAGACAAAAAATAATTTTGTGCTAAATACACATATAACATATAATAATTACTTTTTTACAAATTTTGTCCCTCATTTTTACATGAATGAACTCAAATGAATTCGGATTTGAAGTTTACAGTACCATAAAAAAAAAAAAATAGTAATAATAATAATAAATAATAGAAAAAAAAACCTGAAAAAAACACCTGCACAGTATTAATAATAAAAGATAAATAAAAATCTACCTACATGTATCTCTGTACATTGTACATCCAACAAGTAATTTTTTATCACTGCTTAATTCATCAACCCCTTAGAAACGATGGACTCTTCTATAAATCAGTAACTTAGACCAGTCCAAATGTGTCTATAGGGGTGAATGTGTTAATATGTATTATTTGGAATATCCAATATCATGAATAAAGAAATTACATAGAAATATATATCACATTCATCTACAAGGTACCAAAAGTGAGTTTAAAAGAACTTTCCATGCTAAAGTTCATTTATTAAAAAAAATGAGTCATGGTTTGAACTCATCTGAATTCTACTGATATTGAATCTATTGATCAAGTTTCATCAAAATGGAAGCTTTAAAGCATGGTGGAAAGTTAACAGACAGCCAGAAAGACGGAAGGTATACCATAATACATCCAATCTCATGACAGATGTACAATGTATAACATTGATTTAACTTGTTTGCCAAACTGTGAAATGAATAAAGTTTATTCATGAGAAATCAACATAAAAAATTAACCTTGGAGAAGACTACATATAGAATTAACCTTGGGGAGACCACAGACCTTCTGTTACTTAACTGGCTCCCTCCCCTCACATAATAAACATAAAAGATATATATATATATATATATATACATGTATATATAAACATTTGTTGATGAGACCAGGCTTCATTGATTGTGTGGTAAGAGTATATATGTACCTTGTTTTAAATTGTATGTATCTCACCAACACTCCAGTCAGTTTATCAGTTCTAATCAAGGAGATGTACAATCCTCTTTGAGCTCTTTTGAATACATTGTACATGTGCTTTGAAATTTCATTTAAAATTACATACTTCTTTATAACAACAAACAAACAAACAGCAACAACAATAAATGGTATGACATTTTAGAAAGACCCTGAATAATTAAGGTTGTAATCCTGAAAGACCTACAATGTATATATTGTACAAAGTATTTACAATTGGTTGCCTCCCATTTTCAAGAGTTATCTCCCACTTGGCAGCAACTGTTCTATGAAATGTGTAATGTATTTATTCCGGAAGGAATTAATATATCTAGTTTAAAAAAAAAAACAATTTTGTTTTGTTTTGATCCATAATATTTTGGGGGGAATAGATTTTCAAACGGGAGGTTTCAAAACAGAAGATTGCTGGAAAATACACTATACATGTATGACATTTCAAACATTGTGAAAAATATGTATCAAACACTTTTTTCAAACGGTGTACAAAAAGAAACTTGCATCATCAATATCGTTGTCTTCATCATTATCATCATCATCATCTTCAACATCATTCATGAGGTATTTCAAAACATTATGCGTATATTGAAACATTCTGATAAAACATCAATCAGTATGTTGTCCTCAAATTGTGCTACAGGTTTGAAAATCATATGTACTAACAAAGATAAGAAAGTTCCTGAAAAAATTGAGACCAAAAGATATGTCTGATTGGAACCAACAAAGATATATGTATTATACCCAATCCCCCCTTTTTTTTTTGGGGGGGGGGGGGTGCTACAATTTACATGTATCTACGACTACATTTACATTTAGATATGTAACATACATGTACATATTTCTTGTGCTTTCCTTAAAATTGAGTAACCAACAACTTCAAGTCTAAATTTTTGTTTTAATTATACATGTACCACTAATAATAAAACAATATCCATAAAAAAAATCAGTATAAACATGTAGAATGAGTATGGGATAATGAACATGTACATGTATATGATATGTACAAGTGTACAAGGCAGTATATATTCAAACTATATATATGAACTGTTAGAACAATATAAGGCAAAAAAATATATGTTACATGATTTATCTCCCTTTCCTCACACCAGAGGTAGTTAAGATACATAATTGTACATGTTCATTATTCTAATTAGGCCCTGTACCATCCCTGTGAAGTTGCAATTACATTGTTATCAACATGTTTACATTTGTACTTGAAAATGTTTCATCATTTTCTTTTTTTTTATATAAAATAGATCAATAGAAAACAAAATACAAGTACTTTTAAGATGCAAATCAACTGCTTGATGTTTGTTGTGCATCATTAAATATGCTAATTTCACACTACATGTCATAAACAAATATTTGAATGTATACATACTTGTACCTGTCACATATTAATTGAAGTGGTCACTTTCAATCTGGAGCCAAGTCCAAAAAAAAAAACACAGCTACAATGTATATTTATATGTACATTATTAACCATGGTGAATATTTAATGGCACTTTAAGTAATTGAATATCCTCAGATTTTATTTCCAGAATAAAATAAAAAAATAAAAAATTGTAAACTCCATCTACTAGCTAGTACACAATACATTTGAAGTGTAAATTTAAGTTGATATCTACAATGTATCACCTGAATGCAAAAATCACTCGTCCAACCATCAAACAAACATTTAAAGATGCTACAAACAAGTTAAGTATATTTCATGGAATTACATGTAAGTTTAATCTACAACAATTTCCCTTTCCTGTCGGACAAGTGAGAGGTAACATTGACCTGTCCGATTGCAAAATGGACTTTTCCTGAACAATCGTACAAACATGATAGTTCAGCCCAGATGTACCAATAAATGAATGCACTTGAACATGCATACTTAATGTTTAGACTTAATATCATATTTCAACATGGTGAAGTCAATTATGCCTATTTCTTAACCTTTTCATCCCTACATGTGTGTATCTTTAAATAGTGGTATGTACTTATTTGTTGTATCAATATAAAATCAGACAAGTCCATTATGGTATACAGGGTTGAAATGGTTAAGAAGTGTTCATAATGCATCCAAATGGAAAGTAAAACATATGTACACATTGGAGTAAGTATCAAAAACAGCGTAATCATAACTGATCTCTGTTTTAGAGTTGTGATCATCAGTTATACGAAAATTACATGTAACTGTGGACCATATACAATACATTCATATATCACGGACTAAACAAAAAATGCCTCAAAAGCAGATGGCGCTAGGTTCAAGTCCAAATCAATTCAGATCTGCTCTGAAGAGAAAGTACATATAGCTGTTTCCTGTCTGACGCCTTGCAGCTCAATAAGAAAGTCAAAGAACTTTGGCTTGGGTTAAATTAAGGTTTATCCCACCTCTGGCAAACTACTCGGAATCTGATTGGTTTAGACGGATACAACATATTCTTGTATCGGGTTACCTATCCTGCTGATACTAGTTCTGATATCACCCCTAATGGGTGATGTCACTCTAAGCAGACGAAAGATGTAAAAGAAATCACGGTGGACAGGTTTACTTCGCACAGCGAAGAAGAAATAATGAAGGTTAAAACGGAGCTGCATTCAAAAAATACTTTAAGAAGCAACAAAAAGGCAGGCCATTGATGGGATAAATTCATTATATAGCGTTTTACAGGGATGATACAGAAATATATTGGGTCCATGAAAAAAAGTTGTATTGGGCTACTTGTAAGCTTTCCTATCACCCCTGTAAAACACAATATAACTAATAATACATGTATAATTCCTTTGCACCAATATATAATTGCCATGAGACATGTGGAAATGTTTATGTATATGAACCTACATGTTATGATGATGTACATGTATTTGTGTTGAAGTTGCTACCCTGGTTAATTATCTATATACATGTATATGTTTTTTTTGTTGTTACTGTTATTTCCCCATGGTTATGAAAATGACCCCATAAAAATATGATCAAGGGGACATAATGACCCCAGATCATTCAATCCTGGTTGGATCACTGCCTGTACATGTAGGCCTACCTCCCAGTATGAATGTCACAATTTTAAACCCTCCCTCCATCTTTTTCTACGGATTGTGATGAGATAGATCATTAGCAATACAGGTACAAATGTACAACTACTGTCACACATACATGTAGATATTGTTTAATTCACATACCATCGCGGGACGGAGTAACCTTTTAATTATCATACGGACGATTCAACTAAATTTTTGGTTAAGACAAAATTTAGAGGAAATGTGTTTTATTTTGTCAGTGTTATTTTAATATGGTTATGCTTTGATATCTGAAATTGAAACCAGTGCGGGTCAAGAAAGGGTTCACAAGACTCCCTGAACCAAGTAATATGGATTTTACTTCAACAAATTACTTCTATGAGCACCAAAACAGATAGATCCAACATGCTGCTTTAATTTATAAAAATAATTTTTTTAAGGAAATTTACATTTGTTTCAAAATTTTACGTCATTTCTGGTTCCATGTTGGAGTTGTGCACTTTCGCCTTCCGACAGGTGATTCAGTAGGGCAGTTTTCAATTTATAAATAATAAAAAAGAAGAACTGCACAAGTGGTAGAACAATGATACCCACAAGACATACCATGATCATCGTTTGTCCGGCATTGTTCCAGTCCAAGACTTTAGGATAGATCGGAATCGTGTTACCTGCTGCGTAAAATATGGCGCTGAAGATGAGGTACATACCAGTGTAAATGAAAGCGTATAAGAAATGTAGCATTCTATAGGGAATGGCATTCAGACAGTGTTCCATAAAAATTATCACAGAATTGAGGCCGTGAAGTTGTAGATTTAACAGGTCAATTCCAGACGAGCTAAACTGTGGCCACAGAAAGACAAAGAAGACAATGGTTACTATCAATGACCCCACAGTTGCTGCGTTGAACAAAATCCAGCTGAGTTTGAAATACCATGGCAACAGCTGTGTTTTTGTCACCACTTCATTGCTTCCGGGTACAAAATCGTAATCCCCATCCCAAAAACTTGGTTCAGTTCTAAACTCATGAAACATCTGTCTGTGTTGACCCAGAGTACATCGAGAGAAAAGAGGGATGGAATTTCTGAATATGTAAAATCCTGCAACAACAGCACTGACATTTAAGTACAGGGCGAGAAGCAGATATGTCCAGTTTGTCAAGTACACGGGAAAGGAGTACAAGACAAAAGTAGAGTTTTCATTGGCTGTTGTTCTATTACCGTCTTGTTCATTCATATACTTCGCTGTGTATATAAACCAGAAGTCCGTGTATAGTGCCAAGATGAAACGATACAGTAAAAAGAGTCCAACGGGCCATCTCCACTGAAATAAAAATAATAAAATTGTGAATACATGAACATTGTGCAATAAAATGTTGATATAACAATTAAAAATTACAAACTATACTAGTACATAGAATATTTTCTGTAAATTTCATTATCTTTACATGTAGATGTTCCATGTGACTCCCCGTAAAAAGTGTGATAGCATATGGCAGGTGCCTAAATAAGAGTTGTCTGAAGAAAACATACATGTAGCTTGTCGAAAATGGGTTTTAAATTTTCAAAATAGGTTTTTGAACCACAGCTGTTAGGTATTGAAGTCAATGCACGGTAAATATTTTGATTCTTTGAGAAAAAGTAGGTCCAAGGTCATGGTCACTAGGTAAAAAATCAAGGCACCAAATGAAAGCTCTGGACATAAGGAATCTACAATGTACATACATGTACATGTATGTACATGTATATATTGTAGATTTCATGGAAGCTAGTGTTACAAGGACCGAAACACTCAAATTAATTAAATAAATAACATGAACTACATGCATTGATGTAATTACCGGTATTCAATTTTGACATTTTGTGTAATATTACATTAACATCAAACTGATACATGTACATTTTGTACATATTCAAATAAAATGATCTATGTTACATGTATTTCCCTGTGTTTTACTGTTTACATGTACATGTATGTAACAATAAAGTCCACAATTTATAAACAGGACAGAATACACTTCCTTCAATTCTGATGTCCTTTATCAGATCTATGTTGTTAAAAAATACCTGTTAATATGTAAAACAGATTGATTTTTTTGAGGTTGTATCCTAAATTGATTTAAAAAGAGTACCTTACATTTTTTTCATTTCTTTTATTCTACAAATTTATATGCTGTATAATTGTTAAATTTCACAGGGAGAAAATTTCGCGTTTTTCTGAAAGGACCTTATTCACAGGTTTTTAATTTCGCGCAAGACAGTATCTAATACTGAAGTGTGATAGGAGTTGAAGTAAAGCTGACAAAATTTTGTCCAGTTACATATGACTGAATTTTGATTGGTAAAAAACTTTTTATCGGTAACATATTATCTTTTTGATTGTTTGTTTGTTTATTGTTGTTTAACGTCCCACTCAAGAATATTTCACTTATATGGAGACGTCACCAAATGCCGGTGAAGGGCTTCAAAATTTGGCCTATGCTCGGCACTTACGGCCATTGAGCAGTGAGGGTTCTTTAACGTGCCGACACCTACAGTGACACGGGACCTCCAGTTTTTACTGTCTCATCCGAAAGACAGGAAACCAACCTGTCTCCGGCGGGACTCAAACTCACGACCTCACGATCCAGGGTCAAGCGCGCTCATCTTTTTGATACTTCATATGTACATTGTATAAGGTATTATGTTCACAGGTATTTAATTTTACGGTACATGTATTTACTTAGACCACGAATATATAGCGAAATTAAATCCCAAATGTATAAAAGCAACTATTCAGTACCAAACACCGGCATACAAATATATGTACATTGTACGTAAGCATTTTTATCAATGAAGTCACAATGATAATTTTCCTTCCTGTTTATCATGCATAACATTACTGATTAGCAGATAGCGTTTATTTTGTCCTAATTTTTATCTTACCTAGGGGGTTGGAGATATAATTGTGAAATAAGCAGTATGACTTTATAATTCTGAATTAACTAGAGATGGACTTGATTTAAAGTCAAATACATGCATGTCAGAAAACAGCTGACCTGGCGTTTTTGGTTTTTTTTTTCATTGTTAATGTTACATAATTTTTTCCATCTTTAAAACCTGTAAAACTAGCAATGGAAATTATCGTTTTCATTTTTATTATGTCTGCACACATTTACCCAGAATGCTCTTTGCAAATGGCGATTGCTCAAGTCATACTGATTCCATCATTGAAGGAACATTAATTGCAAGCACTGATATTGAAAATAATTATTGAAATTTTCCATCCAACAATAGTAACACTAGCAAATGTGTAACATTAGCATTAGACTTCCTCTTTATTTCATACTTTTGGAATTATTTCAGTGGGATATATTCAGATTCTGTCCATCTAACACTTGCAGTAGCACCTGTGAAATCTGCCACATATGTGAAATATCAAATCCCTTTCCTTCATGGTTTTAAAGATATAGATCTACATGTAGCTACAAATGTAGGGTTAAAAGTATAGAAAAGTAAGTCAAAGTCCAAAGGTCATCAATCAAGGTATCAAATAAATGCTCTGATCATAAGGCTTAACCCATTGACCCCTAAAGACACATTTTGACTGATCTAAGACATTGATTTACAGAAGGGTCCATTGTTTTCCAGGGGTTGATGAGTTAAAGGGATCTACAATGTACATGTATATGTGAAATATCAAAGTCCTGTCCCTTGCGGTTAAAAAGATATAGGCCAGGTTAAAGTTTATCTATGGACACTCTCTCCACCAGGGGTATGACATTAGCTCTCCAGACTTTCATCCGGTCAAGCTAAAAAGACAAAGGGAGATTTCTTGAATATTTTTTTTTCTTGACTGAGTATATAGTACTGGTACATTGTACATATATTATGACATTACTCATTAAAACCAATACAAATACTGATCAAACACTCCCAAGCAGACATGGCCATTTGACCACAATGAGTAACTTCTTGTTTTCTGCATTCTTCTCCTCTGACTAAAAATAAGTACATTGTACATTGTACATCTACATTGGACATGTAATAGGAAAGGTTATTTTTGGTCTTACTAGGATGAAATATAAATATAATGTACATGTATCCCGAGTCTTGGTATACTGGTATTATTACATTTTACATGTGACGTCTCCATATGAGTGAAAGATTCTGAAGTGGGACGTTAAACAACAATAAAAAAACAAACAAAACATTCGACATGTGCATGTAGAAATGAAGACTATTCTCTGAATACATTTATATTGTTGAACATAAATTGCTAATTATATTTGTCTTAATGTGCTAGCAGACATACTCCAACCAGTGGATTTTCGAAAGATTTTCATTGTTTTTTGTTTAAAAGCCTATTTTTTGGTTTGGTGAAATTCCATAATTTTTAGATATACATGTATGGCAGCTTCAGTTTTGAATGGTTCAGGAAAGAACCCAGTTACAATGTACATGTACACATAGAAAGAGAAAACCTGACTTCCCCAAGTACATTTTTGTTACTTAAAATGGTGTTACATGTTATTGCCATACTCAACACATTTTTTAGTTACATGTACATGCATATGGTGGGGACATCTACAAGCTTTGAATGGTGGAGGAAAGAACCTCTTTGTACATGTACATGTAATTATAATGTACATGTGTAAAGAGATAAATGACTGCCACACTGTCAGTTTCACAACTACAGGTGCATGTAGGCTACAGGTATGCAATGGCACGCTTTATCACAAAATCAGCTAAAGGTATCAGCAAGACTTGTGATCAGGTGAATACATGTATATGCTGATCTCAGGTACGTGAAACGTAAACAGCCTGAAATTGTCTCACCACCAGTGATAACTAGAGTTATGGGACGAAGAGTGTTATCAGCAAACATATCTATACCACCAAAACAATGAACGGTACACAATCCATTCCTTCCCATGAAACAATTACCA
The DNA here is from genome assembly GCA_030159075.1 of Atrina japonica. Classification (NCBI taxonomy): domain Eukaryota; kingdom Metazoa; phylum Mollusca; class Bivalvia; order Pterioida; family Pinnidae; genus Atrina; species Atrina japonica. The sequence goes on along the minus strand of BROG01000050.1, from coordinate 1,000,505 downwards.
AGGTTAATGAAGGGGTACCCGAACCCATGATAGACAATTTGCCATTTACCAATTTACCAGGTAACTTTGACTTGACCTCAATAATACTGAGCTTGATAAGTAACCCTATATTTGTCACTGCATTATATAATCCATTCTTATCCCAGTGCTATCACAAACATTATCACAAGAATTAAAGAGTGCAGTCAACAAATCTATCAAAGATACACTGAAGTCCGTACATGACAAACTTGCAGACTAGACCACTCAAATAGACTCAAATGAGCATCGTATTGCATATCCTTATTGAAAAAAAAATAAAAATTTACATATAAGGGTTGGTGAGGCAGAAGCCCGGGTACAGGAGGTGGAGACAGAATGGACTTTCATGTGTACAAAATGTTTTTCTCAATTTGACATCAATTCACGTTAAGATTCCCAATTGTGTCGCCAATGGCATTTTCCCCCAACTGACAGAAAAAGGCGTGTTACATGTAGATCATGAGGTTTAGATCTCTTAGTACATGTAAGTTCAGGTTCGACCACTCACAAAGTCCACGCTAAAGCCTGAGGCTGAGTCTATTTTGTGGGAAAGATTTCCAGTTTCTTTACTGCAGAAAGCCAGTGGTGTCTTCCTTGGTACACGAACATTGATTTGTAACAAGGTTCTCTCCTACGTCAATAAAGATAGGCCACCACCAAACTGTAACTGAAGAATTGTTGAGTGTGGCGTAAAACATGTTCTCTACATGTGCATTTGTATTTGTAACTACATGTAAGTCAATGTTTGTCTGTTTACTACAAAATATATGTGTACTTTCATACAATTGTCACGCTTCATTTAACATACATGTACATTCTATTATCTATCATTTCTGTTTGTATTTTTGTCTTGTGCCGACATACAAGTATATATATATATATACAGTATACAGTGTGTATTGCACTAGCTTGACCTTGTATGATTGCCTTGAGCTGTTTACAATTAAAAGATAAGTCAAGTGTCCACTTATAATTACTTGTAACATTACTACATCATACATGTAACAAGTGTGGGAAGGGGATTGTGTTTGTAACAAAAGGTGTGTAGAAATCACTTAACTCTTACATGTAAACTTCAATTAGGATTCTGTGTGAAATCAAATTACACAAATATAACACATAAATTGATAGGTAATCTACAAATGAACATGTATTTATAGACTTGGCCACCAGTCATTAGAAGATTTAGGTGTGATATCACCAGACTGTATTGTAGCTCAGATGACTTTATATATTGTAAATGTTTGGATTTAATGTTACTGTACATGTATCTATAATGTACCTGTGTACAGTACGGCTCACGTGTTTTCGTAATTTTTCTGAGTGGGAAGATGCCCTGTGTAAAATATGAAAAAACACTGTGTTTTTTTTTTTGTCCCATGGTTGTGTATAAGGGGTCATAAAATATTGCGAGCCAACACTTGTCGGCACCTCTCATCTCATCGGGAGAGAAGCGAAAATCACCGAGGCTTGAAGACTGACTTGTCTTATCGATAATCTATCTGTAAAACTGATGTCCACTAGATTTATCAAAAAATAAAAGGGTCTTACTAACAGTCAAAGAAAAGTTTGAGGAATTGTGTTTTTATTTTTTTTTTAAGAAATTATTGATATTACGTGTATATGTTTTGTTTTTACTTATTTGTACATTTGATGCTTCAGTAAATTTTCATTGGTCTCCTTTTATAACATTAATTTTAAGAATTGTTTCATACATATATAATATGACATATCTTTATATATGATCAGTAAAATCTGTCTTGAAAAACAACAGCACCCCTCTACCAACTTGAATTATTTCAATCACTGACTTCAATAGTCTGTATCTTTCTACAAAATCCGTCACTCAAATTGTATCCATATCGACAACATCTTGGAAAGAATTTACATCGTAAATTTTCTTGGGTACGAGTTGACTCTATTTTAATTCTTGAATTTTATTGGATACGACTTGGACCAATGTTGGGTATGAGTTGACTTCTCCGAGTAGAAAATAATTTCATGAATATTCTTGGGCACTTCAATTTGTTTCAAAAATTTTCTTGGTTAAGAGTTGACTTCTCCAGTTAAGGTAAAACTTCATTTTTTCATGATTTTAATTCATGAATTTTATTGGGTACAAGTTGACTAGTCCGATTACGGTAAAACTTCGTTTCAATTCATTATTTTTTTAGGGTACGACTTGACTCTCTGATTAGGATATAATTTCATGAATTTTCTCGGGCACTTCATTTATTCAAAAAAATTTCTTGGATACGAGTTGACTACTCCAATTACGATAAAAATTAATTTTAATTCATAAATTTTCTTGGGTATGAATTGACTTCTCCAATTATATGATATGATTTCAAGGATTTTCTTGGGCACTTCATTTTATTTCACTAATTTCTTCAGAGTACGAGTTGACCAATTTTGGGTACAAGTTGACTTCTCTAATTTGGGTACAATTTGACTTTTGGGTATGAGATGACTTGGGTACGAGTTGGTCGAGGTACGAGTTGACTGTAAATCCCCACTTGCGGTAACTAGTTAAGCTAGTTTGTCTTAGTCACGTGACAGGTAGAGGCAAGACGTAGTTTTGTCGCTCTGTCTTTTTTGACGTTTTTGGACGATTTATGGACTGTAAAATTCACTTTCGGATGTATATATAACATATTTGTGTAATATACAACCTGGGTTATCAAATTCTTTGGAAAATTGTGGAAGCATTTTGGATGTTTTTGTGTACTTTTTGATGAAAATCTTGTGGAAGAGCAAAGTGAATACAAGTGTGAATACAGTTCATACCTGAGAGAACACCTGAGAGAAGGTACACAGTAAGAGATTTAAATAGCCACTGATTACCTGGGACTACCTATGATTAGATAGACCGTGTGTATAGAGTGGTCATAGTTGATTGTTCTAATCATTGCTAATCATTGAATTAGAATGGAGAACCCAATGCTTAAACCTTTGTACATAAAGAATACTGACTTTCAGAGCAAAGTGCTGGACTATGATATAATGGTATCTGTATGTGATGTTATTGGTCAACATGTGAAATGCATCCAACTTGACCGTAATCTTTGGAGAATATATTTGAATAACATAGAAAGTAAAAATACTTTACTCCAGGAAGGTTTTGATATTGGTAGTCAACACCTACAGTTATATGACTTCAACCCTTTCTCGTCAGGTATCAATAGTCCAGATGAAAAGGTTCTCAAAGTCACCATTTCTGGGGGTGCCATTATCAGTCGACAATACGGCAATTGAAAACATGTTAGGAAAAGTTTGGTGTCGAGCTCAAAAGTGATATTCGTTATGAAAAGATTAGACATCCTGAAACAAAAAAGATGACCGAAGTTCTAAACGGAAATCGCTTTGTATATATAACACCGTTGGAGGAATCTAAATTTCTACCAAGGAACACATACTGCGCAGGCTTGCGATGTAAGATCTTCCATTATGGTCAGCCCAAAAGGACTTTTAGCAAATTATGTACAGTTTGCTGGGGCACAGATCACACTAAACGTGATTGCAATAATCCAGAGCAATGCAAAGTCTGCAAAAATCCAGGACATTCTGCTGGTTCTGATCAGTGCAAAGTTCCATGTAAATGGTGATACAAATGTGATTCCTTTCAAAGGTGGCAATAACTCCCTTTCGAATTTCTTTCCATGTGATTTGCGATGTTTCGGTGAATCCCATAAATCTGCGGAGCACGCCTTCCAGCTTTCCAAAGCACTACAGTGTGGTGACATCATCGCAGCAGAAAAAATTCGCGAGTCGCCGACAGCATTAGATGCTAAACATATTGGCAATGCTATAACAGTGACTGAAACATGGATTGAAAAGGCTGAGGAGGTTATGCTTGAAGTGTTAACTAATAAAGCGAATCAAGTATCAGATTTTAAAGATTGTTTGTCTAAAGCTAAACCTAAAACAATTTTTGCTGAAGTTACATTTGATATGGAATGGGGAACGGGACTGACCAAAGAAGAGACAATAAACACTGACTTCCGTCACTGGCCAGGTCACAACAAACTTGGTGTCCTGTTGAAAAAGACTGCAGACAGAGTCAACAGAAAAAGTGTGCGCTCAACCAATCAGTCAAGGTCCAAGTCTTCACAGCAATGATTTTTTGTAGTACTACTTCTGTCTTTCTGACATTCTATGGGTGAACAACTCAAATGTTTTTCCCTTAATATAAGGGGCCTAAATTCTTATGATAAAAGGGTGATTTTGTATGATTGGCTAAGTAGTTGTAATTTTGATGTAGTCTTTCTGCAAGAAACACATTTTGTGGAATCTAAAGAGTTTGTTTATAATTCAAGGTGGCCAGGAAAATATTGTCATTGTTTTTCGGATTCAGTACATAGTAGGGGTGTAAGTATCCTTTTCAAGAAAGGAATTCCAATCGAAATAATAAATTCTCATACAAGCTTAGATGGTAGAAGATTGTTGGTAAATATTAGGCATAATGATAATATTATAACCTTAGTTAATGTTTATGCACCCAATGCAGAAAACGACAGAAATCATTTTTTCAAAAGATTACAATCTTGGATATATCAATATACTTTAAATGAATGTAATGTAATTGTGTGTGGTGATTTTAATTGTTGCATAAATACAGATAATATATCTAGAAAAGATAAAAGTGCTACTGTACTAAAAAATATACAAGTCTATTTAGCTTTGAAAGATCTTTGGAAAGATAAAAATACAAATAGTAAAGGATACACTTGGTGCGATGGTGAAAATGTACCTAAATCAAGAATCGATTATGTTTTTGTATCTAGCGAATTTTGTTATATTTTTGATAAGATATCTCTTAGAAAAATGCCAAATGTTAAAAAAGTCAGAATGACTGACCATATGGGTTTATGTTTTTCATGTTATCACACGAATAATACTAGAGGTCCAGGTTACTGGAAATTGAATACCTCTTTACTAAATGAGAAAAAATATTGTGATGGTTTGGTTAAAATAATTAATGATTCACAGAATGTTTTGAATGAATGCCCCAGTGCACATCAAAGGTGGGAAAAATTAAAATCTATTGTAAAAAGTTTCTCCATAATGTATTCTAAACAGAGATCCAAAACTCATAAAGAAAAAGTACAATTTTTTGAAAAAGAATTGAGAAAACTAGATGATTGTGAAATTAATGAAATCAATTCAAGACGAAAACAGTTTTTAGAGACACAATTAAACGATTTATATGAAGTAAAGACTCAAGGAGCATATATAAGATCGAAAACAAAATGGATAAAATATGGTGAAACAAATTTTTCTTATTTTTTAAAATTAGAACAGAAACATCAGAGTCACAATGTTATAAATAGTGTTAAAGTAAACGGTAACAATATCTGTTCAAATGAGGATATTTTGTCTGAACTGTGTAATTTTTACACAAATCTTTTTGAAAGTAGAAATATTAATACTGCAACTGTCAAAACATATCTAGATAATATACAGTTTGAAAATGTCCTTAGTGATGTTGAAAAAAAATTGTGTGATAAATTACCTACACTGTCTGAGTGTGAAAATGTAATAAAAAAGTTTTAAAAATAACAAATCTCCGGGATGTGATGGTTTACCGGCGGAATTTTATAAGAAATTCTGGGAAAATATAAAATCATACTTTTATGACTGTCTGTTAGAATCATTTACCAAAGGTGAAATGTCTTCTTCTCAAAAATTATCTATACTGTCTTTAATACACAAAAAAGGTGATACCAGTGATATGAATAATTATAGGCCAATAAGCCTTACAAATTGTGATTATAAAATTATGGTGGCTGTTTTTGCTCAACGTCTTCAACAAATTATTGACTCTAAAATAAATGAAAATCAGTCAGCCTACGTGAAAGGTCGATATATTGGAGCTAATGCTAGACTGTTACTAGATATTTTTGATTATTGTGAAGATAATGATAAAGATAATGTTTTACTCTTTCTTGATTTTTCTAAAGCCTTTGATTCTGTTGAATGGAATTTTTCTTTTCGAAACATTAAAGAAATTTAAATTTGGTGAAAACTTTTTAAAGTGGATGAAAAATATTTTATACAAAACCTGTGTTTAGAATAAAAAAATAATGGATGGTTATCCAAAACATGTAAAATGAATAGGGGAATACGGCAAGGTTGTCCGGTATCTGCTCTGTTATTTCTTTTTGTAGTTGAAGTTTTGTCTATTAAAATAATAAATGACGATACTATAAAAGGTTTCAAGAACGAATATATGAATGCTCAAATTAAATTAATTCAGCATGCTGATGACTGTAATCTACCTTTGAGTGATATTCAATCTTTAGAAAACGCTATTTCAGTAATTAAACAATTCAGTGAAGTTTCTGGTATAAAATTAAATATCGAAAAGACAAAATGTATTATGCAAGGAAATTATAAAAATATGTATAGAGACATTTTTGGAATACAGATTATTGAGAACGGAATTAAATGTTTGGGAATTTATGTCGGACAAGATAAACCTTATTGTAATGAAAAAAATTGGATTTGTAAATTAGAGGAAATGAAAAAAATATTAGATTGCTGGAAAAATAGAAAAATTACAATTTTTGGAAAATGTCAAATTATAAATAATCTTGTTATATCAAAACTGGTTTATGTAATTTCAATTTTAGAGAAACCAAAATCTAGTATTGTGAAAGATATAAATAAAATGATATATGAATTTATGTGGAATAAAAGAGAAAGGATTAAAAGAAATACACTTATTGGGAAAATAGAAAAAGGTGGTATTAATATAACAGATATAGAGAGTAAAATTTTTTCTATTAAAGCTTCATGGGTATCAAGGTTAAAGAATAGTAAAGGTGGATGGAAATTGTTTGTTGAGTCAATGATAAGAAAATCTAATACAGATTTAGACTATATACTTTCTCTTTCTGAAATTAATCAAAAAAACTTTTCATTAATAAACAATATTCCTGTCTTTTACAAAGAAATCTTTGTATCCTTTAATGATTGCAAGTTTAAAAAGAACATAAAAAAATTATCGAACATTGAATTCATATTACAACCAATATGGAATAACTTACTTTTTCAAAATAAAGGGAAAACACTTTTTTATTCACATTGGTTAAAATCAAATATTAAATATGTTAGCGACTTATTGAATGAAGATGGATCTTTCAAAACACACTAGTACAAATTCGAGATATACTTCAGGATAAAAGAAACTATTTATGTGAATACTTAATTATAAAAGGGGGTTTTTCAGCCTTATTTTTCCTTTTTTGATTGTACAGTAATAGAAAATAACTTATTAAATCATCAACTAAAGTATATTTTGTTGACAAATATGAAAAAAGTTGATGTTAATAAAATTAGATCAAAAGATCTCTATGATATCTTTATAATGAAAAAATTTCATAGACCAATAATGGAAGTCAAATGGTCAGACCTCTTTAAAGTCCAGTGTTGTTGGCAAAATGTATATACACAAAAGGTAAAAAACATTGTAGAAAAAGATGTTGCAGAATTTAATTATAAGTTGATAAATAATTTACTAACAAATAATTTAGTTGTTAGTAAATGGTCAAAAGACCAAAGTAAATATTGTGAATTTTGTCATGAAATTGAAGATAATGAGCATTTACTATTCCAATGTACTAATGTCAGAGGATTATGGTGTACTGTTGAAAATTTGTTAAATTTTCAATTAACATGGAAACTAATAGTTTTAGGCTTTTATAATGAAATAAATACAACAACTATAGGCCTTAACAATTTACTTTCCTTCATTGCATGTAAAATTTATAAATTCAAAATGAAAAAAAGAATTGATTTACATATTCCAAATGATACTGACATTAAAGTTTTTATGAAAAATACACTTTCAAGATATTATTTAATATATAAGAAAGTTCATGTACCTTTTAATGTAAATCTCTTTACAAAAATCTCAGAGAATTTATGATATCCACATTTTATATTGATTTATTAAATACAATATGTAATGTATGTATGTGTGCATGTATGTATACATGTATATGTATCTTGTATTTCAGATATACATATGTTATGATCAAACAATTGAATTAAATTAATTAACGAGACTAATTTAGAAATGTTTATACAAATATATGTGTGTTTCGATCATTTTGCCCGAAGTGGTCGAGCATTTGTGTATACGGGCTTTATTGGAAATAAATATTTAAATAAAAAAAAACAAAAAAAAAAAAAACAAAAAAACTAGTTAAGCTACATGTAGCAACTAAAACCGGAACAGGCTAAATGTATCTTTTTTTACCAATGAAAAATCAGCTCACTAATTTTTGTGACTTACTGAATTTTTAATTAACTCGCAATTAAAATTTTGAAACTCACATTTTGCAAGTTTTACATGTATAGCCTATAGGGAATATCAAACCCTCTAAGAACTTTAGAAGGTATTTTACTATTTGTTTTTTCTTTCCGCTTTGTCATGAAAAATAAAAATAGTAAAATACTTTTGTTGTCACTGTAACTAGTACTTTTACTTGGAAGATTGTAAAATGCAGCATAAGAAAATGACCCATGGCAGATTCCCCAAAGGGATTATGCAAGTGTTTCTCTGTCTCTCTCATTCTCAGTCTGTAACTGTGTAAGTCTCTTTCCTGTAATTCAGTTATTCTGATTTTTTTACTTTCTACAATTTCCTGCATACCTACAAATTTGTCATTTGACTCAATCACATGACAAGTGTCTGGAGCTGCTATTTCGAAATTGTCTATTACTCAGAATCATCGCCTATGTACTGAAGACTGTTCTATATTTTGACCCTGTAAAAATGTAATCCCATCGTAATGTTACTGTTTTATAAGTAATATACATGTAGATAAATAAATTTACAAATATCGTGATATATCTATTGATTTTAACAAATTATGAATAAATTACCTGGAAAGATATAAATCTTCCTGGATGGACTCCGTGGAAACCAAAATTCTTCAACTGAAACTCTTTTTTGCAACCTACACAGCACTGTCCCATTTTGATCTGTAGTAAAACTGAAGGTAGCCTACTGCAGGTTTGTATTATTACGGAACGATATTTTTACAAAACGAAAGTATCGTGTTCGAGTTGCGTCCCTTTTTGTAATGACACCTGTTTGATTAAAGAGATTGCAGATCATGCAATGGTGCATGAAAACATTATATATATATATATACATATATATATATATATATATATATATATATATATATATATATATATATATATATATATATATATATATGTTATTGTGTTTTATTGCCCAGAACATATAATAGCCTGTGGGATACCGTACGATATGAAATTTGTACGCTGAATGTTTATTTTTTTTAATTTACTGTAAACAACGTTGAACAAACAGGCTTTACACACACACATACACATACACACACACACACACACATTTATGAGCAAACATTGATCAAAGTAAAAAACACATATCATTTATTATCACTATCACCAGCGATATATAAAGCTAATTAGCTTTATATATCGCTGCTATCACTCAGAATTTGCGCTGAAGAATTTTTAAAACGAAATTTTTGGCCTTGTCAAAAGAAAACTTGAAATTTTATCCAAAAAATTAATAATAATAATAAAATAAAGAAATAAAGGATTACGTTGTTTTCCATATGTATTGAAGACTCCTTGTCTTACATTTGAAACTAAAATATATTTTTCTGTTTCATAACTGATATATTTTTAGTTCATTTTTACGGCGCCCCCTTAATGACATACGATACATCCTCTTTACGAGTTGATGGAACATCAACGTGATTATGTTATGCTAAGTTGTTTATTGGAACAAGTCAAAGCACATTTTGCAGCATGGGGTTAATAACACATGATATTGACGCAAAATAACACATGTATGTGCATTTCAGCAACATAAATTCAACTTAAAGATTGAAGTTTCCAAATCACACTTTTATTCGTATATTTTGCTTTTTAGAATTACCAAAATATAGTAAAAAAAATAGCTGAAAAATATAGGTCTACAAGACTTGTTGGAATATTTGCTGTCGAAGGTCAGTTCGGCGTCCTTTATGAATTTTAAGATATTATAAATTTGTTTTAGAATGCTACTTTTCAATTACTTTTTACCATTATGCTCTTGTGATAAAATCGACATTAAAAGCGATAGACCGGACTGCTAACAGTTCTTCCGCACGATTAATATGCAAATGAGTTTTGGTCAAGTTTCCCTTACTGTGTATTGGCAAGATCTGTATGTGAAGTTGGATATAGAAATTGTATCATTCCTCATTCACGCGATTTTAACTGATGATAAACTCGCGGCAATCTTTGAAGTTGGGAAAATGTTTTACATGTACACGTATTGACTTAGAGATTTAAGGCTACTGATAGGAAGTATGGCGTAAGGGTATAATCATAGAGATTTAATATCGATGAAACGATGTTAGAAGCACAAGATTTTATAGTCATATAGCTGATCTATGTAGTTGGTTGCATAATAAATAAGCCAACGGTACTCACGTTAGGCCAAATGTCTGACCCTATTTTTAGTAACTTTTTTGTAAAACCTAATTTTACCGAATTAAAAAGTACATTGTATTCAATATACTGAGTGTATTATACCTCATTAAACTTACGATAGGGGATATAAAAATAAAATGTTGGCTGGTTACGTCGGGATATAAAAATAAAATGTTGGCTGATTACGTCAGAATGTAAAAATAAAATGTTGGCTGATTACGTCAAGATATAAAAATAAAATCACAGATACCAAAGTATTAATCTCGAGGAGACCATATACAAATCTGGTGAACCATGAACAAACACAGATTCTGAAAATACAGAAGTGGAATCAGGTGCCATGGAGGGGTAATCATTCCCTGTTTACTTGTTACACCCGCCGTGAGTCCTTATTCAACTTCAAATGAAATAAGTGAGGAATTAATCCTCGTCAAAACTGGTAAAGGCGACTTAGCAACCGCTATCGAACACCAGGCAATTCAATATTTCATTTAGTGAAACATATTAGTAAATGCAAACCGACCGTAACATTTGCGGAACGTTGACACTAAACGCGAATCCCCATATCCCTGTGACAACATCTTATCTATCATGTTCCCTTTGTTTGATTTACCAGGGGTTAAATCAAAAAGTGGGAACATGTTATATCAGTAAGTAGTATATGAAATGTTCGTAGGTAAAGCAATGTCTGATATATGGGATATTTTGCGAGATATAAACACCATTTGCCAGTGATAGCGGGATATTGCTACTTATATTTACATACTGACTGTTATTTCCTTCACTGCAAGTATACAGAGCGATTGCATTTATATGCAATGCTTGACACACAGCTGTTCAGCTGTTATGTCACATGAAAACCTCCCCCGAAAAGTAAATTATGTAGAATGAATTTTGTATCCAGCTGACTACAGATGACTACAGAAAATGGTAATATATATAAATATAAGAATTGTTTTTCATTTTTGTGAAAAACATGGAATATACATGCAATGTCTCATTGAAAAAAAATTTGTGAATTCCATGAGCCGATGCCTGTATATTCCATGTTTTTCAAAAAATGTGGAAAACCGACGATGGTAAAGCCACTGAAATTGTTGACACACCACTGTAAATAATAATAATAATAATAATAAACATTCAACGTTATCATTTGAAGTAAATTTGAAATATATTAGAACTTGTTTGAGTTTATATACTCAAATTTTGAGTACTGTACACAATATTCTTGTTCAATTTTTACATGGATATCATAAGCGTGACCCAAATGAATGATTAAAATGATATTGTGTTTCTTGTTCAGTCAAATCCAGAATTTTTACAAAATACCAGAGTGAAAATAATTAAATAGAAGTTGGACCTAAGTATTAAATTAATCCTCATTAAACAAAATGTGATTTTATTCCTTCCATCTTAGACAAAAGTCTTGTTCTTAGGTATACGCAGAAAACAAACGCATATAATCCGGACACTAGGTTTCATGTCAGCTATAGCAGAAAAATAGTAATTACCGAAATGATCACAGTGGCCTTTTCCGTGAGAAAATAATTATACAGAAACACACTAGTAGTAATAGGCAGCTCCATGGCGCGCCATTTGAATTTTGCCGCTAGGGGGCGTTGTTGATGACGTCATCAGAATACTGGCTTCTGATTGGTCAATTGAAATGCGCGCCATGGAGCCGCCTGTGACGTCATAACCGGAAGTGCGGTCATACCGGAAGTGCGTCATACCGGAAGTGAGGTCATACCGGAAGTGCGTCATACCGGAAGTGAGGTCATGTTGTCATGGCAATAAGGAGAAAGAGCCAATCGTTGAGCTTGGAGGCGTGTCTATGACCGGAAGTGGAAGGTTGTGGGGGCGGCCATCTTGGTTAAGGAGCCAATGAGAGCCTTCGTTACAAGAGGTTGGGGTCACGAGAGGTCACGTGAGTTCCCGAGAAGTCAACGGTAAGAGAGAGAAGTTGGGTTTTTCCAGTTTTGAGCTGAGAGTGAATCTATTTTTAGAACCGAAACTTTGGGTTTTTCCAGTTTTGAGCTGAGAGTGGATCTATTTTTAGAACCGAAACTTTGGGTTTTTCCAGGTTTGTGAAACCAGTAGTTGGTGGCGCCACCGTCGGTGAAACTAGTAGTTGGTGGCGCCACTGTCGGTGAGAGTGCGCATGTGCGAGAAAACGGTAGGCCGAGCCCGTCACTGTTAGTCGTCAAGAGTCCTGTTTCAAGTGCGCAAGCGCGAGAAGCGGTAGGCCGATCTCGACTCAAGCTTGTACTAAGACTTGTAGAGTAAATGTATAGTGATGGGTCTTAAACATATAGTTATAAAAAGTTCAAACACTCACCCTATGCTGGTAGTGGTTTTTTCTGACGATGTTGACTCTTCGAGCTCCGGATTGCAAATGAGCTCTCAGAGGTCTAACTGAACCTATACTCTAGTCATGTGACTTTTTTTTGTTTCTATTTTTAGTGCATGAAAAATAATTTTGTCTGATCCAATAAAAAATGAAATACTCACCCTATGCTAAAAGTAGTGGATTTTTCTTATGATGTTAACACCTCGAGCTTTGGATCTCAAATGACTTTTCACAGGCTGAAACTGAACCTCTCTCTAGTCACATGACTTACTATATTTAGACTTTTATCTAATGAAGTGAATACAACAAAAACACAAAAAACACAAATAAAAATTTAATGTTGAATATACGCGACTAAATAGTGTGTAGTCACTACAAATTAACACAAACACAAACCCTGCATACCTTTAGTGAAGGTTTCTTTTCGAATAAGTTGAGTGGCCCTTTAAAAGGGCCGTTGATTGCTCCGAAAAGCTGAATAAGAGAGAGACTCTAATATCTGTCGAGTAGACGTCGCCAACGACGAACTTCTCTTTCTTTTTCTATCATCAGTCGATTTATCTCGGCCTTATGTTGTCGAAGATTGGCTAATGCTTCCTGAGCTAGTACGTATTGTACAGGTACTGGAAAGTGAAGGGTCAGGTCTAGGTGGTTCCTGGTGTTGTGTAGTCGGTGTCACAGGGGTCCTACCAGAATTGATTGGGCTGCGTGGCCTTACTACAATACGTGTCCTCTGTGTCAGAATGATTCGTATGTTTCTCTCTTCAGGTTGCATTTCCATGTCGGATGAGTTATCCATGATGATGAACTAATACCGAGACTCAGGCAGTATTAGCTTATATAGAGTGAATGACGTCACATATTGATTTTTTTCTCCCGTCTGAACATCTGCGTCTAGACATCTGGCCACCTGTTTTTGACATTTTTGACACTTGGCATCTGAACACCTGTTTTTGACACTTTTGACACTTGGCATCTGGCCACCTGTTTTTGACATTTTTGACACTTGGCATCTGAACACCTGTTGTTGACACTTGCCATCGGGCCCCACCTGTTGTTGTAGTCTGTCTAGACATCTACGTCTAGACATCTACGTCTAGACATTTGGCCACCTGTTTTTTAAGACAGATACTGTCACTAGTTTTTAGTATTTCTAATTCTATATGAAAATAAAAACGAAATACAATAAATTCTAGTTTTTATGGACCTATAAAACATAAAAGACTAGAATATTAAAGACTATATAAATGTGATGATACTTCGTTTAAGTATCTATACAGTTCTTTTCTTTTTTATTATAAATACATGTCTACAGTTACAGTACTTCATTTTAGATTTGACAACGGAAGCATACACACGGAATGGCTCATTTACCAAACTTTGACTTATTGTTAAATGAAAGACAAGAACAGGCGAGAAGTCAAAGACAGGCTCACCAGAGAGACCAACGGGGTGATGGATTTAATGCAAACAGACAACTCACCGATTATAGTGATTATTATGAAGTAGCCACCCTGAGTGAGCGTAAATCACGTAAGTTTAAAACGGCTTCGAATGTGTACCAAGTCAAATTTAAACATTTTTCTAAAGATGTCATACACTTGGTATCAGAGGTAATAGATCATATGTTGACTTCTATTAAGAACAAACTACAGTGTGAAGATCGGGATAAGATGCGAGTCAATATACATCATCCATCTTTAAAAAGTGAAGTGTGGGGTAGAATTTTACGGATGCTAAAGACCTGAATGCTGATCTACTCCATGGAGAAAATTGAGAAAGTGCAACAGAGTAATGAAAATTTTAGAATCGAAGACGGGTCTACCACCCTGTCAGTAATCCATGTCATACAACCTGTAGGTAGCGGGGGTGGAAAACGAAAATATCATCTCAGTGTTGATAAAAAAGTCATGCTGAACAAGAAGAGAAGTTTGATACAAATCAAGAATACAGACATGACCTGTTTAGCTCGTGCTATTGTAGTTGGTCGTTTTCATTGTCAGAAACAACCTGGACTTGGAGATGGAGACAAGTACAAAAACTGGCAACGCTATTGGAAAAATTTGAATTATGGTGATGCAAGTAGACATACTCTTCAACGACGAGAAGCTCATGCCTTAATACAACAAGCTGGATGTGATCCCCAGCAAGAGAGTGGACCTGAAGAATGGCAACGTTTTCAGACCGCGTTGTTACCCCACTACCGTTTGAAAATCTACGAACTGAATACCAACGCAAAACGATTGACATTAAATGTACTGTATAGTGGTGTAGGATCCGGGGCCCCCATTCACGTCTTATACGATGATCACCATTACGATTGTATCGTATCTATGTCTGGACTCTTGGAATGTAATTACTATTGTGACCGTTGTGATGTGGGTTATGATCATGTAGAAGATCACCGATGTCCTCAATGCTGCTTTCGTTGTTTTGCACCGTGGCCCTGTGTTCCCGACAACACGATAAAAACCTATAGAATGTACACATTGTCAGGGGACATTCACATCGACTCAGTGTTACGAGAATCATTTGAAACCTTATAGTAGAAATACGACCACTACTCCATGTCAGCTAATGACTCGATGTCCCACTTGTCAATTATGGATGAGTAAGAAACAATTCACACAACACTGCTGTCAAGAAAAGAAGAAAAAATGTCGCCATTGTAAACAGATCGTGGATCTAGATCATCGCTGTTTTATACAACGGATCCCTTCTCAGGATGAATCATCTTCACCCCTTATTACATTTTCTATGATTTTGAGTGTACCCAGGATACCGGAGAACACAAACCTAATCTATGTATTGCTAATCGTGTATGTCCCCAGTGTACATCCGATGATTGGTGTGAACAATGTAAAACCATGGAGGATCATCGTATTACATTCCGAGGTCCCACGACACTCACTGATTTTTTTTGAGTTGGTTATTTGAAACGACCGTGTATGATGACATACATCAAAGAGAGAGAAACTTTTACATGATGGAGCTATAGCTATTGCTCATAACTTTAAAGGGTACGATGGACAGTTTATTTTACATCATCTGGTACATCATGCCTGTGAAAAACCTGATGTGATCATGAACGGTTCTAAGATTATGTCTATGACGGCTGGAAACATCAGGTTTAAAAGACTCATGTAATTTCTTGTCATTTCCTTTAGCTTCGTTACCTAAAGCTTTTGGATTGACTGAACTGAAAAAAGGCTACTTTCCACATTTGTTCAATACAGAAGCTAATGCTGATTACATAGGAGTATACCCCCCAGCTATGTATTACAACCCAGAAGGTATGAAACCTGATGTCCGTCGTGATTTTGAAGCGTGGTATCAAGACCAAATTCAAAAGGGTGAGATTTTTCATTTGCAATGCGAATTAGAAGAATACTGTGAATCGGACGTGACTATTTTGCGACAAGCTTGCATGCATTTTCAAAGCATGTGTTTGAAACTAACCGATGTGGACCCCTTTGCTGAATCGATTACGTTTGCCAGTAGCCTATCGTCGCAATCATATGCAAAAAGATACGATTGGTATCATACCTCCGCGGGGATATCCTTCACCACGACAGTATTCCACCCTAGCATTACGCTGGTTGAGTTGGAAAGAACATGAAACTGGTCAAACGATTAGACATGCTCGTCAGGGAGGGGAAGTCCAAGTAGGATCTTATCGTGTGGATGGTTATCATGAAGACTCTCGCACCATTTACGAGTTTCATGGCTGTTTTTGGCACGGATGCCCCTTGTGTTTTCCTAACTTAAAGCAAGAGCAACACCCGTTTCATCCTTCTTTGACGTATGAAGAAGTGTATCAAAAGACCTTAGAGAGAGAGATCAGTATTTGCGTCAAACACTATCAAGTAGAAACGCTGTGGGAACATGACTATCGTCAAAGGTACAAGACGGATCCAGAGTTTCAACATTTCATTGATAAAACGTATGAGGAGTTTCCCGACCCGTTAGTTCCTAAAGATACTTTATTTGGAGGTCGAACGAATGCTACTCGTTTGCTATGTGAAGAAGGAGACATTCGTTACGTGGATGTATTTTCTTTGTACCCGTTTGTCTTGAAACATGGGACTTTTCCCATTGGACACCCAGACGTGATTACTCATGATTTCAAAAGTCTAGATCAATATTTTGGACTGGTACAATGTCTAGTTATTCCTCCTCGTCATCTGTTTCACCCCGTGTTACCTTATCGGTTTGCAGGAGGAAATCTACTTTTTCCTTTTATGCCGTACTTGTGCTCAACAAGGAATCGAACAGGAGTTGGGTATGAGTTATCGATGCTCTCATACGAATGAAGAGCGAAGTTTGTTAGGTACATGGACGACGTGTGAATTGAATTAAAGCTATAGAAAAAAGGTTATGTGATTCGATCGTATCTTTGAAGTATGGCATTTCTCTGATCAGTCCAATACTTTATTTCGTAGCTATATTGATCAGTTTCTCCAGATTAAGCAACAAGCTAGTGGTTTTCCTGCTTCCTGTCAAACAGTAGAAGATCGTCGTCAGTACCTCAAAGAGATTGAAACGAGAGAACAACTGATCATACGAGAAGAAGATGTAGAGAAGAATCCTATCTTACGGACCATTGCTAAACTGTTTCTGAACTGTTTGTGGGGTAAATTTGCTCAACGAACTAATTTACCTCAGACACAGTATGTGGAGAGTTACGAAGCATTACAACAGTTACTTCAAAATGATACTCGTGATATATTACATTTAGAACTGATTCCAAATGACGAAGGCCATGATGAGCTAGACATGATGCTGGTGAATTCAAAACAGAAGGATGACTTTGATGAACCCAATGGTTTTAGCAATGTAGTGCTAGCAGCCTTTTACGACGTCTTTAGCACGGTTACATCTCTATGCCACCCTAGAAGGTTTGGGAGAACGTGTATTATATTTTGATACAGACAGTATCATTTATCAACACGATCCACAGCAGTGGGAATCCTACTATCATAAACAGTTTAGGAGGATGGACAGACGAATTAGATGGCGATTCTATCTTATCCTTTGTCTCGGGAGGTCCTAAAAATTATGCGTACAAGACTCGTCAGGACAAAAACGGTGTTTTGTAAAGTCAAAGGAATCACTTTTGATAGTCGTACCACTTCTACAGTCAACGTAGATACATTGAAAACAGTTGTTACGTGGTCAACAAAGAAAAGTACTGGTATCGTACCCTCATAAGATCATGCGAACGAAACAACATAAAGTCAAAAACACAGGCGATTACTAAAGAAGTGCGTGTCGTGTATGATAAGAGACATCGCATTGAAAACTTTTGTACTTTACCTTATGGTTATTGAATAAAGTTTGTTTTTGAGTAATAAAATGTATGAAACTTGACTTTGGTGTTGGTGTTGATGATATAAAACAGAAGACAGTGAAAGGGTAGGGGTTCATTGATACAGTTGGATCTCAAGTACACGCATCATGGCGACTCTCGATTCTAAAGATCATGGTAGTTTTTACATGACTTTACCTAGCGATGCTAGTTTTAAAAGTCTTTCCCGATAATACCTTAACAGAATTCAAAACTCATTTACCTCAAGCTTTAAGTATGATGGATAGTGAGTGGGAAGTAGCGTTGAGTGAATTGATCTTCCCCAACTTAATAGAATCGATAACATCCGATGAGAATTACATAGATGTCCTGGTTCCCCTTCACGTTCCTTTGGAATCCGTCGTGACACTCTAAAAATCCCCAGGACCCCTCTACGTATCCTAAGAAAAAGGAAATGAAATATCGCCAACATGAACGTTTTACTGTAGAATTGATAAAGAAACACGTCTCGTTAGATGATCCCCAATTTGATCATGTCATCTCTAAAACTGATACGAAATCGGGGATCGCTTTTGTAGGAAGTATTTGGAGACTTAAATTTCGTTCGGGGCTTTATGCGTCTCCTGCTGCTTTAATAGAAGAGATGAAAGTTGGTTTTTCTAGAGCCTTTCAATATGTCATTGATGGGATCGAAGATCTCTCTCATAAAAATACTATTAAATTCGGATATGACGAAGCTTTAGATCGATTCATGATTGAGTTTAAAGGCCGATCCATCTATTCCGTTCCCTTTTTAATACGTTTTCCAAGTCTACTAGGTTATAAACTTGGCTTTGAAGCCGTTGACATGAATGAGGAGATGACTAAATGGATCGATGTTACACACATGCCAAAGTATCCACCCGATTTAAATATTGGTATGAGTGGTATCTATGTCTACAGTAACATTGCCGAAAGTCAAATTGTAGGTTCACAATCGTTACCGTTATTACGTGTGATCCCTTTTCAAACGGGTCAATCGCTCAATCATCAACATTACAATTATGTGGGTTTAAATAAAAAGTATTTTGATACCATTGAAATACAATTGAGAGATGACATGGGACGTAAAATTCATTTTCTAGGAGGAAAAGTGATTGCCAAACTTCATTTAGCGTCGTCTGATGAGTAAGATGTGTCATTTAAAATGAAGTGCAACACAGGACTTGGGTCAGTTGAATGACCGAGAGTGTCCCATCGTGTTCACATCTTGTATTATTTATCAATATGAATCCCAACGAAAAGAGAAAAATGACATGACTAAAGACGCGAGAAAAGAAGATATGAAAAGACGAAAGGGGTGGAAAGGGGAGAAACAGAGAGAAGAAGAAGAGAAACAGAGAGAAGAGAAACAGAGAGAAAGAATAGGGGAAACGATGGAAGGACAGGAAAAGATAGAAGGAGAGAAAAAGTCAGAGAGATGAAGGAAAAAGAACAGAGAATGAAAAGAAAGAGGGGGACGTTCCACGCAAAAGTATCCGTAGAATAGAGAGAACAAAAGAAACAAAGAGAGAAGAAGAAAATCGGGGGCAGAGGGAAGGAGTGAAAAGGGGACGACCACGAAAAGTAGAACAGGAAGAAATACCTCATGATATTTTAATGTTTCTACGACAATGGTTAAGCGATTGTCGTCAGTCTCCCATGTACGGTGACACTTTTCATTTACAATTAAATGATAATAATGGCAATCGAGCAGGTATGATGTATCATGTGCATAAAGAACAACGACTAGTAGCATGGGATACTTTTGGTCATCATTGTAGACGTACCGATGATACAATTTGTGTTTCAGGACAAAAAACGTAGAATGATTTTCAAAAATATGATTTTTTAGTTCTGATCTAAAAATAGAATTTATGGGACCTTATAAAAAGGGAGTGAGAATGCCCATCAGGGTACCATTCACTCTCAGACACGATGGAAAGAACATCAAGTATGGAAACTTTATTTTCATCGACGATGGATGCTAGTCAGACCGTCACGGATAGTGCTCCCACGACCGAGACATGATGGATAGTGTTACACGAATTCATCGAGTAGAAGTAGATAGAACTAATTTACCTCAACACTTCTTGTACCACGAGCTCATCGGGTTGAAGTGGATAGCGTACCGAGAGTCAATCTGATAGAAGTGACAAGGACTCCACCTTCCGAAAGGAGACAAGGTGTGACCACTTTTTTTAAACTAAGACCTGCTACCGACAGAGGGTTATCGTTTCATCAGGAATTAAGAATACCTTTAGCCTTGCCTAATTTTTGTACGTATGAATCCAGGTACCTGACGTTTAAAGATCATTGGCCCAAATATCTACCGGGACCTAAACAGACAGAATTAGCCAGAGCAGGATTTGTGTATTTAGGGAACAGTGACCACGTTCAGTGTTTTTCTTGTGGCATCGGTTTAAAAGATTGGGAATGGAGCGATAATGCTTTTACAGAACATCGACGCTGGTCTAAAGATTGTACTTTCAGTCAATTGCTGATATAAACAAATACAAAAAACCCTGTGTGGAGCCTCCCTTCTGGAAACATCCAAGTGGCTGACGGGAACGAGTCTAAAAATAGATTAAGAAGAAGAAGAACGGCTATAAAGTAAAGTGAAGTGCAGTGACCAAACATCATTTGAATCAGTCATCAACATGAGTTATCCAGGCTTGTCACAGACGCACCCAAATTATTCACCTAATTGTTCACCGTACCTAGAAGGAGCCGATGAGTTTGATGAAGTTCTCAAAGCGTTAGACCAGTTGCAAGAAAAACAAGAAAATGATGCGACCCAGGGAATGTTACGTGATGCCTTGCTATCCACATTACAGAAAATGAGGGAAGAACTCACGACTATTACGACTACTCTGAAAGAATTGAAGGATAAAGTACAGCCAGGAGTCAGAACATCGTATATGGGGTACGAATATAAGCCTACGCCCCAGACTCATCCTTGTTTCATTTGTGGTGAAATTGAACATTGGTCTCCTAGATGTCCTAAGAATAACGGAACGGCAACAACAACAGCAACAACAGCAACAAAAGTAGAACCTGAGAACAAAGTAGAAAATCGATCTCGTCAATCGGACCAGTGTTATAAATGTCATCAGTCAGGTCATTGGGCTTATGAATGTCCCGAACAGACTTCAACAGGGGCCAAACGTAAACTCAACTTGATGCTCAAGAAGGGAGGCAAAGCCACCAAGAAAGGGAAAGTTGAAACCGAACAGCAGTGATTGTTTTTTGGAATTGTTTATCGTGTAAATACGTTTAGTGTCACAGCGTCAAGGAATCCGAACCCGACCGATCTAGGACAAAAGCTAACGTTCTTTTGCTCCGTGCTGTATGGGCAAGATCAACCGTAGTAGTGAGACAAAGTGACTCAAAGTTTTGTGATGAACGTTTTAACATGAAGTTAATGTTTTCAAAGTTAATGTTCTCATAGTTCATTCTTATGTATTGTACATAGTCACAGAAAGTGAATCAGTGTTCTCAAAGTTAATGTTCTCATAGTTCATGCTTATGTATTGTACATAGTCACAGAAAGTGAATCAGTATTCTCATAATTAATGTTCTGATAGTTAATGTTCTCATAGTTCATGCTTATGTATTGTACATAGTCACAGAGGGACGGCCCTAATCCTCTGTTGACTATCTAAAAAGTTTTTAGCGGGGCATTAAACTTATTAAAATTGAATCTGGTGTTTGTGTATTTATGACTAAAAGGTGTATACGTTTAGGGTACACTTAGAGTTTAAACCTATTGAATATAAGGTATACACGTTTAGAGTACACTTAAGAGTCCTGCTCTAGTATCTACAAGGTAGACATAAAGGAGTGATCTAATGTAAAAAACAAAACTACAAAACTATGAGTAGAAGGAGATCAAGAGTAAAAGTGTAACACTTAGAGTGAGATACAGAGAAAGAGATACAGAATAAGGGTATACAAAGGATCTGTGTTTTAAAACTGCTCTAATCAGTCATTAGGTTTCTTTTCGTAAAAGTTAGGTGGCCCTGAAAAGGGCCGTTTGTGTTTTAGGCTTTATATGCCATGGCATAAAAAGCATTTTGTCCGTTTTTCTCTGCCGTCTTTCTCTTTTTCTTTTTTCAAGCTTCACGAGCTCAATCCATTCGTCGATATTCGATAACCAGCCCACCTTTCTTCCCACTGTATCGGCACATATCAGCCATTCTTCTTCTTTTTCTTGTACTTCGCCCCACATGTTTACACAGTCAGCCATGATCAAACAATGACTATAGACTCTGAGACATACTCGGCAGGGTGTGACGTCACACGTCGCGTGAGCGTTTCTTCTTCTCCTTCTTGTTGAACATCACTTAGTGAAAAACAAAAACCAAAATGGAGAGTATCTATACAGAAGCTATTTACAGAATTATTCTGTTACAACAGAAGACCAAGTGGCGTACAATGAAGTGTAATCGTTACTATCAGAGTCTACTGACGAAACTGAATCAGAGATGGAGGCAACTGAAACATCAGCAAACCTCGCAGAAAGTCAGAGATCAACTCGATCGGCAGTACCCGACAGTGCTTAGAGTATTTGTCAGCGCAGTATGTTTCTACTAGAAAACAGATTAGAGCTAGTTTTCGTCAACTACAGATACCGATCATCATGACGATCAAGAGAAAGACAGATGATCTACTGGAAGCAGAACAACGTTTACCTCTGAAAAAGAGAAGATGTTACTGTCAATATTAGTAACCTAACTAACGGTCCTTTTCAGGGCCACCCAACTCATTAGAAAAGTAATCTAAACTGTATTGAGATATGCTACATCTACTACTCTATAAAACATAACCCTATTACTCATTTTATTGTGTCATAAACCTATAGCTCATATTCTTGTCTCATAAACCCTATAACTCATTTTATTATATACACTGCACATTCAGTTTAAGGTTTCTTCTCGTAAGATATAAGTGGTCCTGAAAAGGACCGTTGTTTTTGGCATATCTACCATGATTCATGTACAGAATCTCTTTTTAAACGGCAAAACACTTCTCATCCATCTGCTTACGTTTTCTCTCTTCTCTACAAACCGTAAAAACAGAATTGAGAAGTACAATTCGTCTCAGGCGAACATCTTCTTTTCCCTGATGAAAGTTCAGATCAATCTTTCGTAACTTATCTTTAGTATCACGAATAATCTGCCTAGTATCATATACAGGCTCGATTAGAACAGGTTCGATTTCTTCTTCCATAGTGTACTCCATAGTATACGCCCATGTTTGACATTTTTTATTTTTTATCACTCTTAGACTGATTTCTCCTAGGCGTCTATCACTCTTGACGTTTTCATTGGTGGAATCACGTTGCCAACGATACATAGACCAATCATCAAAGAGGTCAAAGTTGACGAGACGGAGTACGTCGTCGCCGTGCACTATACTGCTCATATAAAAAGCCGTGCGCGTCTCATTTCACTGCGCTTCATATCAAGAAGACAACAGAGAAAGATGGCACACCCAATTAATCAAACTTCTGAACTTATGATTGATGTCGAGAAGTTTTGGGCGAGTAAGCCCAAATACATTTTGGATAATCTGAAGACGGCCAGCGACGAGTGGGAGTATTTTGAGAAGCAGAAGGCCGGCTTGGAGAGATGGTGCCGTGTAGCTGAGGTCCGTGCAGCAACAAGACAAAGGGAAAAAATGGTGTGTTGCCGGGCCTGCGGCTGCTGCTGCTTGCTGTAAGGGTTTTAACAACCCATTATACCAACGGCCCTTTTAAGGGCCACCTAACTTACACGAAAAGAAACCTTAACTGAAACTATGCAGTTTTTGTATGTGTTATACTGTAGCGGTAAGTCTAGCCTATAGTAAGTAATTTATTTCTTGACTTGATCGATTCAGTTTTATCAGACAAAAATTTAAAACGAGGCAATTCTAAAAATAGTAACATTAAAAACTTGAAAATAAGTTCAGTTAGACTACTGAGAGCTCATTTGGCAGCCGAAGCTCGAAGAGTCAACATCGTCAGAAAAAACTCTCTCTGGTGTGTGTGTTTAATTTTTTTATTTTATATACAGTAGTACAAGAAATAATATAAAAATAATACAGATACTATTTCCACTATCTGAAACTTTTGATACTTGTTGAAACGATGTAAGTGAACAACTTCATACTTTACACTTTACTACTTGTGTCACTTTGTCACTTTGAGACTTCATAACTTAGAACGTTGCACACGTTGCAAACTTTGAAACATGAGAACGGTACACACTTGATCACTTTGACAAACTTTGAGACGACGACACAAACACTTGATCACTTTTGCATGGTTCTCACGAGAGTATTTGAGTACGTTACACACTTTCATGTTTTTCTATGGTTCTCAGTCTCCTGCCGTGAGATTTGTCAGTCCCTGAAAAACTAGATAATCCCTTTGTTTCCATGATTCCATACCAAAGATGGCTACCCTTCCTAACCTTCCTGTTTTGCTACCCACCCACCCCTCCGGTGGAAAAACCCAAAGTTTCGGTTCTAAAAAAATAGATTCACTCTCAGCTCAAAATTGGAAAAACCCAACTTCTCTCTCTTACCGTTGACTTCTCGTGAACTCACGTGACCTCTCGTGACCCCAACCTCTTGTAACGAAGGCTCTCATTGGCTCCTTAGCCAAGATGGCCGCCCCACAACCTTCCACTTCCGGTCATAGACACGCCTCCAAACTCAACGATTGGCTCTTTCTCCTTATTGCCATGACAACATGACCTCACTTCCGGTATGACCTCACTTCCGGTATGACGCACTTCCGGTATGACGCACTTCCGGTTATGACGTCACAGGCGGCTCCATGGCGCGCATTTGAATTGACCAATCAGAAGCCAGTATTCTGATGACGTCATCAACAGCGCCACTGGTGGCGCCCCCTAGCGGCAAAATTCAAATGGCGCGCCATGGAGCTGCCTATTACTACTCACACTTGTCTTCCATATCCATCACAAGTTCGCGCGCAGGCCGAAACTATCACAAAAGGGTTAAATCTAATCAATTGCACGAGGTCAAAATCGGTTCTTTTGGTGAAACAATCATTATCAAGCGATATTCAACATAATTAAAATACAGTAAAAGGTGTGTACAAATTTATAATTACAAGTGTATAATATAAATATTTGCCAAAATGAGATGGATCATGTCCAAGCCATCTTTCTCTATGACAGGCCTGCTTGTTCGATGCCTCGAGTACTTTCTGCAAATAAATTTACGGTTGGTGTTGAGTTTGAGTCGATATATGACAATTTATGAGCGTAAAAAACGACGAGTGAAAGCGGTCATATAATTATAGTTTCCTATTAAACACTTAATATCCAGATTCTTCAGAGCTTTTTTTTTTATTAACGACTCAAAAATACAAAGACACAATAGACAATACATATATAATAAATGATAACAAACACACACGTGAATAAATACAAAAAGACAGAACAAAAAAATATATAAGAAAAAAAATATATTAAAAATAATAATAATAATAATAATTACCCCAATCTGCATTCAATTCATTATATGTCATGTTATTTTTATGAATATATCTTTGTATCTTTAAATGATTAAAAAAAAATAATTTGTTGCACCTTCCAAGGTTGGTAGTTGTTTTGCAAGCCTTTGTTTGTATGTATAACATTGGACACTACATATAAGTATATTTAATGCATAATATTTCTTTTCAGTATAACCTAGTAGAATTGAAAATTCACTGAAACTCACTTGGAAATCAAAAATATTTTGTGTCCAGTTTTCTAACTGGTTCCATAAACAAGAACAGTGATCACAATAATAAAATAAATGAGATAATGTTTCAGCGGACTCATTGCAAAAATAACAAAGAATTGTCTCTGAAATACCACTTCTATTTAAAAAACTGTTTGTACCTAGAATTGTGTGAATTATTCTAAATTGAAACCATTTTAGTTTACAATCTTTGTCATTTTTATGGACAGATAGATGAATTTTCTCCCAAAATTGACTCACGGCGGGTGTGACCGGTCGACAGGGGATGCTTACTCCTCCATGGCACCTGATCCCACCACTTGGTTTCCAGAGGTCCGTGTTTGTCCATTTTTACCGGATTTGTATCTATGTCCTGGACATTCTATTGATTTATACTTTGGTATCTGAATTTTTTTTATATTAGTAGTGTTTAGCGTAAATTCGTTTTCCCATTTTAATTTATTTTTCCGTTTGCCGTAAAAGAAGTGTATAAAAATATTATAGAAATCTGTAGAAGCTTTTGTACTTTTTGACAAGATTTGGAGATGGTTGGGTAAAAGGGTTAATTTTTTAATGAATGTTTCAATGTTAAAATTCCATTAGAGTCCGTTGAAATTAGTGAATGGTGGCGAAAAGTGATACTTCTGGTAAAAAAGATAAATAGTTTAAAAATTCGCCATTTTCATCTAATAAATCATAAACATAATATATACCTTTCTCTATCCAGTTTGCATAGATAATATGTTTATCATTAACTTTTATTAAATCATTATACCAAAAAGGTTGAAAAAAAATTAAGTCTTGCTCATACAGATTTCTAAGGTTATAATATGATTTAAAAACATCTTTCCAAAAAGGGTCACCTATCTTATGTTCTATTTCCTTTACACATTCATTACCAAAGATTATAAATTTCATAAGATTATTTCTTAAATTATCATTTAAAAGGTCAATCCATCTAATAATAAGTCCTTCATTTTCTTGTTTCTTATTTTCTCTAGATGTGTATTAAGTTCTTCTAATTCCTTAGAAAAAATTTTAGTTTCTAAAATATCCTTTTCAAGTTTAGCTTTTTCTTGACTTTAAAGTTTTTTAAGTTTTGAAAAATACGGCAGATTTTTTTGCCTGATGTCTAGCAATAGCATTCCAAGAAGATCATCACCATCAATCAATAAAGGTAATGTTTCATTTGGGATATCATTTATTTTTTCTTTTATAATAGGTAAGGCAGTATAAAGTGGCTTTGTTTCTAAGATAGATTTTTAAATTAAACTAACATATTCTTGATCCTTAAGAAGGGAAATTTTAAAGCGCCAGAAACCTGGACCCTTTTCAAAATGATCGATTCTGATTTCCAGTGCATTTATCGAATGATCTGTTCTGTAGCCTGGTAAAATATTAACTTTATTTATTATAGACATTAACTCAGAAGACACAAGAAAGAAATCAATCGACCTTGCTTAACTGGATTAGCTTTGTGCCATGTAAATTTCTTTTTTTAGGGTATAGTATTCTCCAAGAGTCAATTGAATTAAAATAAGATTTTAGTTTTTTCAACAACAGATCTACACTGAGGATAATTATGAGAATTATAATTATAACAATCTAAATTAAAATCTTGTAACAAATTCCAGTCACCCCATAAAATAATAAATTCATTATCAAAATCATAAATTTGTTCATAAATATTTCTAAAAAAAACAAGGTTCATCTTTGCTTGGACCATCAAGATTGATAAGAGTAATAGTTAGTTTATTTGTGATAACTATTTCAGAGGCTATCTTGTTTCCATCCTCATCTTTTTTTCGTTTTTCTTATATACAAAATTATTGTTATTAATCAGATTCATAACGCCTCTAGAATAATTTATCCTTGCTTTCATACATGTCCATAGCCCCATTGCGCATGAATCATAAAATTGAAGATATTTTGATAGAGGGCATGTACTATAGAGGGAAATCAGTAATATATATTCATATTTAAAAACATAAATCCTGGGGCATTATTTGTAAAAAGTAGGTTCATGGATCCATTCGGACCAATGTGGTTCTGTGACTGATTTAACAGCGATTCATAAAGACATATGCACAAACGCATACTTGTACATTGGAACAAATACATACAAACGAAATAGCGAAATAAACATGCTTGACAAGCCGACTTGCCATAGCCAATACAAAACATACCTGCAAAATGCTTGGTTCAAAGATTGGCTCTATATACATTTCAGATTCAAAATACTCGATGTCTCAGCAAAATGAGAGAGAGAGATAGAGAGAGAGAGAGAGCAAATATAATGTAAATGTTTAACATAATGTATATGGTACAATGTTATAATATACAGGTGTATAAATAATAATATTCTGCCAACATGATTTAAATACATAACTGTTTACTTTTCTTTAGCGTAATTATTAATCGTGCGAAGAGACTGCTCATCAACAGTATATAGACGCTCTTATCATTACAACACATTGCGTTGTTCATTTTGAATATGAATTATACATTTAATTATTTCTTTTTTAATTTTATTATTAATGTCATCGAAGATGTCAAACTGTAGTCGCCTACCTCCTATGACTTTCCCGTATACATTTTCGTTAAAATACCATGCTTGTTCTATTTCGTCATAGTCAAAAAGCTGTTGAATAAGCCTTGAATTTAGCCTAGTTACGTCATCGGACAGTTTTTCACCGTGGTCCTTTTCTGCATGTTGCGTGCTTTAATGTCGGTATTCTTAACTTTAAGAATAATAGGTCTATGTTCCCTGGCTCTCTCCGGTATTCTGTGCACTGCTACGATCTGTCCCGGTTCCAGATTGACCTTTGTCACCTCTCTTAGCACTTTACGCACAACATCAGCTGTATATTCTTGGTCCTCTTCCTGAATGCCATGGATTTTGATTTTGTTTTTGCGCGAGTACGGCTCATTATAATTTGAACGTTTTTGCGCATCTCTTGCAATAAATTCCGAGTTTCAATTGGAATTCAACATGTTATACTCTTTATATACCAGATCAAAGGGTTCAAGAATTAATTGTTTGTATAAATAATATCTTATATAACTTGTGCAATGTATCTGCTAGAGCTACTGGCAAAATTATATCTATGTCTCCTGTGATCAGTAATGTTGCTCGCATAATAAAACCAGACATTTGTATAGGTGTATAGAGTCTAGATTATCTTGGGATTTTTTGTTTAAGATCACAGATCAATCCGTTATTGACGAATTGTTATTTTGGAGGTCCAATATCATTGGTTTAATTATAGAAATTTATCTGATTACAATGTTCCTTCAGTTATTTGTTATTCAAATGCAAGTAGATACGCATGTGGGGTGGTGACAATTAAAGGTGATTTTTCATAAGATGTGGTTCATAGAAGAAATTGATACAAGTTCCAGACTAAACCAGATTTGCAACAATTAGCCATGTCTTTATTTTCAGTTTGTAGGTCACGTTTAATAAGTATGGAGGTGCAGTGGTTACCTAGAGATGTCATTAATAAGATCTTTGATTTTGATGACTGGGGTGTTACAAAAGAGTTCTTTTCTTTTCTAGATTCTTTGTTTGGCCCTCATACAGTAGATAGAATCGCAGATTCAAATAATACAAAACTATTGTGTTTTAATTCTGTATCTGTTTCTATGAAATTGGGTATTTGAAATAAAATGTGTACTTACTTTCCGTACTTTGTTTTGTTGAAACTTCTTGACAAGTGGTATTTCTCAGATGAGAGGTGTGTTTTATTTGATAAATTATTTATGTTCGTTTGAGGAAGCGAACTAGAACATAAATTTATTTATCAAAGGTATACATATCGAAGTGTGTTCGGTTGGTGTATCTTATTAATGTTGATAAGAATTCAGGTAAAGCCAGGTGAGCTATGTTTTCAATGAACCGAGAGTACCAGTGTTCAAGAAACAATCGTGTATCCCGTGCGGTAATACTGATAAGTATTGTCAGGTGAATAGAAATGTCATTCGAGCCTTTGTCACGAAACTGTTTTACAGCCAAATTTATATTTTTAGATTGGTCTGTTTGTTAATTATTGTTTTGTGTCGTTTCAGATCCGTTGAATTCCACACAGTTATCGTATTTTATTCTTTGTAATTTACGTTAATAAAAGCTTCTTTTTTTCTCAGATAAGAGATGTGTTTTATTTGATAAATTATTTATGTTCGTTTGAGGAAGCGAATTAGAACATAAATAAATTTCACATATCAACGTGCATTGTTTATCTGTCCTGAGCCAAAAATTTTCGGAGAAACCAATACCGTGACTTTGCTTTCCATGCCATCTTGATTCCTCAGAGCTTCGTTACGGGTTTGTTTCTGCCCATGAAATTGTCATTT
This sequence comes from Atrina japonica, assembly GCA_030159075.1. NCBI lineage: Eukaryota > Metazoa > Mollusca > Bivalvia > Pterioida > Pinnidae > Atrina > Atrina japonica. Next base: position 970,227 of record BROG01000050.1, on the reverse strand, counting down.
GTTGAGTAGCCTTTAGTAAATTGGATATTATAGGATATATAGAGACTGTATGTATGTGATTTACATGTAGAAGCATTTTAGTATTGAAGGTTTCAAAATCGAAATCATTAGGTCCATAACAATGTAGTTTAAATGTCAATTTCCCACTGGTGTCTATATTTAGCAAAATAGTCAATTAAGCAGCAAACATTCTTGAGAAATTAGCATCTTTGATTTCTATTTCACAGGGATATATAACATATGTTTAAGTATAATTATTGTTGCAGTTAGGTGATGAAAATCACGTCTTGCCTTTACAAAATAATGATAAAATCGGTTTTGTGTGAAAGAAGGAACATAGGAACAACTCGACTAATAAAGCACACGATATGTTATGGAGATAAGCCAAATATATATTGTACAAAATTTGCCAAGGGAAAAGATCGGGCCTTGATCTGTTCTACCTGGGATATATGATAGAGTATGAGACTTACCTCAAACTTGAAACCTGGGTCCTTCTTTTGTTTTGATATAAAACATGTTATATGTTTATAAAACTGCATTCTAGTCTTGTGCAATATTGTGGTCATCATAAATCTGTATGTGTTCAGCCATCTACATTTAATTACCACGTGTAAGACAGTTACAAGCAAATGCATTAAGGCATACTAATACTCTTAGCTTTCAGTAATCCTCTTGCAAGCTTTTTTTTCAATATTATTTTTTGAGTAATTTTGAACAACATAGTCATGAATTCTTATAGTTATTACTGGCCAAAATACCGAATACAAAACCAAATGGGCTACAAAAGGTTTAGAAAATTTGTCAAATGGATGCCCAAAACCATGCAAAGCTTCGAATAAATTTGGAAAACATATTTTGAAATTAACGTTTTTTGGACCTGCTGAAGGCTTGGTCGCTTTTGTTTCGAAAGTCATAACCATGGGAGAGGAATATAGGCCCCAGCACTGTATGATCTAGTGGTAGGTGTACAGGCTTACTTTTGTGCTATTGAACGTTTTGTAAGTTTTTTGGATGATGCTGAATTTTCAGGACTACCTAATATTGTGGATGCTAAAATGCAATACAAAGCCTAGGAATAATGATAAAAACCAGTTATCTATAATAACTGAGGAACAGAAAAATTATATGTGGAATAATGGCATTTTTGGGGTGGACGTTTGGATACTTGGTTTGCCTTGAGGACAGCTACAGGGTACTAGATTTAACATCGATGTATTCAAGACATGGATTTGTAAAAAAAAATGTAAGCTTTATAAAAAAAATATATTTGGAATCATTTTCGCTTACACTTGTTTATTACATTTAGTCACTGTTGGGTGTTAGCAGAACATGTTACCTTTAGCTATCTCAGAAGTGACTGACCAGGGGTTATATATAAGACAGACACAGGTAACAGAAAGTACAGTTACAGTTTAAAGACATTTTTGCATCTTTCCGAGTCCTGAAACAGATTGGTTTCTCTAAATATTATAAGTATAATACCAAAGTTATAGTTTTGCTTAAGTGTGTGTGTGTGTGTGTGTGTGTGTGTGTGTGTGTGTGTGTGTGTGTGTGTGTGTGTGGTGGGGTTGTTTGTTTATTATTTTTTAGCCCCACTTTCAATGGTATTTCAGTTATATCGTGGCGATTGGGGGCTGGTCAGAAAACATGTTCAAAACGATTGCTTTTGTCAATTAGAATCGTTCCGGAATAGAAATATAAAAACTTTAAAACCTAATTGTATTACATGACCCGTCTGAGAGTAACCACTGTAAACAGGTCGCGGCGGGTGTGACCGACTAAAAGGGAATGCTTACTCCTGCATGGTACCTGATCCCACCTCTTGATTTCTAGAGGTCCGCGTCTGTACAATTTTTACCAGATTTGTATATATATCCTGGACATCCTGAAGATTAAAATTTTGGTGTCTGAGATTTTAATATCCATATATGTTGTATTCTAATGGACTTGGGAGTTTTAAATATCCCTCTGTACTTATTTTTTTTAACTTTAGTAAAAGTAACAATCAGGTATCTAAATACTAGTTACTGAGTGTAAGTATACCATCGGGGACGACCCAAACGGGCCATCAACAGTGGCCAAAAACAGGTACCTGTATAGGTCTACCAAGGTAAAGTGGCACATCGTGGTTCAGTCAGAAATCAAAACAATAGGTCTACTTTCCAAAAATAGGTTGTACAGGTAAAACATATTACCTTGCACGGACTTCCATGCATTACTGAATCTCTAATACTTTTGTGACGACAAGTAGCTTATCCACCCTGTTATGATTTGATTTAGACTCGTTGTGTTTGTAATCATGTGCCAAATTACTTTGGTAGACCTGTAGTTGTTTAGATACTTTGGTATCTGAAATTTCTATATCTATAGATTTCTAGCGGTCTGAGTTTGTCCATTATTCAACAGATTTGTATATATATCCTGGACATCGTGATGATTAATTCTTTGGTATCAGAGATTTTACATTTACAAGATTTGTTTTTGTGAAATGTTTGTTTTACCGGTAATTAGTATGTTTGTTTGTTTATGTTTATTGTTATTGCTGTTGTTTTGATTACCTGTTTGAAATAATGTTTTGTATGAAGAAAAATCAGAAGATAATAACAAGTGCCACTATGGCGGTTTTCAAATTCTTTTAGAATATGTATGGCAATCTTTAGTTTCAACCTTTTGTCATATTTTAAAAAACTCAATTTACGGGTTTAAAAAATACAAGCAAATAGAATATCTGCTTGAACATGTTGTCCAGGAAATTGCATTATGCGAACTTTCATGAAGAATACATTTTCTATATAACTAGTGCAAAATGATCAGCCTGTCATCCACAGGAGGCTGTAGGTGCCCTACCGGAAATGACGTAGTACCCCTGTGGCTTCTAGAATACAGTTCATATGTATGCCAGACTTGGCATATATTTTGCGTAGATGTGCATAGACATGTACTTTTAAGGCATGTGAGAAAAATAATCAACCCCTAACTAGAGGGTATGGCAAAGGAAAGATCTCAATCCTCGGAATAAGATTCTTGAATAACAAATCCTCGGCATGCCTCGGGTTTGTCATTCAAGAATCTTACCTTCGGTTTGAGATTCCTTTGTCATACCCTCATGATAGGGGTTGATTCTATTAGACTTGACCTGACTACTCCAGGGCACCTGGTCCCATACCGTTTGGGATTTGCAATTGTTCTTCGTGTTGAGACTGTTGTTATAGGCAATTTGTCGTATTCTGTGAACTTGGAGTTTCCAATATCCATCGGAGCTTCTTCGTTATACTTATGAACGCTCCATTACCTTGACATTTAAAGATTACAAATAAAATTCCGGAACTGACTGGAATAGCATTGTAATTTATCTATTGGCAATTCTAAAAAGACTCTGTATCATTTGTGTTAAATGATCCAAAATGAATAATTCAGCGTATTAACGTTCATCTAAGTATCCAAAAAACGTAAAGATAATACGACACTTAATGTCACGATTTTATCTAAACGAATGCAATACTTCTTTCAATGTTTCGTAATCTAATGGGGTTTTTGTTTTTGTTTCGAAAAAAGAAATGCAAATGCCTGTATATTAAACGACTCTATGTATCACGAAAAGCGTGGGAGTCAGGTTCGTGATAAAATCCTATCAGAGTGCTATTTACAGATTTCAGTTGGGTAATTGTTTGTATTATGAAAACAGTTGTGTTTTTATTTAGACAGTTTAGAATTTGTGGTCAGAATCTTGCAGGGATAATAAAATGATCTATGGCTAGTAATGGCGTGGGGTGAATACAATAATCTATGGCTAGTAATGGCGTGGGGTGAATACAATCTAGTAAACTTTTGTAATGGAGATTTCTTCTTCGCAAGCAATAACTAGCGGCATGTTATTTTTTTTCTCACACTTTTGTAGAAATATTGTCAAGAATACCAAAGTTATAAAGAGGCCACAACAAATGCCTAAGACGATCATTTCTGTCAATACGACTTCATCAGTTGAGCTCGGATTTGATATTCTTAATGTATATTTCCGCAAGAAAAAGTGGTATCGTACAAGGCCAAATAATAAATCTAAATGTATAGCCAAATCCGTCTAAGAGCAGTCGTTGTAAAATGAATATCTTAGCTTTTGAGAAATTTAGAATTTAAATGGTGGCAACTAAGCGAAATGATACTTGAGTATAACATAATGGGCTGGTACCGAAATACCAGGTACTAATTCATAATTTGGTATAATCTGTGTAACATTTTACAATTAAAAAGAAATCCACTTTTAGGGCATGGAGTCATCAAATTTACATAATACTTTTACAGTACTCATAATTTGAGAATGTACTCACACATTTTTGTAATATTTCGGAAATCATCTCCAAATGACCAATGTTTTTCGTCGATATTTACAATTGAATGTGTGCCATCGATATCAATAAATAAACAACTGCAGCATAAACTTTGTTTGGTTTCACATTAAAATAATGTAAAATTAGGTGAGCATACGTACTGAAAACATTTCCGGCCAATTTTCATACAGTTTGCGTACATGGTGTTATAATACAAGCTCACTCATGGAGAGAGAAAAAGCAACTGCAGACTGATAAAATATAAGGTGTCACACAATAAAGAATAAGGCGTATGCCACATCCACACACGCACAACATGACCCGTTTTTTTTTTTTAATTTTGAGACCATTTTTATGTTCTGCACATAGAACAAACAAAAGTTTACATTTTGCATCAATGGTTTCTCATGAAGTTAGTCTGAGGTAAAAAGGGAGAAGCACCAATGGATAATCGAGACTCAAAATCCATTATAACACGACAAATTAGACACACAAATGGTCTCAACATGAAGAACAATCGTGAATCCCAAACAGGGTAGGACCAGGTGTCCGGAAGGGGTCAGCGTCCTCTCAGCATGCTACACTCGTCATGCTGCATGGAAACCTCTCTAGTTCGGTGAAAAGGTCAAGTTCGGTGAAAATGCCATCCGTTAGTTTTAGATATGATAGGCAAAAGGGTGTCACTGTATAATATGGTCAGAATGTACCAGCATACTGTCCAATATTCCTGATAGGGGGACTTCATATTGTTTAACATGATCAGAATAAAATAAGTTATAATAATTAGTTGATATAATGATTTTAAAATGTTGCTCAGATTTCTATATCGGCCCACGTATTCTAATTTCCTAAGCTGCATATCGCAATAATTATCTTCCACTTCGAGTATAATAGACGATTGTGTCCAAACGTGATGACAACTTTGTGTTTTTGCATAAAGAGAGACCAGCTGTTAGGGATTGCTAAATCCTCCATGACACCTGATATCACATTGATTTTCAAGGGGTCATCGTTTCTCTAAATGACAATATGTTTTAAATACACTTTGGTATCTACACATCCTTGTTCCATCGCAAACCAAACCAAACACTGTCTATTTCCCGACACTTAAGGTAGTAAACGTAAATGATAGCTTCATTCATTACTGTAGCTTCTTTGACAAAACCTAGTCTGCCAGCCCTGTTATGTTATAATTTATGGGGCGCCGTTTTACTTTTTAATACTAATTAGTGATATCACTCTTTCGAATAGTGATATCATTTATTCGAATAGGTGATATCACTAATTCGAATAGGTGATATCACTTTTATGAATTCTTATGTGATATCACTTATACAAATGAGTGATATCTCCTATTCAAATGAGTGATATCACCTATTCGAATGAAATATATCACCTATTCAAATGAATGAGTGATGACTAAGTGATATCACCTTTTCGTTTTGTAAAGTGATATCACATATTCGGATAGGTTTGAATCAATGCCAATGAATGCTACCTACTCAAAAATAAAATATATTCCTGGATCTGACAAAAATATGACTTGTGTCATCTTGGGCAATATAGATATTTTTTGTTCCCTTAAATTTGGTCTAAAGAATGATATAGGGTGTTTTGAGTTGAGTTGATATTCACGGCAGATCTACACTTATGGAAGAAATAGGGAGCATAAGGTTTTTACTGTTTCCAAATTTGAATAAGTGATATGACTTATTCGAATGAGTGATATCACGTATTCGTTTTGTAAAGTGATAACACTTAATCGAATATGTGATATCACTTATTGGTATAGGTGATATCACCTATAAAAACGTATAAAGTGATATCTCCTATTTGAAATAGTGATATCACCTATTCGAAAGAGTTATATCACTTATATGAATAGGTGATATCACTTATTCGTTCTTATAAGTGATATCACTCATTCGTATAAGTGATATAACTCTTTCAAATAGGAGATATCACTTATTGGAATAGGTAATATAACTTATTCAGTATTCCATTGGGTGAAATCACCCATTCGAATAGGTGATATCACTAACTGGTATTAAGAAATAAAACGGCGCCCCATAATAATCCAGATTCGTTGTATTTTTAAAGATCTGCCAAATTGTATTAGTAGGCCTATACTTTTCACATTTTTTATTATCACCAGAATGTACGAAAATGAAATTGTCATATTTAGGGGTCACAGGGTAACTCTATTCTAATGCCTACACATTTTAAATTACAGTTGAACCTCACCTAAAGACCACCTCGCTTAGGAGGCCACCTCACAATAAAGACTTTGAACTTCCAGTCTCTTAATATATGTTGAATAAGTACAAAACCTCTCTTAACAGACCACCTCACTCATCAGACCACTTTGAGTAAAAATTAACAGTAAGGTTCCACTGTACTATTATAATGACAGAAACGATTAAAAGGACATCGAATTATCCTGCCCCTACCTTTATCAATAACGTAATTATTATGTTGAGAATATTAGAGCGCTTTGAATATTGTTACTGGATTTATCATTTAGATTTGATCATTTCAACAGGAAAAATGGATGTTGCTACTTAATAAAGAATTCAAATGTAACTAAACACAAAATACTAAACACTTCCATAGTCATACAGTGTTGTTGCATGTATTCATGTGAACAAAAGTTACAAACACAAACTATAAATATATAAATATTCGCCCGTGGGACCAATATTTTACACAATTTTTAATATCGGACATTTCTAATCCCTCGTAATTGTAGTTAGTGTTTTATAACTGTTATATTTATATACATTATATCATTGCTTCTTTTGTTGACATTTAAAGAGCAGAGAACGATATTGATTACGGAGACACAAAATAATCTCTTCGCCAGAACATACGGCTGTGATTAATAATTTGACACATAATCAACACACAACCCAGACGAACCACAATCAGTAAGAGATTTAGAGATTTTTGCTTCTCTCATATATCGATAGAATGGACTGTATGATGATTTAAGACAGTAATGATGAAATCACACGCCAATAAGTAAGGAAAGATCTGAAAATGAATTTACATAGGGAAAAAACTCTAGAAGTAAGAGTGGTAGAAGCGCAATGTTAATACACGACACCTTCTCTGCACAGGATGTATATTAGCAGCATATATAGAAAACTTCGGAAACTACGAAGATGTATCCCCGACAAAGCAAAAGCGACAGTATTGATAGACAGAATGCTGTTTAGCCCCTCACGAACGGAATCGTGGCGGGGCTACAAAACGTAGCAAAACCCATGGTACAGAAACATATTCACGACAATAAAATAAATGTATATAAAAAGTCTCAGATACCAAAGTATAAATCTTTAGGATGTCCAGGATATAGATACAAATCTGGTAAAAATTGACAAACAAGAAACTAATAGGTGGGGTCAGGTGACATGGAGGAGTAAGCATCCCCTGTCGACCGGTCACACCCACCGTGAGTCCATAGTCAAATCCAAATAAAATACGTGAGGAACGAATCCTCGTCATAATTGATACAGACGTCTCAACAACCGCAACGAAAAAACAACTAGACATTTCACTTAGTGAAACAGAGTAAATGCAGACAAGATTATTATACCGACCTTAAAATTTGCGGAGCGTTGACATCAAACGCGGTTTTCGATATCCCTGTTTCAATCATTTGTCAGTGAGTGGTTTACATCTGTATATGAAATGTTCATATGTTGAACACGCACTTGCATATCGGATCATTTGTGAAATATAAACTCCATATGGGGGTGACTACGGGATATTACTGTTTAAATGTGGAAAATTTACGATGGGAAAGCCGAAATCGTCGCGTTCGTGGTATTACTTAGTTACCAATTTCCCATCTGTGTCTATAGTAAGTAAAATTTCTAAGTACGAAGCGTGTGTGCTTGATTCTGCTGTATCTTTAATTTCTAGTTCGCTCGGATATGTCGTATTGACATATGTATAACAATTGTCGTAATTAATGTACTATAGAAGTATTTCAATATTAAACCCCAATCATGGAGGCGAATGCCCGTCCACTATACTACAGAAATAATGCATCTAAGAATCGAAGACTTTGAGGTGTGACACTTTACACTAATAATGAGGAAGAAATAATCATTTAATGCAGAGACAATTGTATATACCCCAAGTCGCTGAATAACCTAGATGAGACATCGTCAATCTTATTACCAGTACGACCGTGTAAATCGTTATAAATGACAGAATACTGAATGAAGTTCAGACGCATTTCAAAAATTGATGGCTTCCGGTCAAACTGGCAGACGATCAATTATATTTCCATGAAAACCGTACGTAAACATCTTAGACTCGACTTATCTTTAGTCTGTCTTTCGTCAAAATAAAGTAAATAGGCAAAAACAAAATGAGTATGTATTGGGAATACAGGTTAATCTCGTAAAATATCAGTGACAGTGGTTTCCGACCTTGTTTATAGTATCGTTCTCACTTTTTGATTTACCAGGACTTTTGCCAAAAAAGTGTGTTCTCACTTTATGGTAAAACCTTGGTAAATAAAAAAAAGTGAGACAATGATAGTTTATTAGCCTTTGATTCCAAGGGAAATAGGAAATACTTATGGAATATAACAATCATCTATCTATTACAGGTTCAAAGTATGAACAAAATTACATTAATTGTATTTTTGTGTTAATAGATGTTATATTTACATGTTCAGTATAATTTATCAATTCCGCACCTTGAGTATTCCGATATTCACTGTAATCCGATCAAATACTAATAAACTATTCCAAACAATTTTTTTTCTATTATTTTATACACATATAAATTGGTGTATTCCGAACCATGCGCACTCTGAATTCCAAACATACAACTTGTCCCCCTAATTACATAATTACTTACTTGGACACCCTGTAATCAGATCTACACATTTTCAAACATTGACATGAATTATGTTATGTACATATGTGTTCTGACATAAAATGTTTATGATATAAATATAAAAGAATATATCTGTTTTATAAAATGACTTTCTTGTTTTGCAAATAAGTATTACATTGACTGGGATTATTATCTATTATCTATCAATCTAATTCATTCTATTTACATTAATGGTCTATTTTTTATCATTTCTGTTCACTTATGGTATAGAGATATCTATCTATCTATCTATCTATCTATCTATCGACCTGTGCAATTGATCTATTCACTTAATGGTCTATTTATCTATTTGTGTATTTTATCTATTCCTGTTCACTTATCGGTCTGTTTTGTGTATTTTATCTATTCCTGTTCACTTATCGGTCTATTTTGTGTATTTTATCTATTCCTGTTCAATTAACGGTCTATTTTGTGTATTTTATCTATTCCTGTTCACTTATCGGTCTATTTTGTGTATTTTATCTATTCCTGTTCACTTATCGGTCTTATCAGTTTTGTGTATTTTATCTATTCCTGTTAACGGTCATTTTCTTATCGATCTATTTTGTGTATTTTATCTTATTCCTGTTATTTTATCCATTTATCGGTCTATTTTGTGTATTTTATCTATTCCTGTTCACTTATCGGTCTATTTTGTGTATTTTATCTATTCCTGTTCACTTATCGGTCTATTTTGTGTATTTTATCTATTCCTGTTCACTTATCGGTCTATTTTGTGTATTTTATCTATTCCTGTTCACTTATCGGTCTATTTTGTGTATTTTATCTATTCCTGTTCACTTATCGGTCTATTTTGTGTATTTTATTATCGATAACTATTTTGTGTATTTTTATCTATCGGTCTGTTCATTTTATTATTCCGGTTTCGATTTTTTGTGTATTTTATCTATTTCTGTTCACTTATCGGTCTATTTTGTGTATTTTATCTTTTCCTATTCACTTATCGGTCTATTTTGTGTATTTTATCTATTCCTGTTATCGTCTGTTTTTTGTATTTTTTCTATCTGTTCACTATTTTTGTGTATTTTATCTATTCCTGTTCACTTATCGGTCCATTTTGTGTATTTTATCTATTCCTGTTCACTTATCGGTATATTTGATCTATCTGTGCAATTTAGTTATTCACTTATCGATGCATTTATTCATTACATTATTGATTTGCATTTTCTATCAATTAATAATTGATAATTATCGTTATAAAGATAATCATAATTAATATCATCATTAATATCATCAATGTCATTGTTATAATTAATATTATCAGTCGATATATTGAAATAGAAGGGGGAATTTTTTCTTTCGAGTTAACAGGGGTTTCAGCGTAACCGGGTTATAATGGTAGTAAAAATATATGCTGAGGAATTCAAATCTTAAATATGTTTCCAGACGTCCGTGTTTGTCCATTTTTACCGGATTTGTATCTTTGTCCTGGACATTCTATTGATTTATACTTTGGTATCTGAGATTTTTTATAAAGCAGGATTTAACGGGGTTCAGTAAAACTGGATTATAGTATAGTTCTCACTTTTTGACTTACCACGACTTTTGCCACATTGAAATAATTATTCAACTTTGATTAATGTGAAGCTAAGCTATCGCTTTTATTTTTATAATTGATCAGAAAACTGAAGTACATGTAGATGAAATATAATTATGATATCAATACATTTGGAACTCACCTTGTACTAATGTCATTTTGCGTTCGCTAATCGCTCTACGTCAACTAATCATTTTGGACATTCTTATATTTGCGTCCACTTAAGACAAGATCACTCGTATCAGAATGTATTCATCATTCTAATTAAGGTGATCGCAGTCTTAAGGAGTCTCACCATTTCAACCCAATCTCTAGATATTAAAAGTACTTGGCATTTTGCTAATTAATGTGGTGCATATGCCCCCAAGACTCTATCAGGACAAAGACGAAATCAAAAACTTCATCACAAGTTTCTGTCACTGGCTTTTCATGGTGTGTACTTCCGCTGTTATTTAAGTTTTGTTTATTCTCTGCATTAAGTACACAGAAATAGCAATCCGAAGGAAAATCGATGATGTTGCTCTGCGGTGTATTTTCCAACTAAAGCGAAGTTAAATATTGGTAATGGGATGCAGACCTAGCCGTCGTACAGCTTCGAAAATAAAGAGTTTTAATTCAAGTGGAAATTCAACAGATAGACTACATTTATCAGAAATTTCTGGATCCAAATTACATGAGAGAAAATCCATGACGGGGTCAAAACGGAATGTACTTCTTAAGAACAAGGAAGTTGAAAATTACAAAGAATTCAATACTTTTTCAACCACTTCGAAAACGTATTACCGACCCGGATCCAAAACATCTAAAATAACGTTACGGCTATCAACGGATGGATCAGTATTAGAAATAGAGGAATATGAAATAGATTTACTACAAGAATGTGAAATAGAACAACACGTGCTGAATTATGGTCAAGGTGACTCGTACAAATCACGTTTTAATAGAAAAGATTTGCTTATAGGGAACTACCGAAGCAATAGTGCTCCTGAACTACAAAATCCGGTATCTGTTGCGAAAGAAATACATGGAAAAATTTTCGAAAGGAGAAATTACGAAGAAGTGAAATGCCATGAGATCCCATACCAGTTAAAGGAAAACAGTGAAATTCAAAATGTCGACAATAAAATATGTAACGACCTTCTTAATGACGAAGATTCCGTACGTAATGACAAATTGGAGGCAGACGGAGACAACAGAGTAACATTGTATCAAAATTCAGATACGAAATCGTTAAAAACTAGAATTGATTTAGAAGACGGAATGAAAGCCGAGAGAAATCAGCCGTTCAATGATCAATGTTTAGTCATACGCGGAGATTGCTCGTCGTTGAAGCAGGCAAATATGCCTGTCAATCATGGGAATGAAAATATGATAAATTTGGATTCAGACCAAACTGTTAGAAAAGAACAGTTGCCAAGTATTCCAACATCAGAAAGAAGAACTTTGATAAAGGATGTGGACAGACTAGCGGTGATACGACTACCGGAAGTTCGGTTTGACTGCGGAAATAGAAGTGTCTACGAAAAACGTGAAAAGAAACTGGAAAATATTAAAAGATATAATTCTGTCATCCAAAACCATGACGCAATATTGGATGTTAATTCATCAGAAATGGGAAATCATGAAGGAATTATGAGATCTCGAAATACAAACAACATTTGCCAAGAAATGAAAGTTTTCTCGTGTTCAACAGAGTTAGATGACAAATATGAAAATCTAGTATACGATGGAATAGACAATGTCGATAAACTAGAACATTGCGACACAACGCAAGACAGCCTACTGTATGACCAGGTATCCAAGGTGACGTCGGCAGAAGTCCATTGCTTACACGGCGCGTGCCGGAAACGGTCAATCAAAGAGAGTATTCCCTTTGACGACGATGATTTTATTGACAAAATGAATGATAGTTCTACCGACAATGACAAGGATTATTTTCCTGAGTCTTGTCATCACACCAGTATTGACTTCCTTCACGCGGATTTTACAAAAGGTAATAAATAATTCCATGAATGATAATCATTAAAAGGTCGTTATTACATATGAGATTTTTGGCGCTTGGGGATGGCAAATGAGAGAATGTCAAATGTTAACATGAAAATAGTTTTAGGATTAAAAGCATGTCTAATAATAATGGACATAAATTGTTATCATAAGCCATTTGTTAAATATCAAAACAGAACGTCGATGATCTGTTATATGTATGTAGGATATGCTTGCAACTGTATGCATTAAGTGATCTCTTAATAATGTCAAAACGACTGATTACCCATGGGTAATAATAGAAATGAATACGTTTCAAATTTTAAATCGATATAAGCGATTTAAGGTAAAAATGTCTATGTGAATATCATGAGTGATTTGCCGTCTCTGTCTGTTTGTTTGTCAGCGAACAAATACTTAAACACGTGGATTTTTATTTAAATTTTGTTTTCGCTACACTCAACACGTTTTGCTCAGTTATATGGTGGCAGACAGGTTTTAGACGTGAGGGAGAGATCTCGGGCCATCTGTACGTAAACTTGCATTCTTTCTCACAATCACTCAGGTTCCAGCGGGAACCCTTGCTGACTAGAGGTTAGAGACTTCGGTGTTCCAACCACTCCCCCCTCCACAGAGCCGCCTTAAACAAGGGAAATTAAAAGTGAAAATTCATTCTATACCCAACATATATAAAACAGCAAAATCAAGGCAATGTTTTGACTTCTTTTACTTATTCATTTCGTTTTAACTTTATTTATCTATTTCGTTTTTTCCTCTTCATCTATTTTAAAAACGAAACTTCAATTTGGCATATTTGAATTTTGACCAATATTTACATGTATTATATACCCTACTTTCGTTTTCTATTTACTTAAAGGTGAAATATCCTACCATCTGCGTTTGGGACCTATTTTAAGATACCGGTTCTTCTTTTATGTTATATTCATACGCGCTCTAATGATGTCACGTTACGTAAATATTTGATTTTAATCTGATTTGTGAATTGAATATTTTTAATTTTGATCATTGTATCATTGCTAAGGATGCATAATAAAATGTTATTGATTGTAATTGTTGAAATAGTTGCGCCCTCGTTCTTGGTGCGGATACAGGAATGATCAAATAATAGCAACTATATGTTACCGATATTAACACGTAGATTATGATTTTGTCAAATAGTTGACATCTTAGAAGTGCAATATTTGTTCCGCTGTGATATTTTGGTCCCCCAAAACCTTATATCTATGTGACATACCTACCTATCATGAAATATAATCATTATATAGTACCTTACTAGACATAAGGGGCTCGTTTAACAAAAAGTCTTAAGTCCTAAACCCTAAGTCTTAGTCCTAATTGTCATAAGACTGACAAATCAGCAATACGTTGCCATGGCAGTTAGCACTAAAAGTTAGGATTTAGTACTTAGGACTTGTCGTAAAACGGGCCCCAAATCTTGACCTTTTATACAATTGATGCCTTAAACCACAATGGTCTAAACCATCCTTCTACGGGGGCCCCATCGTTAAGTGGTAAAATGACTGAATTCATGTAATATCACAGACAAATAACAAAAGTAATGCTGCTTTACGTACGTCCTACGTAAACTGTTAAAAAATATATTACCATACAATATTCAGCCCGACATCAAGTAAAACCATGGGCTATCTACAAACCACATGTAGATTTATATACAACGCTCGTTTAAAAAGCCTGTGCAGATTTATGTAAATTCCTTAACGATCTATGTAATAAGATGTAATTTCATGTTTCCTCACTATCTGTAGCTTCTAAGTAGACTCCAGGGTAACGGAAATATTTCATGAACAATTTGAAGCAGCGATGTAGCCAATATCTCGCTGTACTTTATTATTTGTCAAAGCGTTATCCTATTTGTTGTATCTTTGGTTAAGTGGATAAATATATAAAATCTAAGATACAAAAGTATAAATCTTCAGGGTGTCTAGGATACATATAGAAATGTGGTGATATTGAACAAACACGGATCTCTGGAAATTCAGAGGTGATTCCAGGTGCCATGCAGGAGTAATCATCCCCTGTTGACCGGTCACACCCGCCGTGAGTCTACAGTCAAATTCAAATGAAATAGGTGAGGAAGAAATCCTCGTTACAATTGATACAGACGACTCAACAACCGCTATGGAACAGGTTTCTCAACATTTCATTTACTGAAACAGAGTAATGGCAAACAAGACTATTATACCGACCGCATATCATTTATCATACTGTCCACTATTTAAGTATATCCAAAATTACATTTAAGTAAGGGAATGTTTTACTTACGGTTTTAAATGTTCGGTTTCAATTACATCATGGTAACCATTTACAGGAAAGTATGGCAAATTTTATTGCAAGGTGAAACAAGCATATACATTATGATTAATACAGAATAATTGTTGGTTAATGTTATCGAGTGCGTCTAGTTAACGGACATGGCGAAACATATAACTGTACATACAATACTTGCAATTGTAGTAATTGGGGTTGAACCTCTGAACAATAAATCTTTTAAACAGATAATAAGCGACATTTCATATTTAGCAAATGGAAACAACAGCCCCCCCCCCCCACACACACACACACACACTCGTACGTATTTGTGACTTTTCGTTTTTAAAGGAAAATAAATTGTAGGCAAAAATCAGTACTGGTTCAAATCGATAAATCAATATTGGTACGACAATACATTATTTGTCATTTTCAAGATTACATCCATTTAGTTTTATATGTCATGCAAATTAGTTTTCGTCATCAAAGAAATTCATAGATTAAATTTTGATGGAAATGTCTGTTTAAAATACAATGTCAGTTTATCAGTTCTAGAAAATTGTCAGACGACAAATCCATAGGGTCGATAAGATGATACGGGAAAGTAACTATTTGTCATAGCAATCGCTGATCATAGAATTAAATTACAAAAATGAGAATGGTTTTATCTCAACTTAATGACTGTTATTTGTTTACAGAAAAGTTTATAATCTAGTACTTGTTTTTGATTGCTTTTGTTCAGTAAGGTATACAGGTAAATCAGTTCAATAACTAGTCAGAATAATGCAGCAATTCTCGAGGCATTGGTTGTACAATTTGGAGGTTTATGGTTCAAATTTAGAACGAGTCAGTTGTGACGATGACTTTATATACCAAACGTTTGGCGGAGGAAGAGTCACTACCGGTAATATAATTCAGGACACTACCACGACAATCGAACCTTCTATCACTAGAACAGTTTACCGGAAATAGAAATTCAAATATAATGGGGAAATAACCATGTTTAACAATCTTCTATCGGAATCTTTTTTAAGGTGTAGTGTTTAGGTGTCTGTCAGGTATAAATCTACCATGATGAATCGACACATACATATTTACAAACACGATGAGTCTATATATTTAATCATAACAGGGTTGATAGGTTTTGTATAGTTCTGTCAATTGGCATAGGCTTACAATAGAATAGAACAGTGACGAAAAGGTAATTTTGGCACAACGGTAAGAGCTACATTAATGTATGGAAACGGAACAAAGCATAATATTTTACCTTTATCACCCTATTTTAAGAAAATAGACTGAACTGTTTGACTTTTGGTAAGAACCCGGATGAACCAATTTCTTTTGATAGACCCGATATTTTTCGGTACCGGATATATCTTTTATCTGTATAAAAAACCGTGTAAAATTGTTTTTGTTAATTAGATATGTTTTGTTGAACATAGCAGCATTGACCTTAAGTAATGTAAGTAACTGAACTGAAAATATACTTAAATGATTAAGATGCATAAAGATATTTCAAAGCGCCCAGAACGCTGTTTTCCATTTTTCAACTCCATGCATATTGAATAGGGATACACATTTTGAAATAATATCACGATTGTATAAACAAAACGTCTGATATTTTTTAATATGTAAAGTACATAATTATATGATGTTGAAATATTTTATTATATGAATATAAGAAATTTATGTTTATGAGATTCTGTAAATGTGGTCGTTTGAAATATAGATAGAAATTGTTTGTTTGTTTGTTTATTGTTGTTTAACTCAAGAATTTTATCACTCATATGGAGAGGTCACCAAATGCCGGCACCAAATGCCGGTGAAGGGCTTCAAATTTTGGCCTATGCTCGGCACTTACGGCCATTGAGCAGTGAGGGTTCTTTAACTTGCCGACACCTACTGTGACACGGAACCTCGGTTTTTACTGTCTCATCCGACAGACAGGAAACCAACCTGCCGACGGCTGGACTCGAACTCACGACCTCACGATCAAGAGTCGAGCGCGCTACCGACTGAGCAAGATCGGCTCTAGATAGAAATAATGAATATATGAATAAAGAAAACACTTTCTTATAAACGAATAAAATTAACAGTACCAAAGTTATTGTTTTACAATACAGTCCAAAACAAATGCTTTATACGATCTATTCTGTCAATAAGATTTCATCAGTTAAGCTCGAATCTAATATAAAATATAAATATAAAAGAAAAAAGAGGTATCATACAAGACTTAAAAGTAAACCTAAATGTATTGCCAAATCCGTCTATGAGTAACAACTGTAAAAATGATGCTGTATGTGTATTTAAATTAGTGCACTCATATTTTAGCACTCCAATGTGATATAGACTTTTTAGCGCGAACCTAAATACGCACAAATAATTTGTCGCGTATACAGTATGTCAGAATGGATAATTTTAGCGCTGCCCTTAAATTAGCGCAGTGACTAAAGGCGCTAATATTAGAGTACCGCTAAAATAAGTACACGTACAGTATGTGTTTTGCTTAATTTCGAGACATTAATCCTCATATCATGATAATATTTAAAGAATGAGATAATTTATCTATAAATTTTTGTTGAAAATGATAAAATAAAATATAATTCTTGAGACATTCAGTGACATTTTATTTAATGATTGAAAATTCCCTCGTTCTTGATTGCATGAAACACTTCAACACATTTTAAAAGAAAACTCAATATTCACTGCGCAATTTTGCACATCATCGTGTATCCTAATATAGAAACAGAACGATATTCAGCGTCGTCTCCATTATTTATGCATCAGCTCGTGTTTTCTCTACAAAAATAATTGAATAAATGAAAAAAATATAATTATTCAGTCTATGCAGAAGATATATACTAGTAAATGTTTGTAGAAAAGAATCCAATGACATTATACATGTACTACCCCTGGGTGATTGAAAACGTTAACTCCAGAAGATAGAACGTATTACTATTTATAGAGTAAAAGATCTTGGAATAAGATGCGACGTTTAAGGTCTCCAAGTTGCATTTCACGCATAATTTGAGATTTTCAAAGAAAAACTAATATTGTTTTAAAGTGTTCTTATGTTCGTTGGTATATATTTTTGCGTAAAGATAAAAAGATAAATTTCGAGTAATATAATTATCTTGAGATAAGAGGCGAAGTTTAAAGTTTCCCCAAGTTTCATTTAATGCCAAATTTAAGATTTGCAGGGGAAATGATATTGTTTAAAGTTTTCCTGTATTCGTTGGTATATATTTTTGTGTATAGATACAACGATCAATTCCAGTGTTTGGTTTTATAATGTACTTAAAGATCTTTAAAAATTAAATATATCAGTCAATTAGAAGCTGCTATGTCATGTTGTAAGAAGAAATTTATTAATAACTGAGTTGTTGTATTTTGTTATAAAGTTTAGCAGATTAAAATCATGGATAAATGGAGTCCCTAAGACAATACGGGAACATTGGACAAAATGGACGAAATTGTTTTAGATATAGCTTATTATGAGTATAGCATATTGCACATTATAAGAATACACATGACGCAGATGTCAGTTTCTGATTTAAACCGGAAAGCGTAATTAATATCAATCTAACTAGGTATCAGAATATTCCAGACTGAAGCGATATAATGTCGATATTTCTAGGATGCGAAAAAACATGTGGGATCGTAAAATATTTTAATTTAAGTTTCATTTCACGTTATCGATTAGCATGTCTTTTTCTATAGACGACTGGAGTTGGAGAAACGTAATACTTTTTCTCAAATCGATTATTTCTATAAACTTTTCAATTTAATTACTCCGACGAATGGAGAAAAATAAGACATAAACCACGCATGCAAATTATTCCTTTCAGCCAAATTAAAACTACGTCAGTTTCAAAGACAAGGATGACCTTTTTCTTTCAATTAAATACATTACAGTTACATAAAAACCGTGTAATATGGCTGTCATGCAATACCGAAATCCGTATATATTCTATTTGACTGTTGTTTAATGTTTTTGACCTTATCGTTGGACAAATGAATGTTCAGAATGCCTCTTATTCAGGTACAATTACCGCTATAGTTCATGTCCATGTAATAGCGAGCAGAAGATCCTGTAGGGCGTTTTACGAAAGCGCATAAGTCTTACACTTGGCCTGAAGACCACAGATACGACTTTTGACCGCTTTACACGGAGTTAGCACTTGTGATTTAAGACCAAACCAGGTCATGTCTTTTTGACTACCCAGATGCAGTGTGTATACATAAGATATGTTTGTATGTATCATAATTTATCTTTGAAAATGTAGCAGGTAAAGCACTCAGAAACTATCAAGGTCTTATTAAAATATATGCGAACATACCTTAATAATTGACTTGGGGTACTGTTTAATAAAACGTTCCTAAGTTAAACTACACCCCTGGATTCGATTATCGGCACAGGTCATACCAAAGACTTAGAAGAAATGTGTCTGCGTCTTCGACAGACACTCGGAATATGAAATGGCAGTCTTTTGGATTGGGCAAAAATACCGATATGTCCCGTGTTACAGCAGACGTTGTACGATAAAGATAAAAAAAAACGTCATTGCATTGGCGTTAGTCTATAGCAAAGGTAAAAATGTGTGGCAGTCCATCTAAAGCTGGTGACTACACCATATAAGAGATATATTCTTCCCAGAATGTTTGTTTATTGTTGTTTAACGTCCCACTCAAGAATCTTTCACCCATATGGTGACGTCACGAAACGCCGGTGAAGGGCTTCAAATTTTGGCCTATGCTGGGCACTTACGCCATTGAGCGGTGAGGGTTCTTTAACGTGCCAACTCCTACTGTGACGTGGGACCTCGGTTTTTACTGTCTCATCCGCATCCTGCCGCCGGCTAGACTCGAACTCACGACCTCACGATCAAGAGTCGAGCGCGCTACCGACTGAGCTAGGCCGGCTTTCCCAGAATGTAAAGCAACTATAAACAAATACAAATAATCTGTGTTAAAGCAATATGAGCTGTTGTCGGTGGAAATTTGTCATACAAAAAAAGATTACTTGGTGGTTAAAAGAACATGCGTATTATAAAAATAAACTTATCCATTCTCTCCTATCCTCAAGCATTTTTAAGATGTAACTGACAACGATGCAATGAATTATATATTTCAGAGAAACATGATATAAAATTACGTGAAATTCAATTAAAAAACACCTTTAGGGTTTTACATGCAACATGTGTCTTCTGCTAATTTTACGGTCGATATAATGGTCTTGTTTGCATGCACAAATACTGTTTCTCAAAATAAAATGTTAAGTTACCTATTTGTTGGTGGTTATTGCGTCGTCTATACCAATTATGACGAAGATTTATTCCTCACTTATTTCAACTGAATTTGACTGTGGACTCGCAGCAGTGTGTGACTGGTCAACAAGATAGGCATCCTGTTCCATGGCCCCTGATTCCTTTCGGGATTTTCAGAGGTCCGTGTTTGTCCAGTGTTCACCATATTTGTATATTGGTCCCCTGAACACCCTACAGATTAATACTTCGGTGTGTGTGATTTTTATATCTTAAATCTCTTGAGAAGATTCTTATGCTGTGCGCTTCGGAAAGGAAACCCTACTATATACGTCAAAGATTACTGCGTCTGACCTTGATTTGATCATCACACCTTGTGTTTCCATAGCAAGCGTTCTAGCACGCAGGCTAAGCTGTTTATGATTTACTTCAGGTTTTTCTATCATTCCCTATGATTCCCCATGTGAACATCTGTAAGAAACACACGTGGTCAACTGTCTCCCCAGTACAATATATCATCGACGCCATCCTATTGATCAAAGTTGCTCAATTGATTTCTGATGTTTTATAATGTGTTTATATATGTCAATACACAAGTGATCTCATGACCATTAATAACCAGCGTTCTTTCTGGTGTATGGTCATAATCAATGCTTTATAGAAATGATTCTTGACCCAGTTTTTACACATAAAATTCCTTTATATTCTTGTTGATAACGGACAGATCGACGACACTGAGGGCGATTACCATATTTCATTATAACATGTTTAATTATACGTATCGCATATAAATAAGTGTCGCTAAGTCTAATGGGTCGATCGCGATGAAACAGACATTCGCCTTGCAAGTGGAAGTGGATTCCCCATGGATTTGAAAAACAAACCGTGACTGCTCCTTCGCTTACAACAGGTATATTAGTTAAACGTCTTTCGAGTGACAGTTAAAATTGAGGTCCCATGACTGCCCCCTCGCTTAGTGTACATTTATTAGTTGAAAGTCTTTCAGGTGACAATTAAAATTGAGATCGAATGACTGCTCCCTCGCTTAGTGCACGTCTAATAGTTGAACGTCTTTCGGGGTGACATCTAAAATCCAATCGGACCTCTGAACATACAGAAGTTGGATCAGGTGATTTGGAGATGACCGGTCCAATCCGCCACAGTATTAATCTACATGATGTCCAGGAGACAAATATGCAAATCTTGTGAGCACTGGACAAACATGGACCTGTAGAAATCCAGAATTGACTCGGGGTCAATGGAGGAGTCAGCATTCCCTGTCGACCGGTCACAAACTCCGGAAGTCCACGCTCAAATTTAATTAAGTGAAAAACAAATCATCGTCATTATCGATAAAGACGATTAATAAAACTAAAGTTAATTATTAATATCCTTATGATAGTAACCTATCAGTACGTAGTTTGCCTTCATATATGAAATGTTCATATGTTGAACAAGCCCTTGCACATTGGATCGTCTGGGTTGCAACAGGAAAGCCCACATCATCACGTTTACCGTGTAACATTGATTATATGATGTTTTAATTACTAGTTCATTATGTAATATCGCATTTAAAAACATACCAAATTTATCAAATACAAATAAACAATATACATGTAGTCGATATATCTGAAATGTCAAATTGAGGGTCAAAGCCAAGTTGTTTTTCTTTCTTGGACACGGAGACTTCAGTATGAAGTCTGCTTCATTTGAATAAATTTATTGGTCGACCAATAAAGGGGCACAATTTGGTTACCATGGAAATGCCGTCAGTTTGCTGAAAGACATTAAAAAAATTCAGATACCAAAGTATAAATCAAAACAATGTCAAGGACATACATACAAATCCGGTAAAAATGGACAAACACGGACCTCTGGAAACCAAGAGGTGGGATCAGGTGCCATGGAGGAGTAAGCATCCCCTGTCGACCGGTCACACCCGCCGTGAGTCAAGTTCATTGAAACACGTGAGGAGTGAATCCTCGTCACAATTGGTACAGACGTCTCAACAACCGCCAACAAAAAGGCAACTCAACATTTCACTTAGTGAAACAGAGTAGTTGCAAACAAGACTATTATACCGACCGTAAAATTTGCGGAACGTTGACATTAAACGCGGTTTTCGATATCCCTGTGTCAATAATTTGTCAGTGAGTAGTTTACCTCTGTATATGAAATCTGCATATGTTGTACACGCCCCGGCATATCGGATCATTTGTGAAATATAAACTTCATATGAGGGATATTACTACTTAAGTGTGGAAAATTTACGATGGGAAAGCCGAAATCGTCGTGTTTGTCGTATAGCTAAGTTGCTAATTTTCCGTCGTGTTTATATTGAGTAAAATGTCTAAGTATGAAGCGTATGATTGCTTGATTCTGTTGTAACTTTAATTTCTAGTTCGCTGGAATATATCGCATTGACATATGTATGAAAATTGTCATTATTAATTGACAAAACGTCGTCGATATATCTAAATGTCAAATTAAAGGACACCGCTAACTTTTTCTTCTTTTAATTCAGCAGTTTCTGAATGAAGTCTGCTTCGTATGAATAAAGGAACAGGTCGGCCAATAAAGGAGCACAATTGGTTCCCATAGGAATGCCGACAGTTTGTTGAAAGACCACGTCTCCGAACATTACAAATAAGATCTGATCACCACCAAACACCACATATATACATGTATATAGAAAGAACTGCATATTTTTATTTCAACTATATGATGAATCAGATCAGTATCATGATTAACAATGACAAGGTGTTAAAATTTGTACTACTTCTAGTGAAATGAAATAGTTGTCGAAGGTGCAAAAACTTTTCTTTTAATTTTTTGATACGAAATTGTTGTTTAAAGATTAGAAAAGAATACTATGAATTCGGGACAAATTAATGTCTTTAAACTTTCTAAAACCTATTTAAATGTTTTAGTATCCGCGTTTAATTTAAAACCACTTCTGGAATACGTAACTGAATATGATATATCCTATAACTCATTCTTATCAGTATAACAGATTCAAGTACAGCATTGGCTATCCGCTTTTAGGACTAGTACTCTTACAGAGATGGTCAGAGCGACAACACAATTCAATGTAATTGAAATTAGTCTCTGAGATGTGTTAAAATGTTATATCAAGCTATTCTGATAAAGATTCGTGAACATAAAAACATGATTTTATAATCCTCAGAAGGAACCCTCAAATTAAATACACTGATAACAGACTCAACTAGTATGCCATGCAAGATGATATTTGGAGCAATAACAAAATGGAAATCGGATTTTTTACGGAAACTGATTTCGATAACACAATCGTGTTCTGTATATTGGTTTTTTGATGACAATAACAATAGTGCTATCTAATGATAGTAATCATGATGATTGTTCTTGTTGATCTTGTAGTAGTTGATGTTATAATAATAATAATAATAATAATAATAATAATAAAAATAATAATAATAATAATAATAAAAATAATAATAATAATAATAATAATAATAATAATAATAATAATAATTATAAAAATAATTAGCAAAACACTTATATAGACAGAATTATTATCATCTTCGTGTAGAAATCAATTACTTGATGAAATTCACTTAACCCATTCACCACTAAAGACATATATGGACAGGTCCAAGCCAATGATTGACAGAAGAGTCCATTTTTTCAGGTGTTGGTGAGTTTATGGTCTAGTAATTCATATTTTTGTATTTTCAGAATTCGATGATCTTTTTGATGATCCTAATGACACAGATTCACCGAGTTGACAATATCACCAAGGAAAATGAATGCTGGCTTAAAGATTTGTTCACAGAGGACCACATAGTTTATATTTCAATCAAAATGAAATACATTGTACTTTGGAAATTTTCCTGGATTTCATTCACTCCAAATTCAGATGTTTTATCAGTATCTATGTTCAATGTGCATTTAACCATAATTTTAGTATATGTATTTGTAAAGTCTTTTTGACGTGCTGTGGTTATTGACCATTCTATTCCCGTCTAGCACATAGTGGGAGTTTAGTTAAAGGGGAATACTTCTGATAATCATACAGCTATTCACAATATTTCACCCGGTATTGTCCGATTCACATAAGATGGCGGGGCGGAGTAACCTTTTGATTTATCATACGGATGATTCTACTCACTTTCCGGTTATGGCAAGCTGCACGTGAAAAACGTTTTATTCCTCACTGGATACTCTGATAAGCTTTATTACCTAAATTTTAAACTCGCCGAGGTCAATAAAGGGTTCATGAGACTCCGCCCCGCCAGGTTATGCGGATTTTATTATATTGCTAATTACAGTTGAGAAAATTTCTTATGTGACTTTCTATGGGACTGATCAATGATGGTCACATAAGACAGAGACTCACTTAACACAGACAGAAAATAAATGCTGGCTTAAAGATTCGTTCACAAAGGACAACATAGCTTATACTTCAATCAAAATGAAATACATTGTCCTTTGGACAAAATTTCCTGGATTTCATTCAGTCCAAATTCAGATGTTTATCAGTATATATGTATTATGTGCTTTTAACCATAAATATCAGTTTGAAAAATTAGTACATGTTTATATTTACGTCGAGAGCTTAAACATAAGACCAATGTCACCAATATTTTATCTGTAGACAGTTACTTACTCACACCTGGGTTGAATTACATATGCAGAATCGTTTATATGGAACCGCTTGTGGTGGTCTAGTGTAGAGCATTCGACTCGCAAACGGATGGTCCCGGATTCAATTCTCGTTACACAGATTTTGAACATGGTAGTTACTGTACCTTCGCCATGTGCTAGAATACGAAGTGAAAGCTACGAATATTTCGGAAGAGACTTAAAATCGAGATCCCGTGCCAAGGAAGGCAAGAACACTCCTTGAATTGTTGTCAATTCATGGCACAGGTTAAAATTTGAAGCAGTTCATCTCGAGCTGGTGACTTCTTCATATAAGCGAAAAATTCATGACGGGATGTAAAACAAAATAAAAAAGAGTTTAACTGGAAACTGAAATATTACCTAAAGTCTTATACAGTTTCAGGATCCTTGGCACCAGTATCATTATGCGAGAAAAATTCCTTTACTTGCTTAATACATCAAAAACTCGAATCAACTTTTTTGTATCAGTGATGCGTCATATCATGATTTATCTACACAAATAAATGAATCAATGAAAAATATCAACTGTAATCTTGGAAAATTACGCGTGGGTGGGTAATTTACATTAAATAAGCACTGAAGAGTTTTACGTGTAAATTACCCCCTGCGTACCAATCCCATAGTTGTGCTAAGAATTGTCGTTTAAAACAGGACTGCTCATAGCAAGTTGTGACACCGCGTAAATAACCCCCACGCGTATAGTTTGAATAGGAAAATCGCGTAATTAACAACACGCGGACATATCCAGTATTTCGTTTGAGTGATGCTTAATCTGAATGCGCTATATTGGTGTCTGTTAAATAACATGGTCCTTGTAAATTACTGCAAAGACGAAATTGACACTTGGGTTATTCCACAAGTATATTTTAAATCTATATTTTGGTGTAATAAAGCTGCAGAGCAAAATGATGAAGATGTCCTTTACAGTTTTGTAGTGAAATGTTTACAGTACACACAGTGATATTGTGAGGCTATTTATGCTTCTAAAACTTGCTGATTCATGCAAGATTTGACAGATGAATATATAATTCAATTGATTTTCGGACAAAAAGTCATGTTGAACGTAATTTGGTATTGAAAATGTCAAAACTAAAAGTAATTAATCCAACAAAATGTGAATAAGTGATATGAGTTCTGTTGTTCGTGCACTTAGAATTATCTGTTTAAGAATACATTGTAGTTGGAAGAGTATCCATAAAGCAGAGTGTTTGCTTCACTTTCTGGAAATACTTAGATCAATCCAAGACTTTTTCGCAAAATTATCTATATGAGAACTGAAAATTAATGGTCTTTCGTATAAGACAAAAATTGAGGTACAGTACCAATATACATGTAGGCGTTTTATGTAACATAAACTCGTGGCATTGACTAAAGTCCATAGCGTACGTCAAAATGTTGTATTTCGCATACAATTGATGATCTTTCCATACAAATGGAACATTCTTGCTCAAATCTAATAACAAGAATTCAATAAACAAATGTTCAACTGCCTCGTGCGATTTTGAACTCGAAAACAGACAGGCAAATACATGTATGTGGCCTGTGGTGATATAAGCTATTAACGATAAAGTTATCTAAATGATAATGGAAGCAGATACACTGACAGCAGTTAAAGCCGATTAATGCATTTCAAAGCTTTGGAATAAGCTATTGTCACAGGTATATTGAGAATCACGTTTGATGTCAACGTTGTGCAAATTTTTCGGCAGGTATGATGGCCTTGTTTGCAAGTACCTTGTTTCACTAAATGAAATGTCGAGTTACCTGTTCGATAGCGGATGTTGAGTCGTCTGTTCCAATTGTGACGAGGATTTATTCCTCACCTATTTGACTGTGGACCCACGGCTGGTGTGACCGGTCAACAGGGATGCTTACTCCTCCAGCTCACCTGATCTCACCTCTTGATTTCCAAAGGTTTGTGGTTGTCCAGTGTTCACCAGAATTGTATGTTGTCTCCTGAACACCCTGTTGGTTTATACTTTGGTATATGTGTTTTTTATATAGACAGACAAATATATGGCATGTGTTGAATGAAAAATACGTAAATACAAATTATATCTATGTAGATCATACATTGTTATGGAATTAAGAGGACGGTTATATAATCGATTAGCGACAAAGTTTTCTAAATAATAATAACAGCAGATGCACTGGCTGCAAATAAAACGGATTAATGCATTCCAAAGCTTTGAATACATGCAGTAGCCGTCATAATTAAATTAGTAAAGACTTTCTTGTCTCCTTCATGTAAAAAATTTAAAGTCTTGATAATAGCATATAACGTTATCTAGTTCAGTTGTTGAACAGCAAACTTGTACTTTAAAGTGGGCCATTAAAAAAGTTTTTTATATGAAAAGAATTCGACATTATATACAAACAAACAGCTGGTTCAAAATATTGTTGTTGAATGTTAGTAATTAAAACAGTCATTTAAATGGGAGGAAATCGACACCTGGTCTCATCCTGGTTGGGATTCGCAATCGTTTTTCTTGTTATCCAGTTTTTTTGCATTCCAATTTGTATTTGAGTTTGGAATATCTATGAGTACTTCTTCATTTTTTATTTTAATGCAAACAATTCTCTCTATACCTACACTAGTTAGATTGTGCAATTTCACCACAGGGAGGATTGGCAAGAGCTATAAGCAGTCATGTCGTTCATTAAATCAAACAAAAGCAAGCAACCAGCTGAATTTCAGTTAAAGCTCATCATCCCCTGAAGTCTCATTTTGACCTGTCCATTACAAAGAATGGTTAAGTCCACTGTCAGAATTCAGGGGTGTATCATTTAGAATTAAAATTTCATTATAATTTTACAAGCATTATGAACTTGTTCATTCCTAATTATTATTTATTGATGTGGGTGAGTCTAAATGTGATAATAGGGGGCTTGACGAGTCAAGGGGATTCTTACACAGACTATAAGGTCGTTGAAAAAAATTGTTCTTATACATGCAGTAGTCACTGGAATGGTTAAACAATATAGATATGAAAGATAAATTAGAATTTGGCTTTTTCTATCATGCGTTTATATACTTTGGATAAAAACTAAACAAAATATCTAAGAAGCTGATTTCGCCGGTGCGGTGCATCTCATTTTGGATGTTTTTTAAAATAACGCCACGTATGGTATTTTAGTTATTTTTTTCAAATTCTATGAAAGCGCACATCCAAAAAAAGAACTGTTCACCTGCAAATTTTTGCCCTTTTACGACAGAAAGTGTCATGGGTGGCATGTATGTTCGTGTATCATATATTTACCTTGAAAATTTTCGCTTTGACTTAAATTCGCCCTCTCATACAAGGACGAAAATAGCGAAAATTAAACGGGAGTGAAAATTTCCAAGTATAAAGTACATACAAGGAAATTATGCATATTGTTATAACTGAAATTTAGAAGGACTTAACATTAAAAAATGACAATAAAACCAAACAAATATTCTTTCTCCATTGCGTTGAATTTTAATTGGGTAAGATAGCATTTATTTAAGGAATCTAAAATCTAGTGAAACAAACAGGGTCGTATTTAATTAACACATTCTGGATAATAAATGGTTGTTCTAGGGATGGAATTTATCTCGATTTATTTGAATTTTATTATTCCAGTAAAATTGTTCACGCGTATAGCGAAGTCGACCGCTGTAATATATATTCACTGAATTAGTCATATCGAGTTATACAAACGCAGTATAGCTTCTTTGACCCACAGATATTTGACTGCGATGCGGGACATAGTGTCGATACTCTGTCCATTTTGAAAGCCAGGCAAGTCGTCGGGCCGTCATATGAATTTGGAGTCGTTTTCTTAATAAACATGCTTATTCTACGAAACGATAGACGTCAATTGCAATTCAAAAATAGAAACGTGTCATTCAGAGAGGTATTAAAAAATTGCAGATCCTTGTACCAGAAATGTGTAATATCAGTAAATAAATACAGAAATCCAAATGTGATCCAGTCTATGCGATGTTTATTATTATAACGGTATGGGTTATTATCATACTCTAACGACAATTGGATTTTATCGAATTAGATGAATTAAAAATCTACAAAGTTGGAGAGAAAATATGTATTATTCTATTGTTCCTTATATCACTTATAAATTCCCATACATGTTGATATTATTTATATATACCATGAAGAGGATAGCGTTTTCGTTATGATATCATATTTTAAAGGCCTTTGTTTCTTACGTGATCAAGACAGAAACTCCATCAAAAGTTGTTATTTGTTTTTGCTTAACTCCACACTACAATTTTTTCAGTCATACAGAGGCTGCCAGATTGCAATGATGGTGGAGAGACCAGCTACAATGTACACGAGAAGATATCATCGGCCTGCCTTCAGCAAGTAAACTACTAAAATTTACCACAAAAAACTCCCATCCAAAGTGATGAATATATGTATTTAAAATACATTTTGAGAGATATTTACTCTGATATTCCTAATTGAATTTTGATGAAGGTATTTCAAGACGCTCTAATAAAGATGTTTAGATATTTATAGCAGTTTTGCCTTAAAATGCACGAGTCTCAAAACGAGGAGAAACCGGAGTGCCAATTAAAATCCATGTATCCGAATTTCCAAACTTTTTGCGGTTTTGCAAGCATGTGATGGGATAAAACAACACCATTGTAAAGACATATCCTTTTTGTAAGGCACACTCACTAATGTTTTGCAATTACTAGTATACGGTGACCGTCCGTTTTGATAAAGGAGTTACCCAAAGGATACCCCAGGAAAGACCATTCCCTTTCCGGAAGTAAATTAGTAAACTCGCATAATCAGCTTGGGTTCCAGCAAGCTTTGAGTTCGCTTTACCTGACATCGTGCTCAAAAGCGTGATGCTCTGACCACACAATATTATAGATTTTTTCTTAGATAAAATAACTCAGCCATACACTGACGGTAGTTTTTACATTCAAAACGTGGGTTGATAACAATTATTTGCTGCATTCATCTTAGGAAATATTTTGTTTAAAATTGTACATACAGATACATACAAATTTCTCATTTTCTCCCTCCGAGGAAATATTTTATTGCATTGATACTGAGGAATAATGAAATATGATTGCCATAAACGCCAGTTTGAGTTTCAATGATATAAGTTTTATGAATAATTGTTCTATAAATTCGACATAGATACATCCTGGGGAAAAGTACAATATTTATTGGTTTGAAATACGAGATAAGAAACATGCATGTATAGTAATTATATTGATGAACGGGTTACGAAAATAAACTAGTTCGGGACACAAACATATACAAAAACATAAACATATCCAAATATTTTACAATCATATATATATATATATATATATATATATATATATATATATATATATATATATATATATTATATATATATATACTATTATATATATATATATATATATATATATATATGAAAACTCTTAACAAGTATCATAAATGTGATATGAATGGAATCTCATGACGGATTCTTTTCATCCTATGATCAAACATATGCAATATAAACAGCATTTCGTGATGACTGGGGATGAGAATCTATATTCTCTTTTCTGCTGAGTTGACCAAATTGTTCCAAATAGGTAAATTACTTGCGCAGAAATAAGTGCACAAAACATATTGTAAATATTGCTTGTATTTGAATATAAACATTTTGCAAAAATTACACCTTGGATCTGCGTTCGTTTGAATAAAGTAGTTCAGTTTGCCGCACGTTTGCCAATCAAATCGCCGCTAGGCTTTATTATACGTATCACATATAAAATATTTATGTAATCTGTTAAGAGCTGCATAACACACAGATCATATATATATATATATATATATATATATATATATATATATATATATATATATATATATATATATATATATATATATATATATATATATATATATATATATATATATATATATAAAATAGCCATTCGAAGGCTCTTTTCAGTGCAGTTAATTTATTTCCACCCACCCATCCATTTACATAATCATACGCATTGGAATTCGAACTAAATATTTGTTTTTACATTGAAAATGGCGTGGTTAGGAGTGACATTTTGTTTTTGTATATTCATATTTGAATAAGCTGCACTTGTACACAGCGCGTCATACTTAATTTGTGTGTTTGTTTATTTTATAAATTATTTATGTTCGGTTGAGTGAATCACTCAGTGATACAATTACTTTCATTTACATTGAATTATGAATTAGATCAAGCTTTAAAAGAAATAGAATAAATAATTATCACTTATGTAATGGTATCAGAATGTCGGAAGAAAAAACGTACGCTCTGGGGGTAAAGCCGAGACACAGATAAATCCGATTACTGAAATGTATTTTGATATTATGAAAGTTATATTAGTCGACTTTTAACGTTCCATAATGTTTTGAAGATATTTAAATGAAATGAATTAAAGCAATTCTCCGTTGCCAATCCTGCGATTCAGATACATTTGTAGTTTCAGATGATATACATCAGAGAATTTTGCTGGTCTTCCAGAACGGACTGTGATTGTTTGTAATGATAAATCACTTCAGATTCTCAACTCGATCGTTTGTATGATCAAGCCAAGACATCAATTACGTCAGGTCAGTGCCTCCAATAACAGATTGGATCTTGTACTTAGCCGATAGATTGCTCAGCCTCTCTCCGTCCCTTTGCTTTGCTGATAATTTCCAATTGATTACATTTCATTTCTGCATGCATGGGCCTTTTACATCCATACATAAACTTGGATTGATGTATGAAGCATTAGGGAATACGACATTACATATAGAATACTGATCAGAACGTTCTTATAAGATTACTGAAGCATTTTGATTATATGCCAATTCCATCAATTCCAAGTTTATAAATTAACCTGCTTACAAAGGAAAGCAATTATTTGAAAAAAGTACAAAAATCGCGATGATAGGACATGTGATTTCAATTCTGACTTGTTTTAATTAGGCTACTAGTGCGATTGGCTATACGGTGTTCATACAGGTATAAAAATCGCATTCATTAACTGACGGTTATCAATAATATCTAAATATCAAAAGTCAAACCAAAGGTCATGGCTAGTTTCTTCTTCTCATAAATCAGAAGATTATGGATGAAATCTAATTCAAATGAATAAAGGTAAGATCAGTGGTTTCCAGAGGTTTGTGTTTGTCCATTTTTGCCGGATTTGTATTTGTGTCCTGGACATTCTAAAAATGTATACTTTGGTATCTGAGATGTTTTATATCAATCAATAAATATATCATCGCTCGATTTGGAATTTATAACACACGTATGTTTATCATTGACAGGCAATGCTTACTTCTCCCTGGCACCTGACCCCGCCTCTAGATTTTACAGAAGTCCCTTGTTTTGTCTACTGTTCACAACATTTAAATACTGTCTCCATGGCTGAGTGGTTAGAGCATTGCACCTTTTTCTCTCTCTTTCCTCTAGTCAGGATGGAATCTAAGCTGATTTTGTGAGAAAGTTTGCCAATTCACTTGCGGAAGGTCGGCGATCTCCGACCCCCCCCCCCCCCCCCCCCACCCCCCCCCCCCCCCCCGAGTTCATTATAATCGGGTTCTCTCCTCTACCACTGAAAACTTGCCACCACCAGATAACTGAAAAATTGTTGAGTGTTTCGTATACACCAATAAAACAAAAGTAAAATATACATGTACATAACAAAAATAGCTAAGTGTGATGTGAAACACCATTCAAACAACACACACACACTCACACAAACACACACACACGCAAACACACACACACACACAAACGCCTTCCGGGCATCCTGATGGTTAATACTTTGGTGTCTGTGTTTTCAATTTGAAAAGAACTGATTGAAGAGTTCAATGGCAGTTTTGATTTCGCAACGCAAATGTTCTGGATTCCATTAAAGTCATGCCAGTCTCATGTTTTTTTTGATTTATCAAGTGTATATCATGGTCTCGCTTTTTGGTAAAACCCCCTGGTAAATCAAAAACGACAGAACATGATGCCTGAGACTTCTTATAAAATAGGTAATGACTATTGATCAACAGGTGACGTGAATGCAGTGCAAAACAACCAAGTACAGTGTCATCATGGGCTAGACATGTTTAAGAAACCTAACTCCATAGCATTAGTAAACAATTGTGGCACTTAACCTACAATAGCTTATCTTAGTGGGACAGTACTCCAAATTAAATCAGTATGTCTAAACATGCCCAACAAACCTTTATACCGTAAATTGGGATATTTTGGCAATTGTTTAATTTTGGACAATTTGGCCACTCTATTAAAATGGCCAAAATTCAACCGTCAAAAATATATACAAAATGTTTCTGCCAGTGCTTTGTAAAATTATTTGAGTGTCTTTGATGAACAAACAAGGTATTTTTGAAATAACACAGTGTAAATATTAATCTTAATTAAGTACTTTATGACATATAAGTTCAAATTTATCGGTACTTTTTAATATTTTAATATTTCAACCACCTGGAATGTTCGATACGGTAAGACCAAGTTTTGATGGTTGGCCAAATTTAAACATGATATAAACATAAATGTCCAAAATTCGAGTACCTAAAAACTTTTATGAACAAAGTGGCCAAATTTTAGTAACGCCAAAATGTCCAAATTTATGGTATGTGATATATCGCTAGGATTTTCAGACATTCTCTCAACATTGTCAGATTTTAGGGACACAACAAGATCATGGAAATTTGAAATAAAATCATACAAAGCAAAATGTCAATAGTTGCGACATCCGTAATAAATGGTTTTGCATTTGATTAGGTTTTAGTAAATCTTCATAAGAACGTGTCTTATCATAAGTATGTGATCTGCTTGGACAAAAACCTGGGAAGATAACAAATATTAGTTGAGATATGTTTTTGATACCCCAAAAAGTCTGTAAGTTCTTACAGGTTCAAAGCACTATTACAAAAATATTACAATTTCATATCATCTGGGATCAAGCAGAAAACAAGGGAATTTAATCACATCGCCTCTAAAATTCACATAAAAGAAATTGCTGTTAAAACATTGTGTATTTAAGCACGGCAAAAGGTTCTCAAAATACCATCAACTCTCCAATATGTCTGATTTTGCTTTCCAGTGCCACATTTTTTTCTAGATATATGGTGATATATTTTTTTTTACTTTGCAAGTAAAATAGCTGGATCAAGGATATAGGCCTACATAAGTAAATGGTCAAACAAAATAACAAAAACATGTAAAGATAGTTTGATCTTTTATACCTTATATATGTAACTGTCTCAATACATGTTACAATAACAATATATATGTGACTGCATATGTTGTATAAAATGTTTCTTTGAGAACAATAATCCACAAAAAGGTAATATCGATCAATTGAGCTGTCACTGTATCTACAAAATACCTGACCCAAGGGGATGAAATCACAACATTGTTATCCTAACCTTACAGTTGACACATACAAAAGAAATTACCTTGTTTTTGTTTTAGATGTAAAAGCACAACAAACGACTGTACACAAGCACCTGCCTGACATACTTCACATACCTGTACTGCAACAACATTAAATACAGGTATGCTATACTGCATCAACATTAGATACAGGTATGCTATACTGCATCAACATTAGATACAGGTATGCTATACTGCATCAACATTAGATACAGGTATGCTATACTGCATCAACATTAGATACAGGTATGTTATACTACAACAACATTAGATACAGGTATGTTATACTACAACAACATCAGATACAGGTATGTTATACTACAACAACATTAGATACAGGTATGTTATACTACAACAACATTAGATACAGGTATGTTATACTACAACAACATTAGATACAGGTATGTTATACTACAACAACATTAGATACAGGTATGTTATACTACAACAACATTAGATACAGGTATGTTATACAACAACAACATTAGATACAGGTATGTTATACTACAACAACATTAGATACAGGTATGTTATACTACAACAACATTAGATACAGGTATGTTATACTACAACAACATTAGATACAGGTATGTTATACTACAACAACATTAGATACAGGTATGTTATACAACAACAACATTAGATACAGGTATGTTATACTACAACAACATTAGATACAGGTATGTTATACAACAACAACATTAGATACAGGTATGTTATACAACAACAACATTAGATACAGGTATGTTATACAACAACAACATTAGATACAGGTATGTTATACAACAACAACATTAGATACAGGTATGTTATACAACAACAACATTAGATACAGGTATGTTATACAACAACAACATTAGATACAGGTATGTTATACAACAACAACATTAGATACAGGTATGTTATACTACAACAACATTAGATACAGGTATGTTATACAACAACAACATTAGATACAGGTATGTTATACTACAACAACATTAGATACAGGTATGTTATACTACAACAACATTAGATACAGGTATGTTATACAACAACAACATTAGATACAGGTATGTTATACTACAACAAACATTAGATACAGGTATGTTATACTACAACAACATTAGATACAGGTATGTTATACAACAACAACATTAGATACAGGTATGTTATACTACAACAACATTAGATACAGGTATGTTATACAACAACAACATTAGAGATACAGGTATGTTATACTGCAACAACATTAGATACAGGTATGTTATACAACAACAACATTAGATACAGGTATGCTATACTGCAACAACATTAGATACAGGTATGCTATACTACAACAACATTAGATACAGGTATGCTATATTGCAACATTAGATACAGGTATGCTATACTGGAATGAAAATACATACAAATACATACATACTGTACTGAGTAAGATTACATACCCTGTACTGTAACAAGTGCATATACTGTTGTGTGTTGCCCCTGATGATTCTATGGAAATGCATGTGCTTAGAAATTGCAGCATGGTTGTATTGCAGTACTAGATGATGACACTGGTGAGAAAATTAGCATGAAAACCAGCAATCCAAAATTCAAGAAGAAATAAATCTTGCAAAACAAATGAAAATCAGTAATAAAAAGTTAATGAAGTATGAAATGGGAATGAAAAAAAAATCAGAAATTTAGGAAATTAGGAGGAAAGGAGAGTTTGGAAAATTTTGGATTAATCAGATTATGGATTTCTGATTTAGTGTATGAAGTTTTACGGATGGACAAAGGACAGACAGGTAGAGCACATACTAGACATTCCTCACGATAACAACGCAGGTAACAACGTTAGATGTATGTATGCTGTAATGGAAATAGATCAAATACACTGTTCTGAAACTGCATCAGATAAATGTAATATGAATTGAAACAAGATAGCATCTGATACATGTATGCTCCACTGAAACAAGATTACATACACTATACTGAAACAGCATCAGACATTTTACTGAAAGAAGATCAAATGTTGATTCTCTGTACTGAAACAGCATGGGATATGTGAATGCTGTACTGAAACAAGATTACATATGTTGTACTGAAACAGCACCAGATACCTGTATTATGTACTGAAACAAGATTACATACACTATACTGAAACAGCATCAGACATTTTACTGAAAGAAGATCACATATTGATACTCTGTACTGAAACAGCATGGAATATGTGTATGCTGTACTGAAACAATATTACATATGTTGTACTGAAACAGCATCACATACCTGTATTATGTACTGAAACAAGATTACATACACTGTACTGAAACAGCATCAGATACAAGTATGCTATACTGAAAGAAGATCACACCCTGATACACTGTACTGAAACAGCATGGAATACTTGTATGCTGTACTGAAACAAGATTACATATGTTGTACTGAAACAGCATCACATACCTGTATTATGTACTGAAACAAAATTACATACACTGTACTGAAACAGCATCAGATACAAGTATGCTATACTGAAAGAAGATCACACACTGATACACTGTACTGAAACAGCATGGAATACTTGTATGCTGTACTGAAACAAGATTACATATGTTGTACTGAAACAGCATCACATACCTGTATTAGGTACTGAAACAACAGGCCCAAAATGAGAGAAATCATCGTAACCCATTTCCAGATTAAACTAAAAGGAATGACCTTAACCTGCAGGTTATGATAGCAATTATCAGGAATTAAAAATGAAATTCATCGAGAACGAAAAGGAGGTTACATGATTTGTATTTGTCGTAACCTCCACGTAACCTGAACGATCACTCCCATGTTATTTTGTGGTCTGAACATGGTTACATAACACTGTACTGAAACAGCATCAGATACAAGTATGCTGTGCTGAAAGAAGATCACATACTGACACACTGTACTGAAACAGCATGGGATACTTGTAAGCTGTACTGTAGCATTCTCATTCTGTATTAGTACACTTTTACTTCTTACCAACACAGTTCTCATTTATAATTCAACATTATTAGTTTTCCTGATTTCTAACTTATTGTGTTCATCTTCAAACATTTCTGTTTGGTCTTCACGGTACTCAACAAGAACTACTGATCAGGAAGTCTGCCGCTAGTTTTTCATGGATGAGATCTTTTTCTTTTTCCTATTCATGTTGGCATACCAGTAGTTGCTAAATCTCTGCTGTTGGCGGCAAGTCCCATCAAATGTGCAGATACCTGTATCCAAAATTATGATAGGATATATCATGAACCTGATAACTGACACGATTTAATCCTTTAAACCCTACAGGCCATAATGGACTGGTCTAAACAATAGAAAAGCTCATACCATCTAGATGCCCAGGGTTGAAAGGGTTACAATAAATCAAAGAATGGAATTACAAAAGGTTTAGACATATGCTAAGTTTCAGTCTTCAATAGAAAACATATTCCAGCTTCCCACTACAATTTAGCTTAAAACCTGCGTGTTACTCAAAAGTCTTAGAATTTTACTAAACTTAAAGCTAATCTTGAAATCTGATTGGATGGGCAGGCCCAGTTAAGAATATTCTCAGATTTATGAATGCTTTTTTTTTTTTTAAATTTGAGCAAATATGCTCAGATAATTTTTGTTAAATTCTGTCTGACATTGGAGTCATGATGACATTTTGCCCTTACATACTCTAATGATTTGACTACAATACTTAGATATCCGGTGCTCAACTAGATTTGCATTAGTTTATATCCAGTTGAACAGTGTTCACAAAATTTTCAATATCTGACACAGGTCCAAAGCTTGTATTGTGAAATGAAGTCCCAAATGTTTGACGTTTATCATTTATTACCCATAATGTGGAAGTTTATCATTTCTATCAAAAATTAGTTAAATTATCATCTATTCAAAATATAAATTTTCCAAGAAATATCAATTTTCTCAAGCATGACAAACACATATACACAAATTCTGTATAATTTCAATAAATTTGCAATGAAAAATTTGCTAAGATTCTGCAGGAAAATCACAGGTGATATTTAAAAGTTCAAAAGTTCAGCTAAGGAATACTGTATGGTACAGCTAAGGAAATATGTATGGTACAGCTAAGGAACACTGTATGGTACAGCTAATGAACACTGTATGGTACAGCTAATGAATATTGTATGGTCAGCTAAAGAACACTGTATGGTACAGCTAATGAACACTGTATGGTACAGCTAAGGAACACTGTATGGTACAGCTAAGGAATACTATATGGTTCAGTT
Source organism: Atrina japonica (assembly GCA_030159075.1). Lineage (NCBI taxonomy): Eukaryota > Metazoa > Mollusca > Bivalvia > Pterioida > Pinnidae > Atrina > Atrina japonica. The sequence continues at coordinate 931,604 of BROG01000050.1, read as the reverse complement.
AAGGAACACTGTATGGCACAGCTAAGGAACACTGTATGGTAAATCTAAGGAACAATGTATGGTACTGCTAAGGAATACTATATGGTTCAGTTAAGGAACACTGTATGGTACAGCTAAGGAACACTGTATGGTACAGCTAAGGAACACTGTATGGTACAGCTAATGAACACTGTATGGTACAGCTAAAGAACACTGTATGGTACAGCTAAGGAACAATGTATGGTACAGCTAAGGAATACTATATGGTTCAGTTAAGGAACACTGTATGGTACAGCTAAGGAACACTGTATGGTACAGCTAAGGAACACTGTATGGTACAGCTAAGGAACACTGTATGGTACAGCTAATGAACACTGTATGGTACAGCTAATGAACACTGTATGGTACAGCTAAAGAACACTGTATGGTACAGCTAAGGAACACTGTATGGTACAGCTAAAGAACACTGTATGGTACAGCTAAGGAACAATGTATGGTACAGCTAAGGAATACTATATGGTTCAGTTAAGGAACACTGTATGGTACAGATAAGGAACACTGTATGGTACAGCTAATGAACACTGTATGGTTAGCTAAGGAATACTGTACAATACAGCTAAGGAATACTGTTGGTACAGCTAATGAACACTGTATGGTACAGCTAATGAACACTGTATGGTACAGCTAATGAACACTGTATGGTACAGCTAAGGAACACTGTATGGTACAGCTATGGAATACTATATGGTACAGCTAAGGAATATTGTATGGTACAGCTAAGGAACACTGCATGGTACAGCTATGGGATACTGTATGGTACAGCTAAGGAATATTGTATGGTACAGCTAAGGAACACTGCATGATACAGCTAAGGAATATTGTATGGTACAGCTAAGGAACACTGCATGGTACAGCTATGGAATACTGTATGGTACAGCTAAGGAACACTGTATGGTACAGCTAATGAACACTGTATGGTACAGCTAATGAATATTGTATGGTCAGCTAAGGAACACTGTATGGTACAGCTAATGAACACTGTATGGTACAGCTAATGAACACTGTATGGTACAGCTAAGGAATACTATATGGTTCAGTTAAGGAACACTGTATGGTACAGCTAAGGAACACTGTATGGTACAGCTAAGGAACAATGTATGGTACTGCTAAGGAATACTATATGGTTCAGTTAAGGAACACTATATGGTACAGCTAAGGAACACTGTATGGTACAGCTAAGGAACACTGTATGGTACAGCTAATGAAACACTGTATGGTACAGCTAAAGAACACTGTATGGTACAGCTAAGGAACAATGTATGGTACAGCTAAGGAATACTATATGGTTCAGTTAAGGAACACTGTATGGTACAGCTAAAGAACACTGTATGGTACAGCTAATGAACACTGTATGGTACAGCTATGGAATACTATATGGTACAGCTAAGGAATATTGTATGGTACAGCTAAGGAACACTGCATGGTACAGCTATGGGATACTGTATGGTACAGCTAAGGAATATTGTATGGTACAGCTAAGGAACACTGCATGGTACAGCTAAGGAATATTGTATGGTACAGCTAAGGAACACTGCATGGTACAGCTATGGAATACTGTATGGTACAGCTAAGGAACACTGTATGGTACAGCTAATGAACACTGTATGGTACAGCTAAGGAATATAAGGAATACTGTATGGTACAGCTAATGAACACTGTATGGTACAGCTAAGGAACACTGTATGGTACAGCTAAGGAATACTATATGATACAGCTAAGGAACACTGTATGGTACAGCTAAGGAACAATGTATGGTACTGCTAAGGAATACTATATGGTTCAGTTAAGGAACACTATATGGTACAGCTAAGGAACACTGTATGGTACAGCTAAGGAACACTGTATGGTACAGCTAATGAACACTGTATGGTACAGCTAAAGAACACTGTATGGTACAGCTAAGGAACAATGTATGGTACAGCTAAGGAATACTATATGGTTCAGTTAAGGAACACTGTATGGTACAGCTAAAGAACACTGTATGGTACAGCTAATGAACACTGTATGGTACAGCTAAGGAACACTGTATGGTACAGCTAAAGAACACTGTATGGTACAGCTAAGGAACAATGTATGGTACAGCTAAGGAATACTATATGGTTCAGTTAAGGAACACTGTATGGTACAGATAAGGAACACTGTATGGTACAGCTAATGAACACTGTATGGTACAGCTAAAGAACACTGTATGGTTAGCTAAGGAATACTGTACAATACAGCTAAGGAATACTGTTGGTACAGCTAATGAACACTGTATGGTACAGCTAATGAACACTGTATGGTACAGCTAATGAACACTGTATGGTACAGCTAAAGAACACTGTATGGAACAGCTAATGAACACTGTATGGTACAGCTAAGGAACACTGTATGGTACAGCTATGGAATACTGTATGGTACAGCTAAGGAATATTGTATGGTACAGCTAAGGAACACTGCATGGTACAGCTATGGGATACTGTATGGTACAGGTAAGGAATATTGTATGGTACAGTTAAGGAACACTGCATGGTACAGCTAAGGAATATTGTATGGTACAGCTAAGGAACACTGCATGGTACAGCTATGGAATACTGTATGGTACAGCTAAGGAATATTGTATGGTACAGCTAAGGAACACTGCATGGTACAGCTATGGGATACTGTATGGTACAGCTAAGGAACACTATGGTACAGCTAAGGAACACTGTATGGTACAGATAAGGAACACTGTATGGTAGACCTTACTGGCATACCTCTGAATTACCTGATCAAAAGGATCCAATACAAAAACTTGGCACTAGCATTTGGCACAATTTTCTCTAAAGACAACAAGAGTTATCTCTCTCCTGAGTTCATGTAAATTTCATTTCTGACATTTGGTTGAGGTAAAGTCCAATTCACATGACTTGTAGGGGTGGGGGTAGCCTTCTATTATCTATTCATGGATTTTACTAACTTTTTGATTATGACAAGTTTTTGCAGCAAAAAAAAAGTTTTATTCCTTACTGGATACTCATAGAGTTGTCGACATTTAAGAACAATTACTGTTGCCAGAGTAATTTAATCTTGTTATGCTTTATTACCAAAAATCAGAACTCATCCAGGTCAGGAAAGGGTTTATTAGACTCTACCCAGCCAGGTTATTGTTTGTTTGTTTGTTTATTGTTGTTTAACGTCCCACTCAAGAATATTTCACTTATAAGGAGACGTCACCAAATGCCGGTGAAGGGCTTCAAATTTTGGCCCATGCTTGGCACTTACGGCCACTGACACGGGACCTCCAGTTTTTACTGTCTCATCCGAAAGACAGGAAACCAACCTGTCGGCAGCGGGACTCGAACTCACGACCTCACGATCCAGAGTCAAGCGCGCTACCGACTGAGCCAGGCCGGCTCCCCAGCCAGGTCATATATATGGCGTATACTATAGTTATGAATTTGTACCTGATGAACTCTGAAGGCACATCTCCTGTCACTGTACTCGCCAAACAAAGTTAAAGCACTCCACAGCTTGGTCTGGAAACTGTACAAGAAATAAAATTTTTAAAAAATAAGAAATAAGAATCATCACTTTCATAGATTCAACAATCATTTATGGTTTTTTTTTTTTGATGGAATTTATATTGATTCAAAATTACATATTTTCCCCAAATTTAAAAACACGGATCTAGATCTAGCATGTAAAAACTCAGATTTCAGATTTAAACTGCAATATTTATCTTCATTCTTACCGGTATGCATGAATTTGATTTGCTTGCATTTCCATTTTATTTTAAATGCATAAAATATCAGTACAGTTGAACCTGCCTTAAAATACCACTCTCATGGAATACCACTTGTCTTCTGAGACTACATTCGGAAAGATACTTGGTTAGATAATTCTTTAAATATGACCTCTCTTGAGAGAGCACCTGTCTTGAGAGACCACATTTCAGAAGTAGATTAATAGAATCTACCCCTATTTGGAGGGTATGACAAAGGAATCTCAATCCGAAGGTAAGATTCTTGTGTGACAAACCCCAGGCTTGCCGAGGATTGAGATTCCTTTGTCATACGCTCAATGTAGGGGTTGAGTATTTTTCTCCCATGTTTTAAATACATGTACATATACATGTAGCCTAGATCTACGCAAATGAAATCTGATATGCACAGCATTATAGACACCGCAGACACTCTAGAGCATAAATTGCTTGTCAATAACCTAGGGGTTGACAAAGAAATAATTCCCTGTTAAAAGGAAGGAAAAATCTGTGAACAATGGGAGAAGAGGTGATCTCTCAATTAAGACAGGTTCCACTGTATGCAAATACACAGCTTATCTGGAGCACCTGCTATTGGTAAAGTATCTCAAATTTTGACCTGTGCTATGGGTGATGGCTCTTATTGTGTTGTAACTGCCAAGACACAGGACCTCCGTTTTAGGGTCTCATTCAGAAGACACGTGACGTTGTAATCTGAGAGCTCAGGAAAGGAACAATTAACAACATCTTTTAAAGTCTTTAGTTTGACACAGCTCTGGGAATCAAACATCCAGGATCTGCAACTTGCAAGTCAAATGGTCAGCTTCAAGACCACCACAATCACATTTTGGTGTAATTATAATAAAAATGTTAAATAATAAACACAAAAATCATCATTTGCAAATTTTACCATTGTGGAACTCTCAAAATTGCACTCAATGTTTCATCTTCAAACTTCAAGACATCAATTTCAGTACTTGCTCCAATCTACATGTACAAAAAAAAAGAAAAAAAATCAAAGATGTAGGCCCTATTACATAAATTTTTATGGCCATTGTCTAAAAAGAGGGGATGCAAAATACATGATACTTTTTATCACCAAAATTGTAGGATAATACATTCCAAATCTACATGTACAGAACATTAGCAAACATGTTGAGAAAAGGAAGGATTTACGAAAAAATTGCTGCACGGCATATAACAATGTATAGCATAGGAATCGGAGCCTGGGTAACACAGGTGACCTAACATATTGGTTTTGACAATGTGAATACATAAGTATTTGCTTCATCAACATGTGGGTACAGTAAAAAGCCTCATTCCAAAAGCAAAATTTACTTTTTTCCAAATTTTGAGCAAAACTTCTCAAATATGTTCACTGCACAGCTCTTATTTGGTACGCAAACGAAGAAGAATTCCACAACTTTAAGTACAACTCAATCAACACTTCCATGTCTTCAAATGAAAAATCATATCGTCAGTTAAATAAAAGAAGCAGAATGAATAAATGTTTGTGTCATTATTGTTACGAATAAAATAACCATAATAAATTTTTCCCAATACGATCCATTGGGACGTAAAATTCCCAACCGAAAAGGCCCAGGACCCTGTACAATAAGGAGTCTATTGACATATGTTACATGTATATTCTACACTTACTTCTCCGTACAATGTCTGCACTGCTTGGGTTATGATGTACTTGAATAACGGTCCCTGAATATCCATTTTCTCTTTGCTGGATTCAAATTCTCTGAAATTTACGACAGGTAATTACTTATCATTCTGTACAGTGCGCTTGACTATGAAATTGAAATAAAAACAAAGATTATCACCATCTTAAAGCAACATTAGCTATCCTACTTTTTGTAATTTGTCAAATCAGCTTTAAACCACTCTACTGATAAAATTCTCTGTAACACCAAATTACCTACATTCATTGTGATTTAAACCTGTAAACATATAAATAAATACAGTATCGCAATAGAACTCTTGGCGAACAGGTTCTATCATTTTTGAAAGTCTTTGGTATGACACTACACCGGGAATCAAACCCAGGACCTTCTTCCACTCGCAAGAATGCACACCTAACCACTAGACCTCAGCAAGTGGTTGGGTATTTTTGTAAAATATTCTGAAAGTTAATGTGCAACTAACAAACTTAACTAATATTACAACAAGTATATTCCAATAATAGGCATGTTCATGCATTTGTTCTTTAACCACCAGGTGATATTTTTTCGATGTACATGTACTGTATATGATATAAAATATAAAATCTGCATATAAAATTTGTGTAAACGACAGCTTATGTTGCCTTAAGAAAAGATCTGAACACATTATAAACCAAGAAAAAGTTAATAATACTGATATATAAAATTTTACTTACAGCTGAACTCTAAAGTAACAATATTGTAAATGACCGTTGCATGAAATTTTCATGAACTGTTCTGTTGCCATGGCTCTCGGGTCCAATCAACTGAAAAATGAGAAACCATGACGATGAATATCAAAACAATACAAATAGTGGAATAAATTATAAAAGAAAGGATTTCACATTATTGAAAAATATATATATTACAAGATACATGAAGAGCCTCCTTGGTCGAGTGGTTAGAACATCGCACTTTGAACCATGAAGTTTCTCACTTCTGTCAGTGCAGGTTTAAGCCCTGCTGGTACATAAGCAGATTAAGTTATTGGGTCCAGTCACATAGCAAATGCAGGTCAGGATCTAAGGTCACCAGATTTACTCAAAACTCAACCTCAAATAACCTTTTTAGGATTTCTAGATATAAACACAAAGAACTTATGCTACAATTGGAGATTTTTTTTTTTTTTTTTGGCTTTTTTTTTTTTTGGTATTTTATTGACTTAAAAGTTAACAATTGTTAATATTGATGAAAAGTATTGCACATTTGAAGAAAACTTCAGAAATATGAAAAAAAAAGATAATAATTTGAGTACAAACTCATATCTTGAGTACCATGTACTGAAAAAAACGATAAAAAAAGTCTTTCCAATTCAGTCAAGAGCCATTTTGGCTCTGCAGTGAGTGGGACATTGAACAGCAATACAATAACAACAAATCCAATTCAGTCACATCTAGAAGATTTACAACATGTATGTTATGTAGTCAAAACAGTACAACAAGAGTTGGAGCCTGAGTATGAAGTAAATTTAAGCACTTTGGGCTCAGGTCTTCTTTTGATCAAAATTTAAATTTGAATCTCAAATAATTCATGTGCTGGAAAAAAAAAAACAGTAGGCCTACCAGCTATGAGCATGACCTTTTTGCATAAAAAAACTCGAAAATCTTATTTGCATGACCTTCTCAGTGAGTAACCACAACTTATTGAGAACAAAACAACAATCATAGAAAATTTATGAATATTGATTTATCTTGAATTCTTTTTAGCAGGATGGTTATGTGAATAAATTTTCAGAATTTGTGCTAAAAATTGTGCAAAGAGACCCATCCTGCAATATATCTATAATGATATACATATATAAAAACAATGGTTGTGTGAATAAACAGATACATGTATGTTAAATACTGATGTCCAACAGAGTATGTAGATTCAACTGTCCAAATATATTTGTAACATTTTCACAGCATTTCGGTGACTATTTCTTCAAAAATATATACTGGTACCCTATTATGACAAAAACGCATGTTAACTTCATATTTTATTGATGTTTTTGACAATAAACACAAAACCAGACAAACAGCAACACCAAAAACTAACGTATAGAAATGTTCTTCTCTCACATCTCAGGTACAATGTAGGCCTATAGCAATAATTTGTCATTATTTTCATCATGTTATTAAAAAAAATTGTGAGTTTCAGAAACATAGTTGCAGTGGTTTAGTGGTAGAGCCACTAGAGAGTTTGAATCACAAGTGGAAGGTCTGGGGTTCAATTCCCGGACTGGGTCATACCAAAGATTTTTAAAATAGTAGTGGCTGTTCCTTCTCCAAGTGATAAGCATCTGGCATGGAGTATAGTAAATTTATACTTACCAACTTGGCTTCTGACAGTTATATCTATATATATAATTGAATATAACTATTCGTGGAATCTTCGTCCGGCCGGTAGGTGAGTTCTATATCGTCTGTCTTGGGTTGATCTAAAATACCCGGGAACTCAATGCGCAGGCGCAGAGCCACTCTATTTACAAGTGATAACGGGTTGGCTCTAATTCCCGTTATCACCACACTCCTCCCTGTTTAATTTAACAGGTTACCACGTTATTAGAGCGACTGAACCATTGGTATGGAGGTGACACTAATTCTCTAATATAGAGCACGTTCACAAAACTTAAGAAAAGCTTTGATCCGTATTCTATAAGAAAAAGGTATCCTCCCTTCAATAGTCCAGTCAAAAATTGGCTCTAATACAGATGACAGTTAATCCCTGTGAATGCCATACAAAGTCTGGGCATTTTGCAGCGTCATCCTCATCAGTTCCGCAGGCCTGGTATCAAGGTGAGCCGATACTAAGGCGGCTACCTCTCCCAAATATGCCGGGGTACTGACTCTGGCACTGCCAAGGGAAAGTATGGAGAATCGGTCTCCAGCAATAGCTTGTTCTTGGGGATAGCTCGCAACCCATTAATTTGATTTGAATCAAATGAGCGGACTGCAGCAGTAACACCAAAGTAAACTCTGGGAAACTTCCCGCAGCCACATCCTCAACGAGTTCGGCTTTCCCCTTAAAGCAGTGCACATGAACAAGCTGATTGCGGTCACACAATAGCTCCATCATCATCAGACAACGACAATGAACGTCTGAACCATACTCATCACCTACAGGACCTCTCAGGTGTAACACCAGGGGCTGATTAGCTCTGGCAAGCCTCAACAACCGCCTGAAAGTGTCCTCCTGTCGAGACCACTTAGAGGTAGGAATGGTACGGTCCAATCCGCACTCCCCCAAGGCAACAACCTTCGGATGGCCAAGTAAAGCTGGAGAACCAGTGTCCGCTCCACTGTGAGGGTATCGTAGTGCTTCGGATGAACCCCCACAGCTACCCTCCAAAGGTCCTTTCAGTGTGAAACTCACATCTGGATAGGTCTTGGGTTCGCTGAACACACAATAATTCCACCAATCACGTTAACTGGCACCGCTGGTTTATAAGTCACTCTGTTGGAGAAGCTTATACTGAATCAGATCCTCAACAGTATGACCACTGTAGGAATTCCAGATTTTCAAACTGGAACGATCCAAGTGGAAATGACTGTCGAAGACCTTAGGAACTCCTAGTTCCGATTCGGAATCTATATGAGATTCGGACAAATCTTCAGCTCCAGCCTCCCTCAACAGAATCACATCACCCACCTCTGAACTGGTGTCAATCAGAGGCTGACTTGCTGGTGCGGTGTCAGCAGATGGTTCCCTCCTGGAAGGGGACCTCAAATCTCACAAATTCCCGAACTTGAGATTGGCTACAACCGCATTAACAAGACCAGCATACACCTCCAAAACAGAAGAACCACTGGAGAGTTAACAGGGTGAAGTGAGAATTCACTGGGAGCCTCAATACCCAATAACCTGCATGCATCACGAAATAAATTCTGATGCACCGGATTGAGCGTGATTCTCCGGGGAATCTCACCCTGGCTGATTGACCCAATCAACAGCCCTATCCAGCGATGCCTCTGCCCCAAAAGCATAATGAATTAACCTTTTCAGGCAATCCAACTGCTGCTCAATGTCATGCGAAGATGCAGCCACACTTCTCAAAGCCCTTGGAAAATGCTTCACTGACACATGTCGCTTCAGCCTGGTGTCTAGCGATTCACAAAATGACAAGGGGCAATACACCAAGTCCTGGTCTGCACTGGCGGACTCGGCTGCCGACAACCTCTTTCCCACTGGTTCAGTGACGGTGACGAAGAGCGACCTTTTCTTGGAAGTTTTTGTGAATTCCACCTTCCTCTGGGCAAGAGCAGATTTCTGCATCCTTTTCTTTTCAAAATGTCCAGAGGAAGATGTAGAATGGTCAGCACCCGCACTACAATCACTCGTACCAGGAACTGAGGGCCGACGTTGATCAGATACAGTGTGGGGCTTTGGAGAAACACTCACTAAGGTATTCTCAGGAACATCCACAATGGTCTGTACTGACTCAACCGCAGTTACCCCTTGTACATAAGGACTAACATCAGGAGATGACGATAAAATCTGGTCAGTATTACCCAGACTTCCTTCCAGACAACCAGAACTCCCTGGCTCATCTAACAGCTGATCAATAACTCCAATGGTAACCTCTTCCATTGACACTTCATCAACCCAAGTTCCAACCGAAACTAAGGAAGGTTCCGCAGAAGTCGGATCAACCACAGGCCGAGCATCGACCTCGATTATCACCTCCTCCATAGGCTCCTCCACTCTAGCCTCAGTCAAATCCAAGGATGACCGGTTTGTTTTTTTAGGATCAGGCTGCACAATGGAATCCGTCACAGCATCAAGCTGAACCACAGGAATATAGACGGGTCCTGCAGCAGTCTGATGTCGCGCGATGTTTCGGCAACATACTCTGACGCCGGGGTCCGTTTAGGTTTAGGTAACCTCTGGTTATCCAGTGATGGTAGATTCTGCTCAATCCACTCATCAGGGAAGTCCAACTGACAACTGATTCTAATATCATTAACCCAGGCTCGATGTTTTTTAGTAGCCTGAGCCAACTGATATTGCATTATCAGACACTCCTGAAACTCATCACGTGGAAGAGTGACAAGGGCACTGTACAAACTTCTGGACTCCACGAGGATTCCTTCGTTACTGACGCGATTTACGCAATTCAGTACGGACTCCTCTGAATTCCGAAGCTGCATAAATTTTTGGAGCCCTTGAAGAGGCTTGCTTTTTCCCTGCCCTCTTCCTCTGCCCTTTTGATTTAGTTCTCTTTCCAGGCATTATGATCTGCAAAATAAATTCACTTTCACTGATAGCATTCAGGGCAGAGATAAATATCGATCATAATGCCTTCCTCACTGGTTACATCCACACAGGATCCATGATAACATTCCCTACATTCATTACACTGTATCATGAAATTCACCAGTAATAGGGACCTCGACATAGACAATATTCATTTTTGTTATCAGAATTGTCTGACGGACACCCTATATCCAGTGATCCTGCTTCTAGATATTTCATTTTTGAATGCAACCATGTGGGGTAGTTCTCTATCCTTACATGGTTTTAGCCTGTCATGATTGATTGTTTCTAGTTTTTTTACGTATTAAGACCTTATACAAATAATCTGTCAATTTCTTTACAATCAATCCAGGTCCTTTCCATTGTGGTCTTAACTTGGCACATTTGCCTTTAGGCACGGCAGTGTCTAAAACATATACAGCATCGCCCACTGAGTAAGCTCTTGTGAAAGTTTTTAAATCATAGTCACGCTTATTTACAGCTAAACTAGATTTTAATTTTTCACGGGCTATCTCATGAGCAGACTGAATATGTCTAATAAGCTCTAGGACAAACTGATCATAATCCACAGAGTCAGTACTTTTTGGGCAAGGAAACATAAGATCCATAGGAACATTGACCTCCCTGCCCATCATTAGCATGTTTGGGGAGTATCCAGTTACTGCGGTTAACGGCTGATCTTAGAGCACCTGCCAACTGTGGTAGATATTCATCCCAATTTGTGGGTGATCTGCTCGAGAAACAGCGTACTGCGTCCATCAATGTCCTATTATATCTTTCCACTTGACCGTTAGCTGATGGTCTATAGGCTGTGGTCCTGTGTTTTGTGGATCTTCAGTCTTTCACAGAGCTGAGCAAATAATTTTACTTTCAAAGTTAGCCCCTCTAATCTGTGAAAATCTGATATGGAAAACCAAGTCTGGAAAAGAATTGGTTTACCGCAGCTAATGCAGTTTTCCTCTGCGGACTGACTTGGTAGTGGAACACACTCTACCCATTTTGTAAACTGGTCCACCATGACAAGAACATAGGTGTTTTTGTTTTTTGTTACTGGTAAGGGTCCGAGAAAGTCCATGTGAACTCTCTCCATGGGGGACCCGGCATGGAACCGTAGTCAGGTTGCATTTCGCTTTCCTGTTTGATTTTTTATTTCTGTTACAAACAGAACAAGATGCGACATAATGTTTAACATCAACGTCCATGGAATACCAGTAAAAACGTAACTTACATCTTTTCCAATGTCCTTGATTGACCTTGATGACCAGAGGAGGGTAAATCATGTGAACCACTCAGAATGTCCTGCCTAAGGGCTATTGGTACAACTAATAACTTTTCAGAAACATCCGTTGTCTTCTGTCTCCATACCACACCATTTTCACACAACAAAAAACAACTCCTTGTTGATCCAATAGTGTTTAGCAGCTGGACTACTCAAGAAAATTTCCCCTTCATTGGGTTTTTTCCCGGATCCAACCACTGTATTATGGGCAGTAGATCTACATCTTTTCGCTGTGTAATTCATTCACCCTTTCCCAGGTGTATCCACCCATCCAAGACAAAAGGACCGTTGTTGTTTACTGATTTGTTGTACTTTTGTCAATGGAACAGCTTCATCTACATTTTCAATAAAACCACTCCATTCAAAGTGCCTTTTCTGACAATAATGACATCCTCCACAAGGAAGGTCAGCTAGTTGTACACCATGTTTGAAATGGTGACAGGTACTTGGAGCACCTAGTCTAGACATATAATCTGCATTGACATGCATGCTTGCTACCGGGTCTATGTTGTATTATCATCCCAGTACTGACTCAATTCCTCCATCCACCTGGCTATTGGCCTATGGGATTTTTGAAATTCATCAACCATTGAAGGGAGCTATGATCAGTCCTTAAAATGAATTCTCTACCCAGTAGATAATGTCTAAACTGCCTGGTACACCTGACAACTGCTAACAGTTCCTTCCTGGTTGTGCAATACTTCTTCTGTTCTGGCGTGAGAGAGAAACTACAATATGATACACATCTCTCTTCCCCATCCTGAATCTGAATCAGTTCACAACCAATGGCATGGTCGGATGCATCAGTGTCTAAAATAAATTTATCCTCACGGGTAGGAATCGCAAGCACAGGAGCGCTACTGAGTGCTACTTTTAGCTTTTTCAAAGGCTTCCTGATGTTCTGTTTCCCACCTAAATTTATTTTTTCCCTGTAAGTCCATAAAGTGGCACGGAAAATCTCAGCAAAATCTTTTATGAAATTTCTATGATAGTTGGCAAATCCACAAAAGCGTTCCACTTCCTTGGAACACTTAGGGACTGTCCATGCTTCCATAGTTTCAACAACTTCTACTGACCTTCATACCCTCTCGACCTACAGTTCTTCCTAAATACTCTACTTCTTGTCTTAACAGATCAACACTTTTTGGCCTTTAATTTGATTCCGTATTTCCTGAACCTTTGAAACACCTCGGTAAGATTTACCAAATGGTTCTTCTATTGTTCTTCCTAGAACCAATACGTCATCTAAAAAGGCTAGAACTGTGTTCCAGTGTAGACCTCGCAAGACAAGATTCATGACTCTAGAGAAGGTGCTGGGTGCATTTGTTAGACCAAAGCTCATTCTTTTAAACTGAAAAAGACCGTATTTTGTGGTGAAGGCAGTTTTACATTTATCTTCCTCTTTCACCTTTATTTGCCAATAACCCCAAGTGGCGTCTAGCTTAGAAAACCATGTTATTCCTGCTAAGGTATCCAAACATTCCTCCACCAGGGGTAGTGGAAATACGTCTTTTTTCGTTACTTTGTTTAGAGCTCGGTAATCCACACACCATCTCACACTGCCATCTCGCTTCCGAACTAAAACAGAGAAGAATGCCCATTCAGATATTGAAGGCTCAACGACGTCGGCTTTCACATTTTTTCTAAATGTTTTTTCTTCTTCACCTGCAAAGCAAACTGGGTTCTTCGGAAAACGTTGTTTGATAGGGCGCGAATCTCCGGTATCAATAGCATGCTCCATAGCAGTAAAGCTACCCAGATCAAACTCATGAGCTGAAAAACACATTCTGCATAGTCAATTAGAAGCCGTTTTAACAGCCGACACTGCTCAGTGCTTAATTCAGAACACGATCTCTGATACAAGTCAACTAAATGCTCAGGAACATGCTCCTGAGAAGGAGAGAATCTTGCACCTTTATACTTTTAACAGTGTTTGTGTTAATAGAGTCATGTATCACTGGTGAAATCTCGTCTACCTCTGAAGCTTCGCCAACATCCTGATCCTTAAAAAGTGTTATTTTATAATCAGAAAATGTTGACAAATACCATGACTGGTGCCTGTGCACCCTCGATACACACACGGGGAGCAAGCACACGTTTTTATATCAGGCTCAACCAGGTAAGACAGATTCTAGAGGTTTATCTAACCTGCACTCTACTCTAACTACTGAACAGGGAGGGATATTAATTTTATTTTTTACCCTAACCTGGTCACTCGTTGGACACAAGGTACAGAATCACCATTTTTGGCCAATGAAGGATATTACTTGTTTCTGTATATGAAGATTTCCAGACTCCATGTTCAACCACAGCTTTGTGTTTTGGACATAAAATCTAACCCAATTAGCATGGCATCCTCAAGAGGTGCAACATACAATTGTTCTTTAAATACAAGACCATTAAGTAATATTTCTGTTGGTTCTAATAAATAGCCCTTCATTGACATATTTCGTCCAGCGGTATTCAAAGTAAATGACCTAGTTATTTTAGGTTTTAAAGGTAAAGACTCATAAAACTGATCTGAAAGGATTGTTACATCAGAAGCAGTATCTATTATAGCCTCTACTCTTTTACCTTGAATCTTCAAAGGAACCTTTAAATTTGACCTTGATTTTAAATGTCTTATTATTAATGGTTCATCTGCACATTGTAGGCCTTCCTCTAATTGAGTCAGGTTTAGGCCTTCTGGCCTGACCCCTTGTCGTTTAAATTTAAACGACACTGCTTTCGCTGGTTGGTTTCCTCATTTCTGCTAGGACATCTCTTGCAAAATTGTCCTTGCCCGTGACAATGGAAACACATACCTCTAATCGGTGAAGGGGATCTACTTCGTAAGGGACTAGGAGACCTTTACTGGCTGGCCTAGTTTTTAATTGTTCTAGGCTGCGCAATATTAACCTCATATTTTCTTTTAAATCTCCTACTTCTTTCTTAAGTTCTGATATTTGAACTTCTGTTTTATCCCTTGGCTTTTCACTCTTGTTTTAAATTTTGTTTGCTTCACCGATTTAATAACAGGCTCATCATCACTGGATTCGGAACCTGAAGGAGACACATATAACTGTTTGATTTCCTTCTTCCGACTCTCATAGATGCTTTTATGGTTGAACTGATAACTTTTAATCTTATCGATTACCAGTTCAACTGTCTCTAAATTTTGATTCACCACAAAACTGACCAGCTTCTTTGTCCAGACAGCCGTGGCAAATTTCTCTTGATGGCCTGTCTATAAATAAAAATTTTCTGTCATATCCGGATACGCACGCATTGACAACTGTATAACTCTATCAGCCCAGTCCTCAATAGATTCTTCTGAGGTCTGATGCGAGTTTGCCAATTGCACTTGCGCGGTGTCCGGAAGTGGCACGCCTCCAAATCTCTTTTCTAATTTATTTAGTAATTCAAGAAACCCAAGATTTTGATTTCTTGTTACTGTAGTTGCATAATATTCAGCTGCCTTGCCTTGAAGACAGAAGCAAAGGTAGTCCTTGGCCTCAGCATAGGTCCAGTTGCGCATCTGCAAGTATCGCAATAACTTGTGTTTATAACCTAGCCAATGGTCTTTTGATCCATCAAACTGTAGTTTTTGGTAAAATTCTCTACAGTCTGACGAACTGGAGGTCGTGGCCCTCTTGGCTGGTTTTGGTAATTTAATTGCACTGCAGGCGCATAACCCATGTTTTGTAGGTCCATAATTGTCTTGTGGCATAGGTGGGGGACACCTGCTCAAGCTGAGGATTCACTTCACCCTGTGGCATATTAAACCCCATATTTTGTTGCGGATATGGTTGGTTATAGGGATTTTATAGGCTGCTGAACTGGATATCCATAATTGGATTGCCATGGATTAGCCATATTACATGGCCACTGATTTCCTTGAAAACCAGGAAATTGCTGTGGTATCATGTTAGGCATGCCTGGCATTCCATAATATGGCATCCAAGGGTTAAAGTTTGGAAACATATTTGGATACATGGGGGGATTTTTGCATCATTCCAGGATTTGTACCTGTGTTAGTTTGCCATTGATTTGTACCCTGTTGTTTGTCCCTGTGGCATTGGTGTATACTCAGGGGCTACTGGATACTGTTCCATAGGCATACCTCCACAAGGTTCTCCTTGAAATAATATATCGGGTTGTATAGGTTGGCCTTGACTAGGCTGACCTTTATTTACAACCTTTTTCTGCTTAAATTGCATAGGTTGTAATTGCTTAGCCATAGTTTGGCCTTTTATAGGCTGACCCTGATAAGCAAACCCTGGGGGGTGGCAACTGAGGTGTAAAGGGGTTAAACTTAGCTTGTTTAATTATGCCCCCTTTTTTCCCAGTAGGCATTTTGGTTTTGCATAGGTTCTTGAACCTCCACCTTAACTTCAGGGTCTACAAATTCATGTTTACCCTTAGTAGAGGCAGATGTGTTCTTTGCCTTTAGCAATTCCTCAACACCCATTATCATCTGTTCTGTTGGTGATAATTCGGGTTCCTCAGGATCTGTATAGTTGACTGGTACACCTGTGTGAACAGCTACTCACAGACAAGAAAACAATTACGTTTGTAATTATCTCCCTTTGGTTGCTGCCAGTCACGAAGTGCACGTGCAAAATTGAATTTAACAATCTTCGCACAGTCAACTACAATGAACAATATTTACTAACTGAATTTTTCAGTTAATAAAAATACAATTACAATTAAATAAAGTTGCAATATAAATTTACAGTTCGACGACACTCGTATTCAAACGCTACTGTCTACTAATCTACGTTTTTCCTCAAGTCCACAAAAATTTGCAAAGCTTTTTTTTTGGACAAGCGAGACTTAGGTTCTTTTAAGAAGCTGACGACACTTGCAAACAACTCTAGGCCGTATAATATACGTTTAACGAATAAAATAAAATAATTAGAAAAAAAATTGTTAAACGAGACTTAGGTTATTCCCAAGCAGACGACAGACTTGCTTATCCAAACTCTAGGCCGTATAATCTACGCCTTCCAAAAGTCTACAAAAATTGCTCGCTTTCGGTAAAACGAGACGCAGGTTCTAATACCGGCGACGCCAAATATAGTAAATTTATACTTACCAACTTGGCTTCTGACAGTTATATCTATATATATAATTGAATATAACTATTCGTGGAATCTTCGTCCGGCCGGTAGGTGAGTTCTATATCGTCTGTCTTGGGTTGATCTAATATACCCGGGAACTCAATGCGCAGGCGCAGAGCCACTCTATTTACAAGTGATAACGGGTTGGCTCTAATTCCCGTTATCACCACAGGAGTGAAAGTTATGAGTCTTTCGGAAGAGACTAAAAACAGAGGTCACAATCGAACGAATCAGTTTTTTTTTTAGGGGGGGTAGTTACAGCTGCAACGATGAAGGTATTTTACTAGTTTGATTTTTCTGTCTCCTTCTTGACAGGAAATCAAAATAGTAAAATACCTTCTTTGTTGCAGCTCTAACTATGGGGAGGGGGGGGGCAGATATGTCCGTGTTTGTGATTGGGAGAAGGCTATGGCTCTGTGCTAGGGATCACTTTAGGCCGAACTTTCTTCCCCGATTTTAAGCATTTTTTTTTTTTTTTTTTTTTTTTGATAAAACCTGATTTTACAAAAAATCGCTCAAAATCGGGGCAGAAAGTTCGGCCTGGAGATCACTTTCGCTGTCGGGATAAATTAAATGGAAATAAGCCTTGAACACAAACTTGCGTAAATATGACATCAACCTGATACAAACAAATTTGAGATTTCACGCCTGTGTCGTGAATCACAAAATAACATTTTACCGTCTATAGTTTTTTCTATGCAACACACACATGCGAAAACTCTAAGGCGGAAAAGCTGTGCGATTCATATCGGGGAAAATAATACGGTTTAAAACGAGCTATAAATGCGGGATTTTTATTTGATAAGAATATTGAAACCTAAATTATGTACCGTTTCAACCATAGGGACGGAAATTTGTATTAATTTTTAAATAGCAACGCTTTCTAAATCTCTTTTTGATGTGTTATTACGTTTTAATGAATTTACATAATTTCTATTACGCTTAATCAAAATATGTCTTATCATCCGGAACTTATCCTCTACTGACTGGTTTTGTAATTTACCCACAACTTTCACTATGGGCGGCGAATACGAGATGTTTTACTTCCAAAAGAATCAAAATGCTATTTTTAGGAAACTTATCGCGTACTTTTGAAGTAATTGACTGATTGTGTCATGTTCGAAATACCAGATGAAGACGATGCTTTTTGGGAGGTAGTAAGACGTCATAGGCATAGATGAATATCAGATCTACGTTATACTTTTTATTCAACTTTCAAGTTATTGAGTTAATCATGAGTTACTGATTTATTTTAAATATATATATATATATATATATATATATATATATATATATATATATATATATATAAACACACACACACAATGCTGTTGGCCTATTCTGCGCCCCACAAAGCTTTAATTGTTGTATCAATAAATTAAGATATTTGAAAATCAAATTATTATTGTTTACACATGTGATTGTGAAGACATCTTTCACCAATCAGTTGATACATGTGCTGAATCAACAATAAAATTATGGTTTAAACCCTGATACCCACATGTATGTTTCGTCAACCTTATTAAAGTTGTTTAATTCTGTGCACTTCATCTCTTATATATTATTATATTTGTTACCATGAGCATACATGACTTCGAAGACATCGTAAATGTAGGTCATCATCAGAGGTCCCAAATGGAAAGAGTATAGATTGTTTCAAAGAAGTGTTACTGTTTAATTTGACAAAATACACAAACACCCATTTTCTTATTGTAACTTCAGAATAAGATAAATAAACACATTATTATCTCTTTTTTCATTCGCTTAAAAATGGGTCAAATTTATGAATTTTTAACAACTATAAAACATGTGCATCTGTAAAAGAACTGTGAAAAAAAAATGCACTGCCAGACTAGGATTCAAACCAATTAACTAGTTCACCCCTAAAGACACATTTGGACTCATCTAAGTCATTGATTTACAGAAGAGTCTATTGTATTTCAGGGGTTGATGAGTTAGGGTCCCTCACAACTGTACGGCTGCTCTGCCCACTGTGCTACATTTGTACCTAGTCCAACTTATCCAGTCCTCTGTACACTCCTCCTACCTCCCTTTTTAAAATTTCACATCCCCGGTGAAATCTCACGATAGACACTAAGTTTTGCGCACTGAAATGTTAAGCTAGGCACCATTAATATAGATGGAGCAAAATGCACTGCCACGGCCCAGACACTGCAGACAGAGATCAAATATTTTCCACAATGTCTGGCTGCTCTGCCCACTGAGCTACTTCCTAGTACTTGACTTATCCCCATAAATGAGAAAAGGACATTACATGTATGTCATGCAATAGCATGCTCATCAAGACTGACCGAAATGGTGTGACAAAAAGAAAATCATAGCAGGGGTTCTGTTCTGTACCCTTCTGATTGGGAATTTTATGTTGCAAAGGCTCAAAAGAGGGGAAAAAGTGATTATGGTCATTCAATTCATAAGGATAAAGACACATTTAGTCTCTCTTATTAAACTGACAACACGGTTTTCATCTGAAGACTTCAAAATGCAGTTTGTACATGTACATATACTCAATTCTCATTTTTATTGTTTAGTACTGAATGTGAATGACAGACTGAGAGTGAACCTAACTGGGAAATTATTGCTCAAAATTGGAAAGAAAAATGGCAGATTTTGCATTGGGAATTTGGCTTTTACAGGACCCACATGTTGATGATATTAATCCCAGCATAGATGGGTCCTACATCTGTACCAACACAAATCATATTCAAGGTTACATTATAATTATGTAGTTCAATTGTAAATTTTTGAAAAGAACTACATGTATGAAACAGGAAACAATCTGATTTCATTCATCTACATTGTAAGTTATGTAAAAGTAAAACTCTTCTTTGCATGTGAAAGGGATAATGCAAGAGGTCGCTACAATGTACATGTACATACATTTGCATAGCTTTTCTTTTGGTGATTTTTAACCCTTTCACCCCTGAATATCTGAGTGGTACATTCTTTTCTTTTGTTTAGACTAGTCTATTATGGTAACCTGTAGGGGTGAAAGGGTTAATTACCCTTTCCACACCACAGAAAATAATACGATGTAGACTGATCTAATACAACAGAGAAGAGTATATACATGTATTATATAGACACTGGGGTATGAATGGGTAAAGTAACACAATGAAACTTAAAACAATGAATATTCCTTTGTTTGTTTTGAATATTGTTTCTCGTCACATACACTCATAAAAATTTTCAGTCACATGATAATGAATTCAAATGATATGGTGGTGGCCAGATTTTAATGGTGGAGGAGAGAACCCGGTTATAACAATGTACATGTATGAGGAAAGAGACCACCTGCCTTCCAAAAGTTAACCAACAAACATTCTCACAAAATCGGCTAACTTGTAGATTCCAGCTGGACTCCAACCTGCTTTGACTGCAGATGATCATGAGAGACTTCATGGTTTAAAGTGCGATGCATGCTAACCACTCGGTCACTGAATGATGCTCCCTGAATTTTTTTTTTTTTTTCGTTGAGTCTGAGAATATTTTTAACTTGACTTGCATAGTTTATCAGATTTCAGGCTTATATTGTAGCTGAAGGTGAGAATCTTCCAAAATTTAAGAATATTTATTCATACATGTATGTACATTGCGATTTTGAAAACTACTCATCCCTTAGAAACACCTTCATCTTGTCCCAGTTTTGTATAAATTTCAATGGACTAACTATTTCTCTGATATGGGTCTTAGAATTGATTAAAATGGCAGTAAAGGATTTCAAAAGCGTGGTGTTCATGGGATGTTTTAGAGGCTAAAATGTAGATGTACATGTAGATCTAGGAGAAAAAATACTTGTCACCGAGGACGAGCACCCAATTCTAACTACTTGTCCTCAAGCCATGTTCACTCATCCAGGGTGAGTGGACGAGTACATTTCTCTTGCCCTGTTGTATTATTATACTGTTAGCGTACATGTATTGGTATACACAGGTACATGTTTGTCTTCTCTCAGATTTTATAACTTTTAACCTGAAGTTGAACAAGAATATAATGAATTTTGGTTACCGATATGTACATTGTACATATATAAAATATTCATTTATTTATATTTGTCATGTACATTTAAGATATACATCATTAATGAATTATTCTTAATCATTTTCAGGAACTCCCTTTAGATGATGTGACAAATTTAAAATCTTCAGACAAAGAAAATGATGCTGGTGTAAAACTGGGAGGAAAACGATTGTCTGATGAATCGCATACAGAAATTGGTAATGCTCGTAAGAAATTCAGATTAGGATTAAATGAAGACGGTAAGTGTTTAGTTATACATGTATGAAGACTTTAAGTTGTGTACAGGTATATTTATATTTACCCATTCACCCCTATAGACACATTTGGACGGATCTAAGTCATTGATTTACAGAAGAGTTCATTGTTTTTTCAGGAGTTGATGAGTAAACCACATAAAGACACAAGACCTATCAAATTTTCACCAACTTACAAGGTTTAGAAATTAGACAGTTTTTTTGTGATACTTCACAGTGAGTCTACAAATTATATGGTTCTTGCTTTAACACTAAATAAGGTTATCATCACAAATTCACTGTTTTTTTCAATGTTTCATGAGATTAACCTATTTTCCACAATCTGGCCTGGACCCTTTGAATTTGGAAATTTAACAATATTTTATTGTAATTGGGAAATTTAAATATACCCATAATTGTTTTAAAATTGACAAGTGGACCATCATTTGTGTCTTACAGACACCACGTTCATTTCATGAAACATGTTGCAATGCGAATCAACACATCACTCATCAAAAAGTGAGGGTCATGTTTTAAACAATGAAGTCTCTCACCACTGGTCAATGCTGGTTCGAGCTATGCTGGAACCTTTACAGATTTTGTGAGAAAAATTGCCAGTTCACTCTCCAAAGGCCAGTGGTCTCTTGCCACCTATATCACATCTCTCACCTTTGAAAAGTGGACTTCCACCATAGTTATTACATCTAAAAATTGTTGAGTGTGGCATATAACATCATAGAATTGAACATAGACATGTACATGTAGCATACCTGCCAACTCTTCCAAGTTTTGGGGGAAAATTCTGCATTTAAAAAGAATTTTCTGTCTTCCACAAAGTCTTATAGAAATTCTGCATTCTAGTGTAATGTTACGTATTTCCAGATTTTGATCTGTTTCCCACTTTAACATTATTGAACCTCAGCATCCGCATGATAAATTGCAAATGGCAGCAAACAACATCACCTGTGTGTGTGTGTGTTTCAGATGTCTCTTGTTGGTGGTCTTGATGTGGATGAAAATCATGTCAAAGAAATATTATTATCAGAAATTCAAGGAAGATTATAAGTTTTCCAGGAATAACTTTGTCTCAAATTGGAGAAAACTACACATATTTTAGTGAATGTGCATTGTATTTTTCCAATGCACATGGAGGCCTAACCAGTGTCAAATGGCACGTTGGGGGGGTGGTGGTGGGAAAAACATCAGAATTATATTTCAGCAGCGAGTAATACAAAACATTGAATACTTATTTTGCAGACAAGGATAGTGTAATTGCAATAAATGCTACAGTACTGTACTTTGCACAGATTTTATCATAGAACATTCACTCCCTTCCTCAGTGGCTGATCATGCACTGATTATGCAGGGAAACTATTCTGGCCCATGTTCACAGATTCTGATATTGCCAAAAATACTCAAGATTTACACGTTTTCTTTGTACTTTTTAAAGTCATTGCTTGTTAATACTTTGTTGAAATTTGAAAAGATTGCCTGGTGATTTATTTAGACTTTTTGTACATGTAGAAAAAGAGGAAATAATTTGAAAAAGAAGCCCAAAAGTTTTAACTCTGAACAAGGTTTTTGTCCCCTGGTTCACCAACCAGGCGTTGGGGCCTTATTTATGGCGGCCCCCAAACCCCTGCCATTAAGTCTTCCTCATTGTCATTTCCGAAAGTTGGCAGGCATGATGTAGCATACTTTCAGAAAATAACAATTTATTTAAATTTCAGCAGTTCAGGAATGTCAGACATTTGGAAGACAAAGCCGAGATAATTTGATATCGGACATACAAAGTACATTTAGCCTCAGTGACTGTTCATTTACTCGCACTGAAAATATATGTGGTGGCATCAACAATTTAGTGGTTCCAGCTAAGGGACCAGAACAAAGGTCCCGAGCAAGTTATAATGCCCCCGTAGAGTGTGGTTCTGATGGTGGTGCTAAAAACATAAAGACTGGTGTTTCCCCAATAAACAATGCTGGTTTGAAAGTGAATCCGAACTCTCCACAAAAATCGTCGTCTCACAAAAGTAGGAGAAAGTTTCCCGGACCAGCTGGACTTTTGCCAAGACTTGTAAGTTATATCAGTTACATTTTTTACTTGTGATTAAGGCAGTAGCGTTTATATGTATACACATTTACGTTTAGTTTATTGTCAATAAACGTTTACAAATTTCTTAATCATGTACACGACATGCGCAATGTGATTGCCTACAAAACATTTAATTTGTAGGTAAAATCAGGAGAAAAGTCCCGCCATAAATGCATTTTTGTTGTACTTTATCCAATGTTAGACTTTCTAAGTACATGTAGTATAAAATGAAACATACATCTATAATTCCCACTCAGGTAAAGTGTACATTTTGTTTTGTTGAGTCTGTCAGCCCAATGAAGATTTTGGTTAAAGTTTTGTAATTGGTTACCCTTTACTTGAATATTGTTTCACAGGTTCAAGATATATATTGATTCATCATGTTTGTTATTTCTTCTTCTTGGTTTTTTTTTTTTTTTTGGGGGGGGGGGGGGTGTTCTTACTTTGTTTTTGTTTGGTTTTTTCTATTTTCTTTATTTTGTCTATACAGAAAGTGCTCAGTGCTCAGTTTTCCAGTTGAGACCAAGATTAGAGATTCAGAAAACATTTTGTTTGTGGAGCTAGTTTTGAATGTTTGCCTTTTAAACTTTTAAATCTTAAAGATACATTTTTAACAAAATATTAATTAAGGAATTCTACAAGTACTTAATTAGAATGTATATAAACTGTAGTGGCAATATACTCATGGCTGTAAATCACGGTAAATGAAATATTTGGACAGAAGTTTGCAAGGGCTGAAACAAACAAACTAAGAATTAAAAAGTTTGGCCTTTATGTATTTTTGTTGTTTTTATCTACAGTGAAACCTGTATATAGGGGCCACCCAAGGGACCAGAAAATATTTACCTTTATGAGCAGGTGACTCTTATATGCAGGTTCAATTTAGTTGCCGTTTGCAGTCAAGGGACTTGAAAAAACTGGCCTTTATAAACAGGTAATCCATATATAGAGGTGGCCACTATAGCAGTTTTACTGTACTTGTTTAATAATTTTGTACATGTATATTGTATATGTATATATAGCAGATTGTTGGTTTTTTTTATTTCAGTCCCATGGTAGATTTCCGGATGCAGTGGAAGAAAGTCCTGGAGGAAGAAAGTCCACCAGTCCAGAGGTGGTGGTATGGAGTTATTTTATTTATTTATTATTTTTTTTTTTTTTCATTTTTTTTTTTTATGTTTTTTTTTGGGGGGGTCATTTGAAGTTAGATTTAATTCAGTTAAGTGGAATCTGTCTTGAAAGATCACTCTCAATGAAAGGCCACCTATCTTTTGAGACCACATGGTTATAATGTATATAATCCTTCAGTGTTCCCAGACATGCAAAAACCTGTGTGAATTACGCATTTTCATTACAAAACATGCACAAAAACAAAACACTCCACATGCATTCACACATAGAGGATGCCCATCACATTATCATTGATATTGTCATTATGATGGTAACACTACAGGGATGGCTGTACAGCGATATTAGTTCCCTATGTTGGTATCCTTACTTTGTAAACAGGGTCAGTGTATCCTCAAAATTTAGTGTATTTGTGAATGTAGCACTTTCTCCATGACCTTCCCAACTTCAAAGGCTGCTGCATGATTCTTATCAGTTGAAGGTCAGTTTTAATGAACACAGCTTGCAGTGTCCTGACTAAAGACTTCAATTGTCTACATGTATTAATGGGGGTCGAGATCAGATGAGTAAAATAAAATGTAAAAATTCAATTTAATGCATATGTACCCCTGATCTGTGTCCTTGTACCTCTATTTTTGCTACCCATGGGGTGCAAAAACCCCTATTCTGAAAAAGCAGTGGGAACACTGAACCTTTGAATGAAATCTCTTTTTGAGAGACCACCTGTCTTGGGAAACCGCATTTCAGTGGCAGATATCTCAGATGACATGTTCAACTATAAACCAATATATATGAAATATGAATTTTCTTGCTCTGATCATGAGACCAGGGCATATTGGTTTGATCCATCTTGGTTTCCATCAAATAACTTTTCTCAAGAATCATTTCAAATTTGAACCAAATTGTGAATATTTGTTATATATCAACAAAAGCACAATCTTCAGATGAGTTATGGCACTTTATCTTTAGATGGCAGTATTTACCAGAATCTTCAGATAAGTTTGATTACAGCCAACATTTGGCAGTATTTACCAGAGTTATGGGACTTTAAAAAATCTTGGATGAGTTTGATTATGGCCAACATTTGGTAATATTTACCAAAGTTATGGGACTTTAAAATCTTCAGATAAGTTTGATTACAGCCAACATTTGGCAGTATTTACCAGAGTTATGGGACTTTAAAATCTTCAGATGAGTTTGATTATGACCAACATTTGGTAGTATTTACCAAAGTTATGGGACTTTAAAATCTTCAGATAAGTTTGATTACAGCCAACATTTGGCAGTATTTACCAGAGTTATGGGACTTTAAAAAATCTTCGATGAGTTTGATTATGGCCAACATTTGGTAATATTTACCAAAGTTATGGGACTTTAAAATCTTCAGATAAGTTTGATTACAGCCAACATTTGGCAGTATTTACCAGAGTTATGGGACTTTAAAAAATCTTCGATGAGTTTGATTATGGCCAACATTTGGTAGTATTTACCAAAGTTATGGGACTTTAAAATCTTTATGTATGTAAATCTCAGATATGTTTGTTTGTTTTGTAGAAAGATAATGTCATATTGTCCTCACAGTCAGGCGAGGAGGCATTCAGTTGTACCCCTTGGAAATCCTTGATTGCAGACCTTGGAGAGGACAGCCAGATGTTATTGAGGAAATTCTCTGTGGCCAGTTATTTACATAAGGTAAATCTTTTGCTACAGGTGGGATTGAAACTGTTATCTTTACCTAACTATGTTTCTAAATCCAAGTGCTGACAAATTGATATTTATAGCACTTCTCCACCTATTATTTCACTTGTCCTGACACAGATATTAACTTTTTGGTTTCAAAGTTTTCAATTTATTGTACATTCTGATGTTCAAATTCATACAATGAGTAAAGATGTCTTTAAGAATTGATACAAAATTTGCCCTGTTTATATCGGTGGCTAAATCACTTGTCATAGTGTCACTAATTGACTTTATAAAATTGTAACATCTGTTTGTATATGTATGATCATTCCTGATGTCAATTCCAAGTTTATGAATCAACTGACAATCAATTTCAAAATCACTATATATGGCCTCCAGTGTGTTAAATTTACAGGTTATATGCCATGCTAAAAAAAGCATTTAATCTGGGTTGTTGTTGTTGTTGTTGTTTTGGGGGGGGGGGGGGGGGGGGGGGGGGGGAGGGTTCTTTTTGGGGTTTTTTTTCCGCATCATGTTTCGTGAATGCTGTAAATAGTAGTGAATCTTGAACAACTGTATGATCTGTATTCCGAGTTAGGTGATAAAAGTAACAAGTGTATCCATCATAAAACACATTATATTCTACATTAATTGTCATCAGAATTTTCTGCAAAATAGTACATTTTGTTCACTTGGGTTTCATATGAGAGTGAACAAAATGTATCATTTTGCAAAAATGTTTATTCCCATTTTTTTCTGCTATGTTCATTGTATGTTACTGTCAACCGTCAGATCATGAACCTCTTTACACAATGCTGAATCTTTTCAAATTTTGTAATGTATTACATTTAGACCGAATAAGTGTCCAGTCAAAAAGTCTGGTTGAAGTAAGGTTTACCTGCTTATGATACCTGGTCGCAACCAAGCTTGCATGGTATATATGTCTAATGATTCTAAGCACATCAGGTCTTTTTCAATAGTTTCCACGAGGCGGAAATTTGGCCCCATTCCCAATGCAAAATACATGGGGTTTTTTTCACAATTTGATGAAAAAAATTCCTAAAGTGGTGTTGAGGTCACGACTGTAATGAAAAATAATATAGTGTAACATGAAATGCAGTTAAAACTAATTATCCATTACATTTAGATTCCAATGTGTGCAAACAATTTTTCCCATTTGACACAAATTACATTAGAATTCCCAACTGTGTCGCCAATGACATTTTTCCAAAATTGACAGATAAAGGCCTGCACATAGTATGTCGCAGATGTTGTGTTAGTCCTGCTTTTTTTTCTTTCAGTTTGGGACTCGGACTTTCTCAATGGCGTGATTATAAAAGTTAGGTTGTGGGGGGTGTAAAATTGCTGGCGCAATGTGAGTTTTGTAATTTCAAGATTAATGTGCGAAAGACTAAAAAATTTCATGGTCCTTCACAGATAATGGATAAGGCGCCTTTGTCTCCATTATATGTTAAATTTCTTTTATTGCAGGCCAGAAAGAAACTGCTGCCCTCTGGTAAAGTTCCATTACTTATGTGTGTGATAGAGACAGTGGACCGACAGGGATGTGATGCTAGTGTGTGTTTGAAGGATACAACTGGTAGGATATTTGTGTGTTATGTAGAACTGAAATGGATGCCCAAATATTTTTGTGAATGAATAGCACATGTATACAGGGAATATCCAAATATAAAATTACCATTCAAATATAAATATCCAAATATAAAATTACCATTCAAATACAAATATCCAAATATAAAATTACCATTCAAACATAAATATCGAAATATAAAATGACCATTCAAATATAAATATCCAAATATAAAATGACCATTCAAATATAAATATCCAAATATAAAATGACCATTCAAATATAAATATCCAAATATAAAATTACCATTCAAATATGAATATCCAAATATAAAATTACCATTTAAATATTTAATCAAATGTCTAGTACCAGTATATTACGCATTGTAGAATTGTTTTGTAATCTACTTGAGGCAGGTCGGTGGTCTCTTCCGGTGTACATTGTAACTGGGTTCTCTCAACTTTCAAAAAAAAAACTGACTGCCACCATATAACTGAAAAATTGTTGAGTGGCATGAATCAAAATTTGACTAAAATTGTTTTTTCATCTTTTATTAGCATGGAAAGCATAAAATTGTTCTTGTATTGTCAGGTACAGATATCCTCATATTTACTTAGGAACAGCACCTAAACGGAAATAGAACATATATCAATTTATATCCAGGTATCTGTAACACCAAAGGGAACAATAAAAGAAATAAAAAAGTACTAAACATGTAGAACAAGATGTATATTCAAGTATAAATCAAATAGTAGTTACAAATACTCAGATACCAATTTTTGGTGTTCGTTTCAGCACTTTTATTGTTGTTGTGCAGCATTAGCGTAGTTCCAACGCCTATGTGCAGTGTTAAAACAAGATAGTTATGTAGAGACTCAGAAGTGATAACCGAGCTGGATAGATTACGCGACGAATATGTACTGGTCCCAGCAGACAAAGCCTCAAATGATATAATTTTTTATTTGTAAGGCACATTACTATAATTGTTTATTAGAAGAAATAGGGTTTAATACAAATTCTGGTGATCCTACATACACATGTAGCCCACTTTCAAAAGACGAAATACTTCTAAACCAATACTGATTTTGAGCTGCAATATTTAAATTGGATACCTAAACTTCACAAAACCCCATATAAGCAGAGGTCCATAGCAGGATCCAGGAAATGTTCCACCACACCTTTATCTTTACTCCTTACCAAGATACTGACAGCTGTTAAGGAGAAACTTCAACAGTACTGTACAGTTGCTTATTCCAGAAGCAGAGTTAATCAGATGTGGATACTTAAAAATTCTAAGCAATTTTTAGAAAATTTGAAGGCACATAATTTTTCTCAATGTCACATCAAAACATATGACTTTTCTACTCTTTACACAACAATTCCACATGAAAAATTAAAAGAAAGACCTTTTAACATCATCGACAACTGTTTTTCCACTAAAGGTGGTACCCAAAAATTTAAATATCTAGTCATTGGTTATCATGATACTTATCTTGTCCAACACCACTCTGATTCTACACATAAATACATGTACACTGACACTGATATAAAAAAGATGCTGGAAGTCCTAATAGACAATATAATTATAATGTTTGGAAGCGTGGTCTTTCAACAAACTGTTGGCATTCCTATGGGAACCAATTGTGCCCTCTGATTGGCTGACCTGTTGGAGCAGACTTCATTCAGAAACTGCTGAATCAAAAGAAAAAGATAGCGGTGTCCTGTAAATTGACATTTAGATATATCGACAACATTTTGTCAATTAACAGTGATAATTTTCATACATATGTTAATGTGATATATACCAACACACTAGAAATTATGGATACAACAGAATCAAGCACACATGCTTCCTTCTTAAATATTTTACTTACTATAGACAATGACGTGAAATTAACAACTAGGCTATATGAGAAATGCAACTATTTCATCTGTTCTATCTTAAATTTTCCACATTTAAGTTAGTAGTAATATCCCACAATCACCTACATATGGCGTTTATATTCCACAAATGATTACATATGCCAGAGTGTGTTCAACATACAAACATTTCATATTCAGAGGTAAACTACTCACTGACAAATTATTGACACAGCGAAATCGATTTGACTGTGGACTGATGGCACATGTGACTGGTCAACAGGGGATGCCTACTCCTCCATGGGTATCTGATTCCACCTCTTGATTTCCAATTTTTACCAGCTTTGTATCTATATCCTGGACATCCTAAAGATTTATACTTTGGTATTTGAGATTTTTTTATATTGTCACAGGACAAGAAGGTTCTGGTTTGATTCTTGGTTGGATGGTTGATACAGTTCTCAAGTCCTCTGCACTACCATCCCAAACAAAAGGTTTTAAGCAAATTTTTGTATATGAAATAGTGATGTATGTATGTCTGTGTAAAAAAAAAAAATGGTTCAGCTTTTGCATTTTGATCAAGTGTAGAATGATTCCAGGAACACATCGTCAAGTTTAAAGAGACGTGCCAATATCATTGATACATGTTCCAACTCACTGAAACATGTGATGCTTATATGCTTAAATGTAACTTGCAAGGCTTAAATGAGTACAAATTTCAGCACATGTTATATGCTCAGTATGCTGGATTGATCCTGTATTTTTTTGGCAAAAATGGCCCTGGTTTGGACTTTGACTCATGGAGTCTTATTCTCAGTGTTGTGATTACCGGAAGTAAGACTGGATGAGGTCGAGTTAATTTTTGAGAAGTAAAATAAGCTGACATGATGCCAGCTTTGTTTGTTTGTTTGTTTGTTTTTATTTTCTATGTACCTGTCATTTTGTTACAGGTAGAATTCAGGGTACAATACACAGAGATGTGATAAAGGACTATGATACCGAACTACAGCCCGGTGCCGTTGTAGTTCTCCGGCAGGTAAAATTATTCATTCTTCTGCATTTTATAAGTGAGTTTTTATGACTTAGATCTTTGCGAAACGATTATCAAATGATGTCAGTGAAAATTGTGTACAGAGCACAACAGTTCTTTTGATATACAGTGAAACTTGTATATAAAGACCCCCACAGGGGAAATTACAAAAACGGTCTTTATAGGGAGGTGGTCTTTATATAAAGGGTCACATAAGATATTATGAAATCCAAGGTATCAGAGATCATTATTTCCAACTACATATTTCTTCCATGGTTAGATGTTTCATTTAGTAATTAAATGTATATTGTATTTATTTACTAAAGTGATGTTCCTAACTCCAGGGTCTGGAAAATATTCATTTTTTTTAAAAATTCCAAATTGGGAATTTTTGCATCTTTTGGGGAAAATACAAGCCATTTTTGCATTGGGAAGGGTCCTGAAACCATTACCAAAAATAGTCATAGAAAATCCTGTAGCTAATACATGTATAACATATAAATAATGAAAAAAAAAATAACAATGAAATATTTCAATGTTTTAAATTAATTTAAATTAATTTATGATGTAATTGAATTAAAAATACATGTACATCGAGGATACAGCACATTATTTAAAACTGAAACAAATATCTAAAATGTGCTCAAAGTCGGTGGTTTGTGTTGTTAAGTCACACAAAAGTGTAAGAATATACAATGTACAGAAAGATGTAGATAGTTGAATTTTATTTAATTATCATTTTATTAGACGTAATCCAATGCTACGAGCGCCGGTGATTTTACTCTTTGGATTGAGATGTTGACTTGCTAATCAAGTGATGTTTGATTAGTTACAGCATTCCAGAATACGAGAACAAATCATCAACCGTTCAGCGATGATATTTAAATGCTCCTGTTTGTAAAGACACCTTGCCACAAAGTGTGTCCTTTCTGAATTTTTTTTTTCTTTTAAGTCTTAGTCTTTTCGCCGATTAAGTAATCATCACCTGAAGCTTTGGTCATTAATTGATGATCGAAAACATAACATCAATCAGTCAGCGATGATTGTTAGTTCCTGGTTGTAAAAACACCCTGTCATAAAGCACGTCCGAGTGCCTAATTACTACCCAGGGCGTTAATTGACACCTCCAGGTGTGTTGTGACTGTCAAAGCATTGTGTATTGCACCATGTTGTTGATTAGATCTCAAATTGTCCCGCGAGAATTATCTACGAGTTATCTCCCTCCCACGAGTAGTAAGTGTATAAGCAGTCACTATATGCAAGTAGGACAACTACCGGTGGACAAAATACAGCGGTCGCCGGTCGCGTAAGGCAGGTGGTCGCTATATAGGGGGCAAATATATAGTAATTCTCAAGGGACAGTCCAAATACGATTGTTATGGGCAGGAAGTCGTTATATGAGGGGGGTCGCTAAGGCAAGTTTGACTGTACAGTGAAACTTGTATATAAAGACCCCTTCAGGGACACAGCAAAACCAGTCTTTATAGGGAGGTGGTCTTTATATAGAGGTTGATTTTTACACAAATGGTACTATTGGGGAAAGCAAAAAAACTAAACTTAAAGTAGCTGAAGCAGATTTTACTGTAGTTTCTTTTGCTTTAAATGAGATTGTAACTCCCCCATTTACAGTTACAGTATGGCGGTTTGCTTTGTCATCTACAAGCACGGAATAATCACTAGAATTCGAGTTGAAATTGTTCATATTTTCAATAATAGCATAAAACTATGAGGAAGGTTAACAGCACACACAGGTACTGCACTATTCCGTTTCCCATGGATATTTTATGATTAAAGCCATGCCTGGTTACCAATCGGCAATCGGAGAGTGTCACTCGCTGACCGCTGCACTACGCTAGTATTTATAGGCGACTTGTAAACTGAAATACACACTGAAGACAAGATTCATTTATCAAATATTTATTCACCATCACCATAGACAATAAACACATTACACATATACAGAAAGCAATGAAGAAATAAATTGACTCGATCATCATTATTACGGTGCAAAAAACTTGGCCAAGTAAAGGCAAGTTTACCATCCAACGTCAGTTCTTCTGCACTATTTTTTTTTTACTATAGTCCCATGGAAAAAAATGTCCGAAGAACCTGTTGTACTGTATTATCCGCACCCCCATCCCTGAGACAAATATTTGAGTGAAAAGAGTGCGGATTATACACGGCCGATTACGGTACATGTTTCAGCCTCCTGTACTTTTTTCAGCGTGATGGTATACAATTATTTTCATAGTTATTGTTCAACATGAAGATTTGATTTCCGAAGAGAAATCAACCCAAAGGTGACATTGCTTCGCAAGGGTAGACAAATTTTGATGTCAACCAATAACCATGGCAATAATTTCTTTATTATACTGAATTAAAGAATTCTTCAATTTTCCATGAAGTATTTAAAAATGACACATGGGAATACAGTGTAGACTGTCTGATTTATATTATAAGCTGTATGTCATTTAAGAGAGTTTCGACTGTAGTTGTTAAAAAACTAACATGATTCGACAAAAGTTTATCGGAATACCTCTGGTTAAAGAACCATAACTCTTCATGATAAAATGTTGGGAGTTCCAAAGAAGGTAGACACGACATGGAAAATTCTATCGTTACCGACCGCATAATGTTTTGCCATGTTAGTCACATATCATTTATCAACCAATGGCAAGGCGTAATTTGATTATGATGTAAAATATTATTTGTTGACTTTTATTAATTCAAATATCTTGATGCAGTTTCAATTTCTATATTCATTAGGTAATGTAAGACATTAGGCATACAGATTTTAACTGGTTTATCAATGTCAAAAAAAGAAATTTTGTATACTCTTTTCGAACCCTAAGAAAAAATGCTTTTAATTTTGTTCTATTGTATTAAATGTGAGAAGAAAATTGTCCAAAACTACATCAAAATCTGAAAGCATTTGAAATGCATTGGGAGGAAATTACACATGTCCATTAAACATTTCTGATATAATTGGGGGTGGGATGGGACATTTGCGATTGATAAACATTTTGTTGTCTCTCTTTCAGGTTGGTGTCATAAGCCCTACATCAAGAAATCATTATCTAAACATTACTCCATCCAATATTGTGATTATCTACACACAGAAAGACAGTGGTTTGAGTATAATCAATAAATGTGATCAAGGGAAATCACTAGGACAAATTTTCAAGGAGTTAGAGAAGGAATTGGACAACAATTGTAATCAGAATCAAAGAGAAAGGTCTTTGATGACACCAACAACTCCGAATTTTGAACAGAATGTACGTCACACATTGTACAGTTCAACAACACCAAAGTCAGCATGGAATAATCATAATCCGCCACATGGTTTAACAACACCTAATTCAGCACAGAGTATTCGCCAACTATCACATAATTCAGCTGTACAGAATTCAATACGTTATATAAACAATACACATCATAATTCAACCAATCAGAATTCAACACGAAATATTTGTCATCAACCATACAACTCAACTTCAATGCATGCTGGTCAGAGACCACCATCTTGTCATTCTGGTGTGGTGCCACAATGTGGTGGATCCACACCAAGACATCAGTCTAGTGGTTCTATAGTGGGACATAGTGCTACTGTTCCCGGAAACAACTTTAGCGGACAGAGTGCATCTACACCGAGTGCTAATACTGCTGCATTTACAAGTACTTGGAACATGTCTGACAGCAGTTCTTACAATAGCAATAGAAAAAATGCTTCTTTTCCTTTCAGATCTCCAAATCCTAATTTTGATAAAAGCATACAAATGTCAAACAATCAAGATTATTCAAAGTCAAAAATTGAAAACTCATTTTCACATAAACAGGAAGTAGATAAACTGAATAATAATAGAAGTGATCAAAATGTTAGAAGACACGTAGCTTTGAACTCTGGGATAGACACAAGCATATGCATGGGTAATAAATCTGAATCAGTATCACAGGAAACTAGGGATAATTCTGAATCCGTAATGTCCCGAAAATTAATCAGTGGCTTGTGTGACAAAGAGAGCCACATGTTTAAATATAATAATTCAGACAGAGATGTGTGTAGTTCTGATAAGAAAGGATATAGATTTAAAATGGTCAACAAAATGCCAGACTCTGGAAAGAGAAATGTGTCATCTTGTAGTGTCAATACAAATACTTCTCACGTCACAAAAAATGTGCCATCGAACGGCAATTCATCGGTACAAATTCACCAGAAGAAAACCCCATCCTATGAAGTAGATACCCTTTGGCAGGATGGTGAGTATCCTTTTGGATTCTGTTGTTATTTATACATGTATCTATTAGGTCACCAATTCTGTTGCTCTAGATCTCTGCCTTGGTGTATTAAACCTTTGAATATTTTCAATGTTTTCAATACATGTTGCATGCCCAGGCTAAAACTAAAAGATGCAACATTAGCACAAAGTAATAATAGAAGTGTTTTGTGTGTATAACACTACAGATACACAGGAACATTCCATCCAACCCACCCCAAAAAGTAAAAGTAAGGTATATGATCTGTATAGTATTATAAGTACATGTATATACATCCTCCACAAAAAAGTGATACAGAAAATTGTATCATATGTATAGTACATGTACTATAAATACATTCTATCCACCCTCTGCCCCCACCCCACCCCAAAAAATAAAAGAAATGTGTATCATTTATATAGCATTATATGTGCATTCTATCCATACCTACCCCCAAAAAAGAAAAGAAATGTATATCTTGTAAACAGCATTATAAGTGCATTCATTTTATCTACACCACCCCACCCCCCAAAAAAAAAAAATTAAATAAAAGAAATATGTGTCATTTATATAGCATTATAAGTGCATTTTATCCATACTCCCCCTAATAAAATGAAAAGAAATGTGTATCATTTATATAGCATTATCAGTACATTCTATCCATACCTACCCCCTCACCCCAATAAAAATAAAATAAATGAAATGACAGTGCATTCTATCTATATACTCTCCCCCAAAAAATAAATAAGTAAAAGAAATACATATCATTTACATAATGTATATAGCATTATATGTGTATTCTATCCACACCTACCCCCTCCCCCCCCCAAAAAAAATAAAAGAAATAAGTATCAAGTATATAACAATATATGTGCATTCTATCCACACCTACATGTACCACAAAAATGTGTACTGTATGTGTATTTAAATTAGCTCACTCACATTTTAGCGCTCTCGGGGGGTATAGACTTATTAGCGCAATCTTGAATTCACACAATTAATTTCATTGGCTTTGTCGTGTATAGAGAGAATGACAGGATGGAGAAATTTTAGCGCTGCCCTTGAATTAGCACAATCACTTGAGCGCGAAAGGCCGTATATATTAGAATATCGCTAAAATAAGTACACATACAGTATTATACATTGTATATATACATGTAGCACTTCAACTGCATTCCATCCCTTCCTCTCTAACAAAAAAATTAAAAAGAAAATAAACCTGTCTTACAACAATGATTACAATGTTGTTTACATAAACAGTAATTACCATTATTTACTTTCATCTCTATTTCAGATCTCAGTGACGAGATGCTGTCACAGCTCTCGGAGGAAATGATTTAGTCGGCTTGATGAATGACTATATATAGCTACTTTCTATAGCAGGAAATAACTTTGTAAATAAACATTGCTTTGTTATGAAAGAAATGGATAGGTTTTCATACAAGTTGCAAGGAGCAGTACAATACTATCTCTCTGTTTTATGACTTGATTATGTTTTCGAAAATGATGGATTTCAAATAAATTTGAATAAGTTACATATTGAGGCTCTTTATGATGAATCGAGCAGTTGTGTAAAAGTACACTGAGGCTCTCCATGGTAAATCAGGCAGTTGTGTGAAAGTACACTGAGGCTCTCCCTGGTAAATCAGGCAATTGTGTTAAAGTACACTGAGGCTTGTCCTGGTAAATAGGGCAGTTGTGTAAAAGTACACTGGGGCTCTTCTTTGTAAGTCAGGCAGTTGTGTTAAAGTATATATTGAGGCTCTCTATGGTAGGTCAGCCAATTGTGTAAATCTATATAGAGGCTCTCAATGGTAAATCTGGCAGCTATGTAAAAGTATATATTTGATCCATTAAGCACCCAGGGTGCTACAAAAATCAGGAAAAAAGGGTGGGGACTTAATGGGACCAATTAATGATCAAACTGATGTAAAACAGTTAACTGTTTATAATGCAAAGTGATAAAGTGGGAGTACATATAGTTATTACAGAGGACACTTATCAACATAATTCTGTTGCTTTGAGGCTACAGATAAACTGTTACTTATGGCTTTTCAGGTCCACATCTCCTTGTCATCCAGCTAGAAAGAAAAGATTCTCTATCGTATGTTAAAAGGGGGAGGGATGCTTATAGGGAAATGGGCACTTAATGGACCGAATACGGTAATTAAATGTAGATATTATGTCTCTCCATGGTAGAACAGGTAATTGTGTAACAGTATACATGTACAGAGGCCCTCAATGGTAAATAAGACAGCTGTGTAAAGGTATATAGAGGCTATCAATGGTAAACCCAGCAGCTGTATAAAAATATATACATGTACATGTAAATGTAGAGCCTCTGACTCTCCATGGTAGAACAGGTAATTGTGTAAAAGTATAGAGGCTCTCCATGGTAAACCAGGCAGTTTTGTAAAAGTACATAAACTTGTAGTAAATCGAACAATTGTATAGAAGCTCTACATGTTATATCAGACAGTTTGAAGCTCTCGTGGTAAATCGGGCAGTTGTATAAAAGTTTATAGAAGCTCTTTATGGTAAATCAGGCAGTTGTATAAAAGTTTAAAAGTTTATAGAAGCTCTACATGGTAAATCAGGCAGATGTATAAAAGTTTATAGAAGCTCTACATGGTAAATCAGGCAGTGGTGTAAAAGTTTATACAGGTAGAAGCTCTACATGGTAAATCAGGCAGTCGTATAAAAGTTTATAGAAGCTCTACATGGTAAATCAGGCAGTCTTATAAAAGTGTATAGAAGCTCTTTATGGTAAATCAGGCAGTTATGTAAAAGTTTATAGAAGCTCTACATCGTAAATCAGGCAGTCGTATAAAAGTGTATAGAAGCTCTTTATGGTAAATCAGGCAATGGTGTAAAAGTTTATAGAAGCTCTACATGGTAAGTCAGGCAGTTGTATAAAAGTTTATAGAAGCTTTACATGGTAAATCAGGCAGATGTATAAAAGTTTATAGAAGTTGAAAATGGTAAATCAGGCAGTGGTATAATAGTTTATAGAAGCTCTACATGGTAAATCAGGCAGTGGTATAATAGTTTCTAGAAGCTCTACATGGTAAATCAGGCAGCTGTATAAAAGTATGTGGTACCTATTGTATTTATATTGTTTCTAATATTGATCAGGCTTCTGTGTAAAATGGCATTCATGAATTAGAAGATTTTTTTTATTAATCTAAGAAATTTCCAACTGATTGATCAAAATGTGTAGCCTACTAGTTGTTGGTTGAAAAAAGTATTGTTGTAAACTGGTATATGCATAGCAGTTATCTCCCCTTAAGGTTAATTATAGTTTATGTTATTAATGACTTGTATGAGTTGCATTGTGTACATGTATTCACCCAGTGGCATTGTTCATGATATGTTACGCTAATTCAGGAAACCAGTTTCTTGGAATGTGCGAGAAAATTCGGTTCAATCATGCACATACAAATCATTATAAATGACTGACATAGTTACCAGAGAAATGTACACCAAGGAATGATTGGGATAGAAAAAGGAAGCCGTTGTAAAACAATAGTTTATAGATCTACCAAGGTAAAGTGGTACATCTGGGCTCTGTCAAAAAACAAAACATTATAGACTATATGTAATTTCAGAATTCACGTCTGGCAAAATTTAATAGGAAGGCGTTGTAAAACAATAAATAGTCTATAGGTCTACCAAGGTAAAGTAGTACATCCGGGCTCTATCAAAAAACAAAACAATATAGACTATATGTAATTTCAGAATTCACCTGTGACAAAGTTTACTCCATATATTTCTGTAGCTCTTATATCTTATGTTGCTGAAAACAAAGTCTGTTACCCCCGTTTTGATTCAATTTACACTCGTGTTTGTAAACATGTGCCACTTAAACTTGGTAGACGTATTTGTATTATGTATTACATATTATCGTATAGAAGTAATGAGAGGTACTTGCTATTGACATCTTATTCTCAAATGAGGTTATTTCACCACTTTTAGAATAGTTACCGTCCTATTGACATGATATATGTAAATAAACTATTTACCCGCATTAAATCTTTTGTGGATTTTTCCCATTTTCATGAATTTTGATTTTACATATATGTGTTATCTCCTACCCATTTCATTCATTTTATAAGAAAATGCCGTATGTAAACTGTATTTCTGAGTCAAAGACAGTGACCCACATGTATTGTGATTGCCTTTTGTCTCTTGTTCTGCAACTGCCATGTGTGTTTTAGATTTTT
Source organism: Atrina japonica (assembly GCA_030159075.1). Lineage (NCBI taxonomy): Eukaryota > Metazoa > Mollusca > Bivalvia > Pterioida > Pinnidae > Atrina > Atrina japonica. The sequence goes on along the minus strand of BROG01000050.1, from coordinate 892,390 downwards.
TAGATTTTTCTATCTATAAAGATTGCATGGGGTTCCAAGCGAAGCCAAAAGCATACAAATTATTACATCTTCAAAACTCTTATCATGTTCTCATGAACGAATGATCTTATTTCTTTCAGGTATGATATGCATGACTGTTAAGTCAGTACATGTATCTTCCAAGTCTATGAATGAAAACAAAATCTGTTCATAAACAATCATATAGGAAGGATTTCAGATAACTTCTAAATTAAAACCTAATTGAGTTTTTGCATACGAAAATGTATGAGAAAATTGTATGACAAAGTTTCAAGCTCATAGGCACCTAAGTAAACAGGAAATATCATTTTATCACTGATTTTTTCACTTTTTAATAAATTTTTGTCTGCCTAATTAAAAACCAATCTCTCACCGCTCCTGTTCTTATATGTATTAAAATGTAGTATATGGGGTCACGTGCGAGTGACTTCTTGTAGGTGTGTTCGGTTTGAGCAATTAAAATTCCACTTACATGATCTTGAAAGTTTAATGAATTGAAAAGAGAATTAACTCGTTCTTATAATGGAGGATTATTTGTCAGTCTGCAGAATTCATTTGGAGCATCTGATTCTATCCTATCCAAGAGTTTTTACTTTCTATCCGAACAGGAATAGCCAGCCGCCTCCTCCAAAGCTCCAACCGCATCCGGTTGCAAATCGAGCACTTTGCCACGGAGCCATGACGTCTCACGCATGTTTGACTAGAATTATATACACAATTAATATGTGTGATACATTTTTTTTTTTCAGAATACATTAAGACTTTTGTGTTACACTGGTATAGTAAAATACAACGATATACGAGTAACCTGAGCCGGCCTGGCTCAGTCGGTAGCGCGCTCGACTCTGGATCGTGAGTTCGAGTCTCGCTGGCGACAGGTTGGTTTCCTGTCTTTCGGATGAGACAGTAAAAACTGGAGGTCCCGTGTCATAGTTGGTGTCGGCACGTTAAAGAACCCTCACTGCTCAATAGCCGTAAGTGCCGAGCATAGGCCAAAATTTGAAGCCCTTCACCGGCATTTGGTGACGTTTCCATATGAGTGAAATATTCTTGAGTGGGACTTTAAACAACAATAAACAAACAAAGAAACGAGTAACCTGACAGGAAGGAATCTTGACCTAGACGAGTTTAAATTTTAGGTAATAAAGCATAACTTTTAAATTACACTGAATAGAGTATACGTTCCTACTTGTCAACATACATAAGAAAGTATCAAGTGAGGAACAAAATGTTAATCTTGTCATAACCGAAAAGTAAGTAGAACCATCCGTATGATAATCAAAAGGTTACTCCGCCCAGCTAGCTTATGTGAGTCGGACAATATACTTGGTATAGTTATTATTAGATAACACAAGACGAAAAAACATGTTTTAAGTGTCAAAAAAAAGCTCATCGGTTTGACTTGTATTTTGAAAATAACATCACGAAATGGGAAAATGGCAAGCTAATTATATTGCAGAATAATCTCTTATTCACTATAAAATTGTAGGGCATTGTTCACTTCGATGGAAGTGGTTAGTACTCTAAAATACGTTTTATGAAACTGTATCCCTTCAACCGAAAATGTTTGAATACTTATTATTTTAACTTTGTATTAATTCCAGGGGTCATATTCTTAAAAATTTAAATAAATACAACTCTTAATATTATAAACATAATACCAAAGTTATAATGCTCAAGATGATATCGTTGCTGTCAATTAGACTTCATCAGTTGAGCTCCAATTTGAAAAGTATGTGATTTTCATTAAAGATAAAGTGATATCATACAAGGCCAAATAATATCTCTTAAAGTATAGCCGAAATCCGTCTAAGAGTAACCACTGTAAAAAAAAAAATGCCTATCTAAGCTTTAGAAAATTTTCGAAATTAAATGGTGCCAAATATTACTTTAGTATAAGATGAATAGCTGGTACCGAAATACCAGATACTAGGTTTAATTATGTATACCCTCGGGACTGAAACGGTCCACCAGCAGTGGCAACGACCTAGTGGTTATAAATATTATAAACATAATACCAAAGTTATAATAAGTATACTCATATCATCACATGCTTAATCTTTCTTTCTATATTTTACTAAAAACTGAAATGCACGCTATTGTACAGTAACATATACATGATACCAAGGAGTACGGTGTACAATGTCATAAAAGGTATCTGTGTACTGAACACTTCTATCTTTCGAAAGATGACTCCGTGCAAAAGGCATTTCAGTTTTTCTAAATTAGCAATTAAAAACCTGGATCCAGTTGCACAACACATCGTTGAATTTAACGTACTATTAGCCCTTTGGTTTAATATTGGTTAACTTCACGTTAAAGCTAACAATCTGTTGTGCAACTGGGCCCAGGGCTCGAAGTCACCAAATTTCGGTACTCAAGCTCAACGAACATTTCATAAATTTAAGGTAAAAGGACGCAATTTATTTTCTGTACAAATATATCTTTGTATATTGATCGCATACTATTGTAAATAATAATCAAAATTATTGTTCATATGAAGAGAACTTCAGAAATATTAAAAACTTGTTACAGCACGTACTCAAATTTTGAGTACCGTACTCCACGTATTTATCCTTTCTTGCAGGAAAATCATTAGTGTGACGCATAAATTATGAAATAAAAGTTGAGCGTGGGTATTGGGTAAACTTTGTGACTTCGGGCCCAGACCTGGACAGTCGGATGATTGGTTAAAATGTTTATTGAAAGTCTATGGCCAGGTGTTCTGTATTCACAGGTGATACAGTGTGACTTTGAGCAAATATCGTTTTGTATTGGTTAAAATGTTTGATTGAAAATAAGGTTTTACTGTATTTTAAGTGTTATACAGGTTTTCCCATGTTTTGGTATATACATATACCGGTAAAATGTAAACATTTTAGGATGTCGACAGGTTAATTATCAAATGATAGTTTCCACTACAGAAGGCCTCCTCAAAGAACGCATCTTATTTCGACATACATTGTATTTGTCTTTTTAATTAGTATAACAATATTCAGTGTTGGCTCAGGTGTCATACATGGCATCTGAGTATAACTTGACACTGATTTTTTTCAAACATTGCTCATTCAACCATAATTAACAAATCTTTGTCACTGTCAATAATCTTTTATATTTCAAATATATTTTCACAAATTCTTTTACTACCACCTTAATGATGAAATATTTATCACTCGCACGTTTCCATGAATTCACTTTCAAATAAACTGTACAAAGACTATAGAAGAAGGGGTCGTATTGCAACATCTGAAAGTTGTATACCAATACCATAATGCTATGGTGCTGAAACGTACGTCATCCTTAACATATATTGGAATCTGTATATATATATATATATATATATATATATATATATATATATATATAGATATATATATATATATATATATATATATATGGGTGGGTGGTTGTTCCTAACGCTCTGTGTATTTTCGCATTTTATTATTTTCATTTATTACTTCAGTTATGCGTCTCATAGATGTCCTCATGGTAACCGGTAGAAAACGCTGATATGAATATATGTATATGCTCAGGGCCTGAAGTCACCAAATTTAATCAGTACTCAAGCTCATCTAACTTTTTTCAGGTAAATTCAGACAAATTTTATTCTGTAACTGGACATGTGTGTATATTGACAGCATACAACTGTAAATAATGATAAAAATTATTACTCATTTGAAGAAAACTTAAGAAATGTTAAAAAATTGTTTGAGTACGTACTCCAATTTTGAGTACCGTACTCAACACATTTATTCATTTTTTACAGGAAAATCATAAATGTGACGCAAAAATTTATATGTGAATGATGAAAAACAATAATATTTTTCCTAATCATTCAAACCCAAAAGTTTTACCAACGATTATATAGTCAAAATGATGAAATTAAAGTTGAGCTTGAGTACTGAGTAAATTTGGTGATTTCTGGCCCAGAGGATAATTTTCAAAAAATGGTGAAAATGGGACAAACACGGATCTCTGACCAGGTTCCATGGAAGTGTAAAACATCATCTTGACCGGTCACACCCGCCGGCAATCCACGGTCAAACTCAAATGAAATAATTAAGGAATGAACCCTTGTCATAATCGGTTATGACGATTCGACAATCATTATCGAGCAGACAATTTTGTGTTTAATTGCAAATAATTGTCCTTCCGATGCCGATGAGACAGTAAAAAAAACCTCACTGCTCAATGTCCGTAAGTGCCGAGCATGGGCCAAAATTTGAAGCCCTTCACCCGGCATTTGGTGACGTCTCCATATGAGTGAAAGATTCTTGAGGAGACGTTAAACAACAATTGCATAAAAGGCCATTATACCGATCGTAAAATTTGCGAAATGTCGAGGGTTATCTTAATTCAAAGTTGATTTTGAAAAATCTGTATATAAGATGTTTTGATATTTTGCATCCGTAGTAAATCAAATCCAATTAAAGTGGTAATTGGCACGATCTTAACAGAAGCATGAAGTCAAACTTTTATTATCATGCTCTTTAAAATTTTATAATTCAATCGTTAATTATCTTGGTTTAAGGTAATATAAAAAGGGAAAACTAAGCCCTTTGCTCATCATTCCATACCTAAACAGAAGATCGTGCATCGCAACATGAAACTCATAGTCTTGCTGTTCGTTGCTGCTTCAGTGTGCCTTGTCTCTGTAGAGAGGTTAGTTCTCAGTTATGTCTATTGTATATATATATATATATATATATATATATATATATATATATATATATATATATATATATATATATAATTCACTGGAGTTTTAACTTTTATTCATTTGCATATATTTCAGAATATGTAAAAACTGCATTTGTTCACTTTCTGTGGAAATGAAGCAACTAGTGTTACTTTCTTATGTCAAAATGTTTGTTTGTTTGTTTGTTTATTGTTGTTTAACGTCCCACTCAAGAATATTTCACTCATATGGAGACGTCACCAAATGCCGGTGAAGGGCTTCAAATTTTGGCCTATGCTCGGCACTTACGGCCATTGAGCAGTGAGGGTTCTTTAACATGCCGACACCTACTTCGACATGATACCAAAGTATTACTGGTATCATAATGTTTCTGATGCCACTGTGTCAGTGACGTCACTGATACAAAAGTATAACTAATTCCTCACGTTAGTGTTATTCTACTGTGACACAAATTTGCAAACATAACTTGTCTACGTGGATACTTGAAGAAGTAACGCACTTGCACAGTGTCAATCGTTTATATTGTCCGATTCACATAAGATCGCGGGGCGGAGTAACCTTTTGATTATCATACGGATGATTCTACTCACTTTTCGGTTATGACAAGATGCACGGGAAAAACGTTTTATTCCTCAATGGATGCTCTCTTATGTATGGTGACAAATAGGAACGATTACTCTAGCAAGTGTAATTTCAATGTTTTGCTTTATTTCCCAAAATTTAAACCCGTCCAGGTCGGGTTCAGGTTATATGGATTTTACTGTATTGCTACAACTTTATTGGAATGCAGATTTGTAACAATGTAAAATTGTATTAAACTGACCAAGAGCCGGCCTGGCTCAGTCGGTAGCGTGCTCGACTCTGGATCGTGAGGTCGTGAGTTCGAGTCCCGCCGGCGACAGGTTGGTTTCCTGTCTTTCGGATGGTGACGTCAGTAAAAACTGGAGGTCCCAATGTCACAGTAGGTGTCGTTAAAGAACCCTCACTGCTCAATGGCCGTAAGTGCCGAGCATAGGCCAAAATTTGAAGCCCTTCACCGGCATTTGGTGACGTCTCCATATGAGTGAAATATTCTTGAGTGGGACGTTAAACAACAATAAACAAACAAACAAAACAAACTGACAGATAATACGTCTTATATATATATGAGGTGTAACATTCATGTGTTATATAGTAATATCCATATAACCTGCCGGGATGGAGTCTTGTGAAACCTTACTTGAACTGGACGAGTTTAGATTTTAAGTAATAATGCATGATATTAAAATTACACTGACTAGAGTAATCGTTCCTAATTGTCACCATACATAAGAGAGTATCAAATGAGGAATAAAACGTTTTTCCAGTGCAGCTTGTCATAACAGAAAAGTGAGTGGAATCAAAAGGTTACTTCAGCCCGCCATCGTATCTGAATCGGACAATAGTGGTTTCAAATTCGTAAAGGCAGATATGAAAATGTTGAATTTTTTAAATGAAATTCCTCTTTACCTTTTATTATATCAATATTTTAACTTGATGATATATAAAAACGATTGAATACATTACATTATAAATTCTTATTATACATTTCGTGACATAATATACAAAATGTAGATTTCTTATATAATTGTACCTACAGGACGTCTGACCTGCTCACGAAGATCGTTTCTGTCAATTAGACTTCATCAGTTGAGCTCCAATTTAAAAACAAATGTTGAATATGCTGGATTAAATATCATGGCCAGCTTTTTGAAACTGTTCTTCTTATTATTTTTTTTAATTTACCAACACACAAACTTTTTTGATCGTTTGTCTTTTATTATCATAACCATTTTCATACAGAAGTTTCAGCTTATAAGATGAATGTGGCGTTAAACACCGTTAAACCGAACAAAAGTAGTTATTGAATCTTTTTTGACCAGGACGTCATGTGTTCTGGTAATCTTTTGATTTAGATCTGACCGAGCAATTATGGCGGTGGTTACTGGTAGACAGAAAATCTTTACTCCTGCATTTTATCTTATTACGTGTTTATGTAACCTTACAGTTATAATACAACTGCATGATAAGTGTCATGTTAAAAATTTTGTATTTACACCCACCCAGTAAATTCAAAATTTACAACACGACATTTCTATACGACATCTTAACCACTGTCTTTTGCAAATATACATTTATATTAAATTCGAGCTCAGCTGATAGAGTCTTATTGACAGAAACGATCGTCTTGTGTATTCGTTTGACCTTTTCTTTGTAAAAAAACTATAACTTTGGCATTGTTGGTAAGATTTAATTGTTGTTTGTTTACTGTATATATATATATATATATATATATATATATATATATATGTGTGTGTGTGTGTGTATGTGTGTGTGTGTGTGTATATGTATGTATGTATGTATGTATGTATGTATTTCATTTGTTCGAATTTTTTGTTTTTATTTTTGTTTTGTTTTAATAGCCGCCACTATTCGCAGTGTAAAATGTGCCCGAGGCGGTATTGCTATTGGGGATACTGTTTCACATAGTAAGAAATATCAATTTTTCTCAATTGTAAAACTGCATATTGAGTAAAAAAGTGAAATATAGTCTGATGTAAAACAAACTAATTCGACATTTTACAGCGCAAATAAAACACAACAATGATCTCAACATGTATAATTTTCAAACTAGTGAGTTTGATATGACTTCTAAAGATTTTTGAAAATTAATTAGAATCTACATCTTTTATCTTAAATTCTGTTGATTGAAAATTTCTAAGTAATAAATGAAATATCAAAAGAAAAGCATGCAATTGTAAACTTAAATTCAAAATAGTTAATAAATGTTTAAAATTGAATTTTAATGAAAAGTAATTATTTGTTTTATTTTAGCAATTACCCGTGTCCAGGTATGTATTACTTTTATCTCCACTCTTATTAGCATTAATTCATGTTTATTTTACAATTAAATGTAAATGCTTCGAGTCATTGCTAAAACGTTTTATATAAAAAGTCTACCTACTCATTTACATGGAACAACCTCTATCTAATAACTTTATAAAAAGATCATATTCATTTTTGTGACAATTTATCTTATCACTCGGAATGAAAGCTACAACATGTAATAAATCAATTTCTCTAAATACTTACCAATTCATTGAATCAATTTTCAATCTCAACACAGGAACCGTTCAGTTAGGCTACCAAACTGGTTGATTCAATTTTGATTAATTAGCGAATTGGTCTCTACAGGTCTAGACCTCTCAAATATATTTTAGGAATTAAAAAAAAAACTTAATATTTACTGTTATAAACTCGATATAGTCACCTACGTGAGGTTTCTCTAATTGATGTTCAACTGTATTTAATTGTATAAATCTTCTAAATCTGAATACTACGAAAGCTGCAATTAGTCTGATCTTTTTCGTTGATATGAGGTAAAGTCAATTATTTCCGAGGAGTGGCGAGTTAAAAATATTTGCCTTTTTTAACAATTTGTATGATATAAGTATTGAAATCTGCCTATTTTGATATTGTACATTGTGTACATAATTTAGTGCATGGTGGATGGAGCGACTACACTGAATGGAAAAAAATCGGAAATTGCAGCAAAGAATGTGGCGGAGGATTACAGAAGCTAAAACGAGACCGTACCTGCACCAATCCAGAAGCCAAGTGCGGTGGTAAAATGTGCACTGGTTCTTCTTTTGAGCTTAACGGTGAAATATGTAATGATTTCCGATGTCCACGTAAGTAAATGCTATCAAACTGAGGCTCTACGTGAGGTACAATGTAATTGTCTCTTCATACTACGAAACTGGTTTTCCATTCTAGTCAATTATTTCCGAGGAGTGGCGAGTTTATTTGCCTTTGACATCGTATAAGTGTGCCATTATTTCATTGTGTTAAATTGTCACTTATTCCCATTATCAATTCTCCTTAATTCAAAGTAAAAATTTCAATAACGGTATATATGTATATATCCACGTAGTATATAATATATCATAACTATAGATATACATGTATATCTTATATATATATTCTAGTTATATATAAGTGTGTTCATTATATAACGTCACGATTATCCTTAACATTTCAATTTTATATATTATCCGGATTTTTCGCTCGTACGGACAAATGCCATGTCCCCTAATATTTTTCGCTCGTACGGACAAATGCCATGTCCCCTAATATTTTTCCCAAGGCAAAAATCTGAACGTCCATTTTGTAAATTCACTGATTAAAGTTTCACAAAATGTCTTGTAAGTATTGAAATAGCATCAGAGTACCAATCATTCTGTTTATTGTTTTAAATAATTGTGTTAATATATATATTAAATAATAAAACGACCACGAAAAAGTTCTATTGCACTAGCACTTTCACTTGTATTCAGATCTTCAGGTCTTATTATTAGTGAAAGCGCTAGTGCAAAAGAAATTTTCTTGGTGGCTTTATTTTTTACTATAATGGGCTTTCATACGGAACGCTGGCAATTTATATATTTATATATTTTATATTTTGTGCGAAAGATTGCCAGATTATCTGTGGAAGGCCGGTTGTCTCTTCCCAGATATGCGAAAAACAGTAAAACACTCAATATTCACAAATTTTTGGTTCTTTGGCCTTTGTCAAGTGAAAGACGACAATATCTATATTAGTTAGATAGTACTAGGTCTGCACAAAAAACAGCTTATCGATGTTTATCAATTACGTCACGAGCAATGGCATCACACCGTTAACGACACATGCATATTTCCGCATACACAAGTTGACCTATATAAGTATACACTTACCAAATTTTTCACACTTGTACATAGGAAAACAGCAAACCAGAAGAAATGTGAATGTTCTATAAATCAGAGAATATTAAGGATTCGAAGGGTTTAAAATGTTTTACTGTTTTCGAAGACGCAAAATGCGCTGACAAAAAACTTAGTGTATGCCTTAATTTGTGATAAATGTTCAAAAACTGTATATGTAGGAGAAACAGAACGGTCTGTAGAAGAGCATGTGGAATAACTTAGAAAAGATATTAAATATTAAGTAGATAAGCCAATCATGAAATATTTCAAAGATCATGAGGTTTGCGAGAAGCGGTCATTGCTAAAACAACGAGTGATAACGTTCTGTCAATAAATTTTCTATATCTTGACAAAAGCCGAGTTAAAAAGGGTCAATGTATTTTAGTATATGGTAGTTATTAAGCAGTATATTAAATTTTATTTGATTCGGCACTTAATTATTTTCTATATCTGTTTTGATGCTCTCTGGATGGATATCTTTCCAGATCCGCTTTTGTTTAGGATTTGTAGTATTTGTCTAGATCGATATGATATTGTTCATTATATATATATATATATATATATATATATATATATATATATATATATATATATATATATATATAATAATAATAATATTGTATATAATTTGATAGTAATTCCTAAGGAACCCCTCCTATTTTTTCCATGATTATATACTGGCTGGATGTTTTGTAACACATGATATGCCTATAATTATTTATCGTACTATCGTATATTTTCATTTTCGTTTACTATTAGTTTAATAATCCATTAGCAATATATTTGGTAAATGTATACTTATAAAGGTCTTCTTGTGTACGCGGAAATATGGAAGTTTCGTTTATGGTGTGATGTCATGGCTCGTGACGTAATTGATAAATAGCGATAAACATTCAGTTTGCAATGAAGCTGTTTTTATTGTGCAGACTTAAAACTATGTAACTAATATATATAATGTCGTCTTTTACTTGATAATGGCCAAGGGGCCGTAAGTTTGTGAATATTGATTGTTTTACTGCTTTTTTGTTGTTGTTGTTGTTTTTTTTTTTTCGCATAACGATACTTCCCTTTGGAGGACATTTCATTTTATTGGAATTCTTCCCGGGTACATTGTAACCGAGTTCTCTCCTCCATCACTAAAATCTGGCTGCCACCATATGACTGAAAAAATTGTCAAAAAATTATTCATCTGTTATTTAGGACGTAGAACTGGACGAAACGCTTTAAAGCGAAAAAATTAAGTCGGAATGAAATGCTTGTTCCCTTCCTGTACAATATATATCTACGCGTTAGCGCTTTGCCATTTATACATTCTACAATTTTAGTCATACATATGTTAGCTTTTGACTGCACTTGGTATAGCAACTTCGTGGTTTGAATTCCGATGCACTTACCTCTCGGCAACAATGAAGCTTACCCAACCTCCGATAATGTGTAAATTCAAATGGCACACCTTGTGATAATATATCGACCGTAGAAACTTTTAATCTTCGACTTTGAACGCAATACGCCATATTCTTGTATCACCAACTGATCACTTACTGATATGAATCATTATAGAGGATGTTTGCAATGAGGCAGTGACAGGATACCGGGCACATCCAAATCCCCAGGAACCGGGCAAATTTCTGCAATGTGTCGACAAGAAGGTCTACATAAAGGATTGTGATAAGGTGTTGGTATGGAAACAAAAGATCATGTCTTGTGACTGGAAAGAAAAAGGTATATATATATTTCTGTCAATAATTTTCCTGCAACGAAATGTCTAAAGTGATTTGGAATGTAAAATAATCTTTATACATAAATTCCTGTAAAAGCTGTAAGTAGATCTAATCAAAGGTACAAGGTATTTCCATTTTCCTAGTACGTTGCAAATCATAAAGACTAAAGTATTTACATAACATATATAAGAATGTTTGGTAATAAGACATAATTCATCCATGGGCCAGTTTCAAACAGTTAGTCAGCTGTTACATACAAATTGAAAGTTTGACTTATTCAGTATTTTGTCTGTGATAAAAGTGAAGTTTAACGTTTATGGACGGTAAATTTTATTTTGATTTCCTGCTACGTATTTCTTAGAACTAATAGGTGTGTCTAAAAGGTGGACATCACGGTGATTAATTGTTTACAAACATCCAATAGTCGTTGTTCTTGTCTGCTTGTAATTCATATGACACTGACGGAATAAGTCACGTGATGACATGTTAATTTCAGTTTGTAAGCAGGGAACCTATCATCCGCACTCAACGGACAAGACAAAATATATGCATTGCTCAAATGGAGATTCACAAGTGATGGCCTGTGCTGATGGAACAAAGTGGGATCAAGCCATGCTTACCTGTGTCACAGATGATGGCGATCAAGGTATTATATATATATATATAATTAACAATACAAAAGTCATAATTTTAGAAAAGTGACCAAAACAAATGCTCAATAGTATGTACTAAATACAATCGCTTTTGTCAATAAGATTCCATCTGTTGATCTCGAATTTAATATATGAAATGTATATATCTGAGAGAAATGGTGTTATCACACGTTGCCAAAATAATAAACTATTGTGAACCACTTATTGTGTCTAGCTACAGAGCATTCCAAATGCAGCATAAGGTCCTGGGTTCCACTTTCCGTACTTTCCCACGGTCTTATAGTGACTGTTCCTCCGCCAAACGCTTAAAGTAAGAGGTAAAAGACATCGATAATCATGGTCTTACGTGTCACGGTAGGCATGGTCTATCAACTTGTTGACCCCTGTAGCGACATTGTGCTCACAAACTTTAACATTGTAAAGTCCTTTATTTAAATGCAGGTGTCAATAAGGTAAAACTGATTTTACAATAATTTCACATGCATATTCAAATTCGGACATAATTCCGTGAATATTCTTTAGCTTTCATATTTAAATATTTACCATCTGTTAGCACTGACACTGTATAACCATTATAAAAAATGTTGTTCACCATCTCATAACTGCCAACGGCTGTTCCAGGAATTGTACGTACAAAAATGTGTCGGCGCATTCTTTATGGAAATTGAAATTCCTAATTAAAAAAAAAGGAAGAAGAAAAGTTGAAAAACTTAAGAATTTAGTAAATATAAGCATTGGATTGCTGTCGGTTGGCATTAATGGGCTGATGAATGTCAAATGGACAAGCAAATTCATCATGGAATTTGTCTTTGTCCAGTTGGTATTCAAGAGCCAATAAATGCCAAATGACAGTAGTTCAGTGCTTAAATAATACTCTCTATTTTCCAAATATAGAGATCAACAGGTAAAACATTTCGCCTCGTTCTGATTCCATGCATAAATATAGCTCAATATTATATGTCGAAACTAACCTGTTTAATTTAACTTAGACTAGTTTTGTTGGAAAACATTCTTGGTCGAACTATACATATCTTCTGTTTAACAGGAAACGGAAATAAATGTAAAGAGGCGAATGCGATGTTTGCCGATGACAAAAAGTGTGGGATATATTATCAATGTGTGGGGAAAACCCCAGTTCAACAAAACTGCCCACCAGGCCTTGGTTTCAATGATAAACTAAGAGTATGTTCCAAAAGATGCTAGTAAGTAAAAACTTGTCGATATTCATTAAATCATTATTACATATGCAGAAACGAATTAGACCAAAGTAATGTTATAAACCTGTAATACCTGTATAACTGTATAATGTTATACACCATCGCATATACACACAACAACACGAAAACACACTTATCATCACATACACACATAAATACACATATGGACATCACCAAATATACACACTCAACACACATACAATACACATCACATATACAGACAAAAACACGCATGCACACTTATCATCACATACACATAAATACACATATAGACATCACCAAATATACACACTCAACACACATACAATACACATCACGTATACAGACAAAAACACGCATACACACCATTGCATATATACACAAAAACGCATACACACAAAACAGGCATGCACACATCACATATGCACAAACTATTGCAAATACACACAAAACACGCATACACACAGCATCATATATACATACAAAAACACGCAAACACAACATCATAAGTACACATAAATGCATGCATACACACATCACATATACGCACAAATACACGCATACATGCAAATTAAGATTAAACTTAAAGGTATATGTCTGCCACATATATATTGTAATATTTGTAAAACAGTAGACATACATCCATAACTCTCTTTTTCTCTGTCTCTGTCTCTCTGTTTCTCTGTCTCTCTCTCTCTCTTTTTTTCTTTCTCTCTCCGTTATTCAAACACACATACCTCCAAATTTATAGCATGTTAAGACTGGTATTCCAGTAATGGGACTTAACAATTAACAATAACTTTTGTACTTTAAAATCACACGTGGATTAATGCAATACATCTTATTCTTTATGAAATGTAGTCATGAAATGTAATTAGTTATTGGTAATATCAAAATTTTATACCAATATTTCGTGTTTCAGATTTTGGACAAATGGACGGCATTGAACTGCTTTTAAACGGACCTAGATGATGATAATGAACTGTATACAACGAATGATGTTTACGTAGAAGTATTCTGTCTTTTTCCAGCTTTTTCTTATTTTTTTTTTGTTTGAGTGATATAGTTTCACATAATTCTTTCTAAATAGTCCCTGCTGATGTCATTGTTTCCCCCTCTATACCTCATTGCTGAATAAATAATATATCTATGCGCAAAAATAGTTTTTCTTCAGTATATATTTTACTATTGTAAATATCATAATACCCCATACACGAGATTCTGATTTTATCCAACGACAAAACGACAAACGCCAAAACGACAAACGACAAACCGACAACACACAAAAAGTACCTGACTGGAATAAGAGAAATTCTTGCATCGTTACTGATATGTGTATGTCAAGACTCAGATTGATCTACATGTAGTAGGATTGTCTTGTGTCTTTTGTCGTGCAACCGTTATATTTGTTTTTACTTTTAAAAATTTTGACTTCTCAAGAACCAATGGTCTATCATATGAAGTCACACGTGATATGCAAATGAAAATATGTGATAATTACGACTTTAAAAAGGGGTTCTAAATATGGCCGAAACTTCGAAAAATCTATCCGTGAACTAAATTAAATGATCATATTTCTTTCATATTCAGAGCACTTGAAATGACATAGGCAGTTTTAGTTATTATAGTGTAAGGCAAATGTCTTCTTACTTAAACCAGATTTTTAATACAAAGTTATATAAGAAAGTTGTAAGGAATTATCTTAAAGTCATTATGACAAAGATCCAATGTTGTGGGCTCAATGTCACGGTTACTAAAGTAATAAGTAAATACTAGTACAGTAAAACCTCGTAATAGTGCCACCATTATAAAGAGGTTTTAATGTATTAGTTTATTGTCAATTTTGAGACATTTTCGACTTTTTCTCAACAACCAATGGTTCATTGTTAATAAAACATGGCAAGAAAAATATTTTTTTCCGTCAATTTTAACTCTGACCTTTTTGTCAATCTGACTAAAACCCTATCTGTCATCCCTCCTGTTTTCTGATGTGTGGTGTTGAGGATCTAACTAAACCTGGTATGGAGTCACGTGCGAGTTACTTCTTGTAAGTGTGTGCTGTTTTACTAATTAAAATACATTTTACAAGCTCTTGAAAGTTTATCGAAACAATGGAAAAGACAATTAACTCTTTCTTATAAGGGATAAATTGTCAGTCTGCATAATTCATTTGGAGCATCTTTGATGGTTCGATCCTAAAAAGAAGAGTTTGTTCAGCGGTATTTAGGATGTTTACATCCCTCTACCATTCGATAAACTTACAAGATCGCGTAATCTGCATTTCCATTGGTCAAAACAATTCTCATCTGCGAGGACACCGGCATGTGACCCCCATAGCGGGTTTCATTTGATCCTCTATGAAACTTAACAGAAAACAGGATTGAGGAGAGATTTGTTTTTTTTAATCAGACTGACTTTTTGTTAAATCAATGGGACAATGTTTACCAAATTAGACGAGAACTATCCCTACGAGAAGCTTTATAACATTTGCAATGAAAATGGGCTTGTGCTAATAGGGACTCCAAAAGTGGCCAGAACATGATTCATCTTTAAACATCTGCCAATGTACCAATGATCAGCTTATTTCATTGTAACCATATATTTCTCTCAGGTGACTGCTAAGGAATATTTTACCTTTGGTCAATGATTTTATTTAATCTATTGATTTTTAATTCAACAATGGCATAATAAAGCAGTAATTCTGTGTGTGGGTAAAGTACTCAGTTTATTGTCCCCTATACACCTATGTAAGAGTATATTTTTATTTCATATATTCCCATGAAGTATAAGGCAGTTCGATCCCATGGTTGCAAAATGTTGCAAAACCCAATGCTATGGACTAAGTCAGTTAATCTCTAGATCACCATTTGTGACACGTGATATGAAAGAAAGGGGTCACGCGGTATGGAAGATAGCATTTGTCTTCATGACATTCTTCGTTTGTGCACAAGTATTAGAGAATTATTACTTCTTTTGTCCTCCGAGTGCTATATACAAATATTATAAACATACTACCAAAGTTATAATGCTCAAGACGATATCGTTTCTGTCAATTAGACTTCATCACTTAGCTCCAATTTAAAAGTTATATGTATTTTCTAAAGAGAAAGTGGTATTATACAAGTCCAAATAATATCTAAAAGTAAATCCGTCTAAGAGTAACCTCTGTAAACATGACTATCTTAGCTTTAGAAAAAATTTTGAATTTAAATGATATTAATAGTGCCAAATATTACTTTAGTATAAGATGAACAGCTGGTACCGAAATACCAGGTGCTAGGTTTATGTATACCCTCGGGGACTGAAACGGTCCACCAGCAGTGGCAACAACCTAGTGGTTATAAATATTATAAACATACTACCATAGTTATAATGCTCAAGACGATATCGTTTCTGTACTGTATCCTTTATACATGGACCCTATAATCACTGTTTACTATGAACTATAAGGGGACATTTCTTTAACACCTTCTAAAATTCAAACTTACATCTGTTGAAACCAGGATCACATTTAACAAATGGTTGTAAATTCTAAAAAATTCATATTCACCCAGCAAATCTGTTTTTTTTTTTTCAATTTACGCTTTCAACAATACACCAACGTGACCATTTTATTTTAATATTCAGGCAATCAATCTTACACTAGAAATTTTTCCGATAAATGCATGTAGTATAAATGAAAATCAAGGATGCTGAAGTTTCCCAGCACTGTGATGGCCTGCTTAAATTGATTGGTTTAAAATTGATTAATCACACGCGAGCGCACGTGGCGAAATTAATTATGAGCGAAAATTGTCAGGACTGTGAATCACTGTTACAACTTCAGAGTGGTCTATTTGATACAGTCCTTGGAAATACTGAAGATAAAAAGGTTTACCGAAAACACCAATAAAAACCACGTAAACATTTATACGAATCAGACAAGCAACACTATATTTTGCCCCAAAACGTAAAGTTTATGGGAAATGGATGCTGTTTTAAAGACATTACTATGAAATTAATTTCAATTTACAAATCAATTTCACGACCTCTGGTGTCCCACTGTAATTGACAATGATGCATATTCGACTAGAATTATGTACAGAATAAATCTATGCAATATTTTAGCATTCTTTTTAATACATTAACCGTTTCAACCCTACTGGCTACAATAGACTGGTCATAAACAATAGAAAGAGTATACCACTCAGATTCTCAGGGGTGAAAGGGTTAAGACTTTTGTGTTAGACCGGTATGTATAATAAGTTGAAAACGCAGAATTGTTTATGGTGTCAAAGAAGAGAGCACCTGTGTGACTTGTATAATGAAAATAACATCAAAATAACATTTCTTAAATGCGCCAAACTTTTAAAAATATTTACATCAGTGAACAAATTATCAATATCTACGGTATTACAGATGTTTGCCTGATTTATGTTGTATATTTGTAGTGTTTATTCTTATGTTTACGGTATTTCAATGGACCCTATTTGATATCAGTCCGACACGTAATCGAAATATGGGAAATAAACATTTGGCAGAATAATCTTGAAATCACTTTAACATTTTAGGGCATTATTCACTTCTATAGAAGTGTTCAGTACGGTACTCTGTCATACGTTTTATGATATTGATCTCTGTTCAACCGAAAATGTTGAAACCTTTTTATTTTGACTTTGTATACATTCTAAAAATTGAAAGCATGTCATCACATGTTTAATCTTTCTGATGGACAGTAATATATATCGATGAGTTGAAGTTCAAGGGAACACCTAGAAAAGTTCGAAACATCGGAACTTCTACTCATAAATGGTAATCGAGAACCATACGTATTTTAGTTTCAGAGTTTCTATAAGGTGTATGTGACTGATTCGAAACCATTTAAGACCTATACGGTCATTATACTTAATAATTAGTGCTAAATTTAACTTAATTGTCTTGAAATTAAAACACTGAGTGTTTATGAGAAGGAGAAGAATTATCATGGGGCGATATACTTCGAATAATATGTAGGAATTCTCGTTGTTTTAGAAATGGGCCCAAAATTTATTCGAAACATCGAAAAATTCGACTCAAAAAGTTCGAATTATAAAATGTTAATTCGAAACATCGAGAATGTATTGTTTATCAACCTGTCTCTGAAGTTGTTGAAGACCAGAAGCAATGACACTATCTACTGGAGTTGTTACCTCAGCTTTAAGCGTCTCTTTTAATGACTCATTGATGGCCGATGTGAGAATTGGTGTCAACATGGGGATCACCAATGGCTAACGCAAATGAAGGATTCGACATTAACGACGTGATGACATTAGTTATATCTATGGTAACACTAGAGTCAGGTGTATATTATATGTGATATATCTGAAGCGTGGTTGGCGGAGATGTATAGTTAGTTACCTTGGAACCGAAGTGTTGATTTATCCGAGATAAATTACTAGTCTGAGTATCAAGAGAAGGATACATATCGGTGGCTATATCAGAAATACTCATGGACAATATCTACGACGAGTTGGGTGGTTGGAAAAGGGTATTTTAAAATCGTATTTGGAAGTATCAGGTTATGAGATCCTTAGTCAATTTATAACTGTCCTAAACTAAAAATTGTGATTTTAAATCACCATTTGATGATCATCAACTTAAGATGTCTCAGCAAACTAGATTAATATATTCTAACTGATGACACCTATCATTTCTGTAAAATTTATCATGTATCTTAATAGCAAATATATGTGTAAAATTATTTTTTCTTTAAAATTCACCTTTATCATATCAATGGAACTAATTCATGTACCACATGATAACCGATAACGTTTGTGCAGGAGTATTGTTTCTATTGGTGATGGAATAACATTAGAAGACGATATCCCGCACTTACGTCATTTCAGCTGGAATATTACGTAGAGTTACGTTCCATCACCAATAGCTACATAGTTATATTTTCAATGTCGTTCAGGTTGTCTACTGTTTGGTATTTATCCTGTAACTAAGGCCGGAAGTGCCGTATATCAGTTGCCAAGTACACAACAGCTGTATTCGGTCAGTTACGGATATTAAACACGTGATTTTGTTCTATACTTATCTGGTGACATTGAACTTATTGTTTATTGTTGGAATGACGTCACAGGTCCTTTAGCATCTTACATATATTTGTTAAATATTCTTGGACAAACTGTCCACGCCAATATTGTTTTCAATACATTAAAGTTGTGGTATATTACTCCAGTAGCAATAATAGTTACGGGATAAATAGAATAGATGGTTGGTGTCTGAAAATAAAGGGTGTTTCAAAAAACATGTTCCCACTTCAAATGTCCCTAATCTTGCGCAGACATGTGGTAATTCAAAATTTGGAAGTTCATTAGAAAGAGAATTTAATTGACAATTTATCATTTATTTAAAGCTAAAATCTGTGAGGTCAGAACTTATTTTATGACGTCATTGATGACATCATCGTTAATTAACATTATTTGGTTTTACTTTCAAAATGGATGACAAGAACTTGATATTGATGACTTAAAACAGGTAATAAGGATACACTTGTAAGGATTCCATTGGATATACATGAAAATGAGACCCTAAACTTCCTGGATGGGTTACAGTTAGTAATAGAGAAAATGCTGGAATTTGGAATATGTAATAAAGATATTACGTTTAACTGGTAAATTTCCAAAATGTGTATAGTTTAGAATATGGCTCTCATAAATAATATTAAATGTGCAAGCATTAAAAGTTATATACCAACAAAATTTTTATAAACACTCTTTACCATATGTACGGTAAAGTCAGGACAAGTTTTTTGAAACACCCTGTATTTGAACTTTGGCCCGACAAGTCTCATCACTGTGGGGTTTTTTCACCTTCATCCAAATACAATCTGTATTTTTTAGATACTAAACATATATTTTCTATATACTGGTAAAAAGTAAACACTGTAAGATATTGAAAGATAAATAATTATTTCCCCGCAGAAGGCCTCCACAAGCATCACATTTTGTTTTGTCAATTTTGCCTTTCTAGTGGACAACATCTTCGTGTTGTTTTGCAGGAAAGGTTTTCCAACAGATATTCGACATTCCAATGTGCCCGTCTCCTAGCTGACATTTTTTTGGTATTCGTATGAAGTGGAATTTATATACTCGCTACTCTCCACAGGAAACAATAGCATATCGGTTCAATTTTACTTACAGGTACATCAAACTTATCCTGTGTATTAATAATCCAGAAATTCAGAATTACCTTGGTCAGGTATTTCCTGTTGAGCTTGAGATCAATGAGTTGCTAGAGATCAACGCATTCTACCTAGATTCACTCCTGTTCATTTGAAAAGAATGTCAATTTCTCATCTCCCTTTATGATAAACGTGACGATTTCAAATTCCATATCAAGAACTTTCCCGTTCCTGAATAGTAATATCCCGTCTACTCCTGCATGTGACATTTTCATTTTACAGCTTATACGTTATGCCAGTGCATGCTCCTCTGATGGATGTTTTATCACGAGAACCGAACGATCAAACGTTCAATAAATTACTCACTCAGGATACGTAGTTGCGCGCTTGAATTCGTCATTAAGAAAGTTTTATGGTGGATACGGGGAACTTGTTCAACATTATGAAGTTTTTTCTTAAGAAGGTAAAATATTATTCCATACACCAATCAAATCTAAAACTGACTGATGACATTTTTTACCAAACTTGAGAGTATTCCATACAACATTTTCGACGGGTGTGACATGCTAACAGGGGACGTTGTCTACTTCCGGACACCTGGTCTCATGATCAGAGACAACCTAATACCCGGGGAATTGGTTGGTTGAAAAAAGTGTAGGGAGAAAGCGGAGCTTCTATTTTGAACGTAACCTGGTGTCTGAATGGTTTATATTGTATCAATAAAGATATTTTTTTTATTTTTACACAGTAAAATAATGTAATAAGAATTGAAACTGCTGAATCACTCAGTATAATTATTAATGACACTTTAATATAATTAGAGCCACTTTTCTGAAAAAGTATCTGAATTGTGATTTCACTGCCATTCACTGCTAAAATGCCTGGGCGGTTGAAATATGGCCATGTGACAGAAAAAAGCCCTTCACCGGCATTGGTGTACGTCTCCATATGAGTGAATAGATTCTTGACAAACATGTTTTTTGTTTATTTTTTCACTGATTGTGGAAAATGTAAATATGGGGCCCAGAAAACAGATCACATGTTTTTTGTGTTATTTTCTGATAATTTTTTAATATGATCGATACGGGGATCTTGTTAAACATTATGAGCCCCCCTCTCAATAATATTAGATAGTATTCTGGAGCACGGCCACAGACAGTGACTCCCTTTCGCCAATCGTGCTTTTCACGGAACTTGAGCTCTTCACCAAACTTGACTTTTTCACCGAATTTAACCCGTTCATCGGTTTCGACAGGACATTTGCGACTGGTGTGGCATGCCAGCAGAGGATACTGACTACTTCCGGACACCTGGTCCCATCCCGTTTGGGATTCGCAATTGTTCTTCATGTTGAGACCATTGCACATCTAATTTGTCGTGTTTTAATGGACTTAAGCTTCGATTATTGATTGGTAATTCTTCATTTTTACTTATAGGTCAACACTCGTTTGAAAGATGAGATATACAGGAAAACGTTAACATTGTCGCCTATGGAAAACTACTCTGACCCCATCCCATTTCGAATTCGCAATTGTTCCTCAGGTTGATGCCATATTTTAATATCCAATTTGTTGTTTCGATTACTTTTAATTGATATAAATTTTCAGCGTTTGACATTTTGCTTACTTTTTGTATATGCTGTTTCGTTGATTTAACCGTTATGGTCTCACGTTTGTGCGGCACTATTGTTTCTATTAGTGATGGAATGACGCTAAATAAACCTATCCCGCGCTAACGTCATTTTCAGAACACGGGAAGATTTTTTTAAAGTTACGTTCCATCACCATTGGAGATACTAGTACCTCACAAACGTTGTCGGTTATCACGTGGTACATGAATCAGTCCAATTCAACATCTAACAAAGTATGATTAGATGTTAATAATAATTTAAAATGTAAGCTTAATGTATGTATTAAAATATAAGCAATATTTACAATATGTTGTATGCACATATTTCTGTGCAAGTATTTGACCTCGTTGGAACAATTTGGTCAACTCGACAGAAAGGAAAATATAGATTTTTATCCCACAGTCATCAAAAATGCCGTTTAAATTGTATATGCTAAATCATATGATGTTGGTAAAAATTTGCTATTTATTCAACTACGACTGATGAATGGCGGTTTCCCATTCACAACTTCACATGTATGGTTTAATTTCTTTAGAACGTAACATTTTGCGAAACATGTTTATTTGATTACATGCCGTGTCTAAGCATGTTAGAGCATTGGCATTGCAAGCTGAAGGTCCCGATGTCAATTCAGTACTGACCTATACCTTTGCCTACTGTGACACGGGTCCTCGGTTTTTACTCGGTCTTATTCGAACACAGAGGGCGTATTATAATAAAGAATATCACTGCATTTCATAAGTCGATAGTAATGTCAATATGTTTGGCCTTATAGCTGTTAACCTCTCCACATTAGTGATATATACTTGGCGAGACTTTAATCCTTATTTATCCAAGTTTATTTGTTCTATTTATTTACAAATTAAGCAGTCATTATCATCTAGTCTGCTATTGGACATATTATCAACTAAATGCTTATAAATTCATAAATATCACTTTAAAAAACAACAACAACAAAAAGACACCTGTCAATGTCAAATGACTTCAGAAATTATATTTCTTTTCCCAAAGATCTGAAATGTTGCAATTAAATTTGTGCTATGTATTTTTTGGGATTACTTGTCAAAACACTATTCTCCTGTTTGATCTAGGTAATATAAAACATAAATGTTCATCCTAAACATATCCGTTGTAATTGTTAGATGATTACTCTGAAATTTGGAAATATAAGACTTTTTGTAATGAAAATTCATTTCTTTATAGATCTACTTCAGTGAAATATTTTTTTCCTGTATTTCCCAAAATCGCTTAAACATATCTGAATTTAAAGTAACATCGTTTAAGCAACGGATATATTAAGTCATGTTGTTCAACGAAGAATTTGTTTACGAATCGCAACCGGGATGGGAGCAAGTGTCTGGAAGATGTCAGCGTCACCTATTACTTCAGATATATTTCGATTTGTTTGTTTGTTTATTGTTGTTTAACTAAAGCCGTTTGCTCATAGTATTTCACTCATATGGAGACGTGCACCAAATCGCATGAAGGGCTTCAAATTTTTGCACCTTCGTTGCTCGGCACTCACGGCCATGAGCAGTGAGGGTTCTTTAACGTGCCGACACCTACTGTGTATATGCCTGTTTCGGGAACCGTTATTGTTTTCACTGTCTCATCCGAAGGAATTAGTGAACCAACCTGACCAACGAAAGCTGGACTCAAACTCACGACCTCACGATCAAGAGTCGAGGGCGCTACCGACTGAGCCAGGCCGGCTCGATATATTTCGAACTGATAGCTCCGTTTCAATTCTAAACCGCTCAAAAGGGATCTTGTTTACAGAAATGATACTCATCAACATTAGTTTTGTATTTTTTATTATGTTGTTTTTTCTTTTTACAAAACTTTAACTTTATTATTTTTATATGATATACTGGTAGGGGACCAATTCCCGGCACATTTTTGCAATATACTGTACCTTTCCTGTACAAAGAAAAAAGATCCCAAATATTAATATTTACATACATGTATGCAATTCCTTCATTACAAAGTAACATTAGAGCGATATATGTATATTCAGTATTTGCAGGAGCGTGACCCGAGTATTCGGTAACCGCTTTAACTATTCATCATGAAGAATACATGAACGAATCAATAAAGAAATATAGAATACCACATATTTATTTCTTATATATGTAATCTTAAAAGCCATGCATTAGGCCTACCACAAAACAAAACAAAAAATCACAGAAAAAAATTCGGAAGTGCAACGATACTACATCGGTAGCACACTGTAAAGCCTGTACCGGCAGGCCGGCCCATTATCGCGGAAATATCTAGGTTCATGTTATGACCAGAACCAACAGACAAACAATGAATGTTCGATCCGTAGTTACAACATGTTAGAGAGTTAGCCCTGGAAGCGGATTTGTCAATGCATCTCTGATAAGACAGGTAGATTTGTTTGCATTCACACGGGTCCTATTCATACTCGGTCTTAATTCGTCACTCGCATCGTGTAAAATCAAGTCGAATTGACAAATACATTTTCGTAAGTCGTATTACGTACGAATCAGTCATCATGGTCCCTTATAGCTGTTAATGGTAAACATTAGTCAAATAAAATGGGCTACATTTCAGTTGTCCTGAATGAATATTTGTTCTGCTGTTTTTCCCTTGCTCGCAAGTCACATCTAGTCTCTATTGGACCACATTTTCTGTGGTATATCCTTATTAATAATATATCTATCATTCAAACGCAAATTCGTTGTAAATACATTAATACAGCATGTAATGTCAATAACTTCAGCGGCCTATTTGCATTTTCAATTCTCTTCTGATAAATTTAACCGTTTAACCATTTTTGGATTACTTGTACCAAGCAATTCTTCGTCGAATATAGATAAATAAAAACCTCAAAAATCCAAATCTGACTCGTATGAAATTTTTCCATATCACTAGTTTCTTTTGGAAATATAAGACTTTTTTGTAATGAAAATAAACCTTAGATCTTTCATTTAGTATTTCCGGACAGAAAAGGGGAAACTTCTTCTCGTTTCACACTAGCTGTTTAGCTGTTACTCATATGAAAAACTCCCACCGCAAAGCCAATTACATAGAATGAATTTCGTAACCAGCTGACTACAGATTAACAGAAATGGTAATATATAAATATAAGGATTACTGCACATTGATTTTTTCCATGATCCATTGCATTTATACTCAATGCTTTTCAAAAAATGAAAAACAATCCTTAACACTATGTTTGTATAGATTGACTGTCAATGAGAATTCACGGTAACAGTGATTTTTATTTAACGGTACCTGCATACTGTGACAAGGGAACGGAGGCTGACAATGCATAGACCCTTACTGAAGTTCTTTTTAGGCTACATTACTAATACTCGACAACTTGATAAATAACTTCTTTTTGGGTCCTTTAAAGCTGTAAATTTGAGTTTTGGTTACATTTGCTAACGGGAATGGTGTTTTTAAAGTAAAAACAAATGGATTGTTCAATATTTGGAATATATCACGATATTTATGATATCATTACGAGTCGGCCTATGTCATTGTCAGTTTTCCTTCAGCTATTAAAGACGTTTGTCTATTCCGGTACTGCGATTTCTTGATGTTAGATCTCTCTAACAGCAAAGGTCAACATATTGACCTTTTCCGAATGGCACTATTCCGGTGTTTAGCCCACCCCTATTTTGACGTCATATCCAGGTTTTCTTCCGCTTCGCCAGAATGTTTTGAATTTGCCATGTTTCTTTTTGGTAATAACTATTCATTTCTTGTGTTTGGAAGAGAAAATGGTCATGTTATTTTATTAATAAGGGTAAATCCAACCCGCTACTCAGAATTGACTAAATTATCGATTGAATCGCCGATCATGTGTCACTCATTCACCTCCCCCATAAACTCATGCTCACAAATCCGGGTGCTAAGGAAAATGTTGCGTTATTTTGGTTTTGTAGCTTGTATGTTTATATCAATATTTTGCAAAAGTACTTTGAATAAATCTATTTCTTCTTCAAACAACATTGCATGCTATACTATTCCGACTTTACCATAACATTGGCGAGAATTGGTATACCGCCAGTAGGCTTATGTATCCGCGAGATCGAGGATCCAAATGCATAGTTTTTTATTGCTTTGTCCGTCTATTTGTCCGTTTGTAATATTTCATCAATTTTACCTTATATATTACTGAACTTTGGTAAGATGTTTCTTTTCATCAAACAATCACTGTATACCTGAAAATTTTCAACCCCGGTTGTATTTTCCCTTTTATAACAGAAAACTTATTCGTCCGTCTAAAATTTGCTCTAAATTACCATAGTATCATAAATGGCTTGTAATGTTACTACTTCAAATATTTAGATATTTAAATATTTGACTGTCACCGGTATTCGACAACATTTGCAAGAGTTATCGGACTTTCAGACTCTCTAGGCCACAGTGTTCCATTAACACATCACGTTTGTCTTGTTATCCGACATCTTAACCACAGTGACTGTCTTTCGGAAATATACATTTATATTATATTCGAGCTCAGCTGATGAAGTCTCATTGACAGAATCGATCGTCTTAAGAATTTCTTTTGACCACTTAATGTAAGACTATAACTCTTGTATTGTTGATAAGATTTAAGGGGGAATTAAACACTATCCGAATAACGCTGGACGTTCGGAATGCATTTGTTTAAAAATGACAAGTTTATTGTGCTTTCATTTGATTGTGACGTCATAACCACACAAATGTTTGACGGGCTATATAACTGTGACGTTATGGTGGAAAATTTTGCCTTCAAGTGCTGTGTCGGACATTTGACGAATGGTAAATTACAATGATGACACTTACCATGCCACTTACCGGAATGACGGGCGTAATCATCGTAATGACGCCCCTATCTGCAAGATTGACACTTTTAAGGAATTTTTTACATTTAAGATGTAATAAGACTAATTTTAACATTTAATCGGTTGATTCATGTTCAGTATTTACTTTTTTTTCAAATTACAGTCGTGCCAGCAAAATGCCGAGCCCGCTGTAACTAACAATAGTTAAGTTTTGTTGACAATATTTCATATTGCTGTGGATAAATTCTTTTCATATTCATAATGTTTAATAATAATACCTTAAGGATTAGGAAAATATTGGGGGGGACTGATTTTACAGATTTTTGTAAATTGTCAATTTTTAAGAGAAAATGATGAAATTTTTTCTATAATTGTTATACCCATTGAAACCTTTATCATACGGATATTGAAAAATATACATTCAAAATTATTTTCCCTCGGTAATTTTACAAGGAAAATATTTATTTCCGTGTATTGATTCATGTTTTTGATATATATATATATATCTTATATCTGGCACAGTAAACAAGATTTTACATTGATCTGTTTACACCTTTCAAGAGAATCCTAGATATGCCTTGGTTGTGGATATTCAATGTAATTTTTCTCAGAATTGTGGGGATAAATATTTTTCAGTTTCCATTTCAATAGAGATCAAAGTGAAGTATTAATAGACAAAAAAATGAAGAAAATTGAATTTGGAAGTCAGTTTGTTTAATTTTTCCTTAATTAGTTGTTTGTTTATTATGTTACATATAAATGTACATGTATTTCATTTGTTCGGTTTTTTGTTTTTAATAGCAGCCACAATTCGCAGCAGTGTAAAATATGCTCAGTACGATATTGCTGGATGGGTTGGATATGCTACAACTTGTAAGAATTATCAACTTATGTCAATTGCAAAACTGCATATTGTTGTAAAAAGTGAAAAATATTCTGATGTAAAACAAACTGATTCGACATTTTACAACACAAATATAACACAATAATGATCTCAACATGTATAATTTTCAAAATATTAATTTCAACTTGGCGACCAAAGATTTGTTGAAAATTAATTCGAATCTACATCTTTTATCTTACATTTTGTTGAGTGATAAATGAAATATTAAAAGAAAAGCATGCGATTGTAAACTTAAATTCAAAATACAATGTAGTTGATAAATATATATAAAATTGAAATTTAATGAAAACCAATTGTTTTATTTTAGCAATCGTCCGTGTCCAGGTAAGTCCCGAATATTATATTTTCACTTTTTATTTTACAATTTAATGTAAATATTTCGAGTCATTGTTTGAACGTTTTATATAAAGAGTCTACCTATTCATTTACATGGAACACACACCATCTAATGATTTTATGAAATATAGTTTTCATTATTTTGTTACATTGAATTCTATCAATGATTTTATGAGTCAATGCCTAGAACGTTTTATAATAAAAAAAAGTTTACAGTTTTCATTATTTTGTTACAAGAGGCCCATTGAATTCTATCAATGGGGAATTAAAAAATATAAAAAGTCTACTGGTGCGAGTCTTCTTTCAATGCCATGGAGAATATTTTATATAATTGAAAGTGTACAATTCAAACACACCCCCGTCCCTCTTCGTGATAAATCATGGAGACAATCTCCACCAATCTAAAATTGAATATCAATGTCTAGTAATGGTTTTTTATTAGTCACAAATATTTCTAAAGTAAATGTGGAGAATGTTTGGGGGGAATTTTTCACCATTTGGCTTTTCTATAGTAAACCACAGGGGAGTGACCCCTATTGTGTGCTCTTAAAAAGTATACCGTTAGGTCCCTCCTTATCCTACAAACTGAAAATTTCTTCCAAATACTTTTGAGAATAAGATTTATGAAATAGGCAGGCCCTACAAAGCTTCTTATCCTAAACTGTCATTTCATAGGATAAAGGACTTAATGGTTTTTAATCAGTAAAAGTAGTAATCATGAGTAACGCCCATTGTTGCTCTTACGGACATACCTCAAACTGAAAATTTCTTCCACCAAATAGGGCTCGTGTCAATAAGACCTGAGTAATAAACAAGTAATAATTATAATAATAATAATAATAATAATAATAATAATAATAATAAATTTCTTGTCATAGTGGCAGTAATCCCTATGGTCACGAATTTTATTACTTTGGTATAGGGATTCATGCTCTTTCTAACCATGCATTTTCCTGCAGGGGTTGAGAAGAGGAGTTGACTATTTTTGCAGGTGTAGCCCTATTACTAGGGCATTAAAGGTGCAACAATTATAAAATTTACAATTTAGGTTCCCCTTATCCTAAAAATACTATTTATCAAATTGAAAGACAATTGGTTTTGTAGTTTCAAGGAGAAGCTAAAAATGTTCAATTGTTAAAAAACAACCGACGACGCGGACGGGAACCAATGACAATAGGTCATCTGGTTGACTCAGATGACCTAAAGATATAAAAAAAATACCAAACCATCAATCTCTAGGATGTCCAGGATATAGATACAAATCTGGAAAAAATAGACAATCATGGACCTCTGGAAACTAAGAGGTGAGATCAAGTGCCATGAAGGAGTAAGCATCCTCTGTCGACCGGTCACACTCGCCGTGAGTCCACAGTCAAATCCAAATGAAATACGCGAGGAGTGAATCCTCGTCACATTTGGAAGAGACGTCTCAACAACTGCCAACGAAAAGGCAATTCAACATTTCACTCAGTGAAACAGAGTAATCGCAAACAAGACTATTATACAGACCTTAAAATTTGCGCAATGTTGACATCAAATGCGGTATTCGATATCCCTGTGTCAATAAGATGTCAGTGAGTAGTTTACATCTGTATATGAAATGTTCATATGTTGAACACGCCCTGGCATATCGAATCATCCGTGAAATATAAACTCCATATGCAGGTGACTGTGGGATATTACTACTCAAATGTGGAAAATTTACGATGGGAAAGCCGAAATCGTTGCGCTAGTCGGATAACTTAGTTGCATATTTCCCGTCTGTGTCAATAGAAAGTAAAATGTTTAAGTATGAAGCTTGTGTGCTTGATTCTGTTGTATCTTTAATTTCTAGTTTTCTGGGATGTATCGCATGGACATATGTTTGAAAATTGTCATTATTAACCGACAAAACTTTGTCGATATATCTAAATGTCAAATTAAAGGACACCCCTAGCTTTTTTTTCTTTTGATTCAGTAGTTTCTGAATGAAGTCTGCTTCGTATGAATAAAGAAACAGGTCAGCCAATAAAGGCGCACCATTGGTTCCCATAGGAATGCCGACAGTTTGTTGAAAGACCACGTCTCCCAACATTACAAATATATTGTCTATTAGAAATTCCAGCATCTTTTTATATCTACTTCAGTGTAGTTATGTGAAGAATCAGAGTGGTCTTGGACAAAATAAGTATCATGAAAAACAATCACTAGATATTTAAATTTTCAAGTACCAGTGAAAAAACAGTTGTCTATAATGCTAAAAACGTCTCTCTTTTATTTTTTTATATGGCAATTGTTGAGTAAAGAATAGAGAGAAGTCATATGTTTTGATAACTGAATTTGAGAAAAAAAGTGTGCCTTCAATTTTTCTAAAGTTGCTTAGAATTTGTAAGTATCAACATCTGATTTACACCGCTTCTGGAATAAGCAACTGTACAGTATTGCTGAAGTTTCTCCTTAACGACTGTCAATATCTTGGTAAGGTTTGGTAGAGCATTTGCTAGATTCTGCTGTGTACCTTTGCTTATATGGAGTTTTATGAAGTTTAGGTATCTAATATAAAAATGGTAGCTCAAAATCAGTGTCGGTTGTAGGTACATCAAAAGAGTGTAATACGGACACGTGCTTTTGAAGGATCTCGTCCTTTGAAAGTGAACTACGTGTATGTAGGATCACAAAAATTCGTATTAAACCCTTTTTCTTCCCATAAACAATTATAGTAATGTGCGTTACAAATAATAAAATATATATTATCTGAGTCTTTGTCTGCTGGGACCAGTACATATTGGTCATGTAATCTATCCAGCTCAGTTACTACTTCTGGATCACTAAATACAGAGGGATAACGTGTTTTCATAGTTCCTTTATTTTTTCGAATACAGAACTCATAACTAAACTGGAATTCCGTCGCCAATTAGCGGAACGGACTTTGCGGTATTTTGGACCTCTTGAAATAAGATTTTGAGGTTTTCATTTTCAACAAAAGAAACATCTTCGGTAATGCCCGATAGGATTATATTTGAAGGGAGATGAAGCACATGAACACGTGACGGTGTTTTGTATAAATATGGTTGATGTCTAGGCACTGCAAAACTCGTTTGTAACTGAATGGCTTCGATGCGATGCTAGGTGTGTAGCTAGCAAAGCGTGGTCTTCAATTTAAAATATGGCGGAACACAGGACTGATTTTTTGTGATTTAAAACATTGCAAATGTTTAAAGAATCTATACCTTTATTTGTAAATTTAAGTTTAAGGAAAATAGTTTGTATTTAGAACAGTCGTCGTTTGTAACGCGTGTAGGCTTGAACAGTCTGTGATAAGCGATGTTCATTATAACGGAGTTCAGTGTGTATTCTGGGGTTGAAGAATCTGTGTAGGGTTCATTGTTGTTGTTTTTTTGGCTTCCTGAAAAAGTTCATTTAGAATTGTAAAAAGAACAGAATAAAGTTCACTGCAAATGTGATGAAGACCAATCTTTTGTTAAAGCGATATAAGCTGTCACAATATAAAATGTCTACTTATTAATTTACATGGAACACACTATCTATTAATTTTATAAAAGAAAGTTTTCATTATTTTGTGACATTAAATCCCCGGGCTTGAAATATACAACATGAAAGATTTAAATCTTTATGAACAATTATCGACCGCTTGTGGTTGTCTAGTGGTAAAGTGTTCGACTTGCAGGCAGAAGGTCCCGGACCGGTTCGATTCCCGGACCGGGCCATACCAAAAACTTTAAAAATAGCAGTGACTGTTCCTTCGCCAAGCGCTCGGCATACGAAGTGAAAGTTACGTGTCTTTCGGAGGGAGACTGAAAACCGAGGTCACGTGTCATGGAAAGAGTGGCAAGTAAAAGAACCCTCACCGCATTGGGCCAATCCATAGCACAGGCTAAATTTTGTAACACTTCACCTTTACCCTCAACATTAGTGAAAAATTCTTGACGGGAACATGGTACAAACAAACGGGAATATAGTACAAACAAACTAACTAAACACTTATCAGTGCATTGAGCCTTTTCAAATAAACCTTGCTGTTAGATTACCTACGTGACGGACTTAAGATTGATCTGATAGGAGAATTGGTCTCTGAGGATCCAGACCTTTCCAATATATATTTAAAATAAAGAAAAACTTAATATTTATTGTTGTAAACTCGATGTAGTTACCTAGATGAGGTTTTTCTAATTGAAGTTTTACTGTATTTAATATGAATCTTCCAAATCTGAATGCCGCGTGTCCCCCGGAACATGCGACAGGTCTGATCTTTGTCGTTGATATGAGGTAGAGCCAATTATTACAGGGAAGTGGTGAGTTAAATATATTTGCGTTTTGTTGAAAATTTGTATGACATAAGTATTGAAATCTGACTATTTTTATATTGTACATTGTGTACATAATTCAGTGCATGGTGGATGGAGCGACTATTCTCAATGGAAAAAATTCGGAAATTGCAGCAAAGAATGTGGCGGAGGATTACAGGAGCTAATACGAAACCGTACCTGCAATAATCCAGAACCCAAGTGCGGTGGTAGACTGTGCACCGGTTCTTATGTGGACCTTACAAGTGAAAAATGTAACGATTTCCGATGTCCACGTAAGTAAATGTCATCAAACTGCGGTTCAAACGTACATGTAAATTACCGCATAATTGGTTTGTTGTCCCAGTTATTTTGATCCTTTGA
The DNA here is from genome assembly GCA_030159075.1 of Atrina japonica. Taxonomy (NCBI): domain Eukaryota; kingdom Metazoa; phylum Mollusca; class Bivalvia; order Pterioida; family Pinnidae; genus Atrina; species Atrina japonica. Next base: position 859,853 of record BROG01000050.1, on the reverse strand, counting down.
GATCGTTATATAACTTTATCATTCCAGTGTTAAATTCCAACTGATTCCCATTATCAATTGTTCTTAATTCAAAATCAATTTCAAATTAGCGGCCGAGTTGTGAACTCAAGCAAATACCCGCATATTTATTCACGATGTCTGTCTGTGAGAAAGTTTGCCAGATTACTTGTAGAAGGCCGGTGGTCTCTTCCGGCTGAATGCCGTGTTCTCTCCTCCTCCTCCACACACACACACACACACACATACACACACACATTCACACACACACACACACACACACAACTGGCTGTCACCATATGACTGCATTTACCAGTTGCATTTAGCTCTGTTGTGAGTTTTGAAATATAATGCATCAAAATTCGGTCATATCGCCTTTAGAATACTATGGTTCTGAAAATACTGTCCTATGACACAAATTTGTAATTTGGTGATATTCCAACAAGCAGGAATAACGACTATGGGTGTTAGTCCTTATCTATGGGGAAATACAATTAGCACAGTGATTATACCGACTGTATGTTTTAATCATTGATGTTGAATGCAATACGCCATATCCTTGTATCACCAACTGATCACTTACTGATATGAATCATTATAGAGGATGTTTGTAATGAGGCAGTGACAGGATACCGGGCTCATCCAAATCCTAAGCAACCTGGCAAATTTCTGCAATGTGTCGACAAGAAGGTCTACATAAAGGATTGTGATAAGGCGTTGGTATGGAAACAAAAGATCATGTCTTGTGACTGGAAAGAAAAAGGTATATATGTATTTCTGTAAATAATTTTTCTGCAAAGAAATGAGTAAAGTGATTCAGTATATAATTCAATCTTTATACATAACGTCATGTAGGGGCTTTAGACAGGTATATCATATAGGAAAGGGTTGTTCAATTTCCCTAGTACATCGGGAAATATAAAGAAGCATTTAAATAACATAGATAACAATGTTTGGTAGTAAGACGTAATTTTACCTGTGTGTCAGTTTCAAACAATTTATCAGCTGCTACATTTAAAGTGACAGTTGCACTTTTCTCCCACACCTGCCTGTAAAAGAGTATGATTCCCAAGGGAAAGACACTTTACACGCGCTATGCCGTAGAGATATTGTGACGTAGAGATTTTTATGGAACCTAAGTTCTAGAATTTCAGAAGAGTTTCAGACTTTATCTGTGTAGATCATTTTTAGATTTTTTTTTAAACACACCATGGGAGAAAATAATCAAACATTGGTGTGTTGAGTAGAAACGGCAATATCCGCCTTCGTCGTAAGAATATTAATGTGCTACCCTCTGGAGATCCTCGCATTGGACTGAAAGATTCTTACCTCGATGGTGGGGATTTCCTCATCCATTCACCACACCCATGTACGATTCTATTAGTTCAGTATTGTAACGTTGATCCAAATGAAGTTTAATTTTCATCAAAGGTAAATTCGAATTTTGATTTCCTGCTACTTATTCCTTAGAACAAATAGGTATGTCAAAAAGCTGGGCATTAAGGTAATTAATTGTTTGCAAATATCTAATAGTCGTTATTTTTGTCTGTTTGTAATTTTATAACACTGAAGAAATAAGTCATGTGACAGTGACATGTTAATTTCAGTTTGTAAGCAGGGAACCTATCATCCGCACTCAACGGACAAAACAAAATATATGCATTGCTCAAATGGAGAATCACATGTGATGTCCTGTGCTGACGGAACTAAGTGGGATCAAGCCATGCTTACCTGTGTCAGAGATGATGACGATCAAGGTATTTCTCAAATATATTACTAACAATACCAAAGTTATAGTGGTGTTTCAGTCCATTTTCACAAAATTTCCGTGCACTCTACAGTAAATGCGACAACAAATTCCATGTGGTCGTAACAGAAAATGCCTCGAGATGAGTTAAATATGCACTAAACGGATCCTAAAACGGAACATTAATGTTCCGGTTTATAAACATGTACAATTCGATGTACTTTCCTATTTATGTTCACTTTTCCCAATCAGAGGGCCCCTGGCACCGCTAGTTGGGAAATTTACGGAGGGCCTCTGCGGAAGGTATTACCCCCACTTTATGTTATACAATATTAAATAATAAAGTCATAGCTTTACAAAAGTGACCAAAGCAAATGCTCAGGACGATAGCTCCTGTCAATAAAACTTCATCTGTAAAACTGGATTTTAATTTAAATGTATATATCCGAAAAAAGTGGTATCATACTGTGAACTACTTGCATTCGACTCGCCAGCATAAGGTCCTGGATTCCATTCCCCTTACTCTCCAATACAAAGGTATTATAATAACTGTTCCTCCGCCAAAAACTTAAAGTAAGAGAGGTGAAGTCATCGACAGAGATAAAGACCTAGTTTTATCACCAATTATAGTCTGGTAACTATCAACACAGGAAACATAGTGCCTGCTAGGCAACTACAGTAAACAACAATGGCGACGCCCAGTATGTTCACAACTTGAGAATTCTTGCAAGATTATAAGGCTAAAATGTTGTAAAAATAAAAACATCTAAAGATACTCGGTTTTTTGGTTCATAAATATTTTTCTTTTACAACTTACATAATAAACTCGACAAAATGCAAGAAAGCATCAATAATAGCACTGTAATAATAACCTTTCACATTTAAAATGCAAGAACACTTTCAGAGACGCCATTCCTTTAAACACACGAGAATACTCTTTAGATCCAATATTTTAAACGCAAATGAATTTCCCAATTTACTTTCATTTGGGAATTACATGTAAAATTCCTAGACATTGTTCTTTGCTTTAACCCAAAGGAAATGAAGTAAAAAGAGTATATATCTAGAGCTACCAATATAAAGTGGCACACCGGGGATATACGAGAAAGCAAAAGAATACTGTCTATTTCTCTAAATAAAGGGGTCAACACGTAACACATTTTGCCATTCTCTGATTCCATGCATTACTGTAGCTCTAATAGTATGTTTTGAAACCCATGTCCGGGTAGCGCGACGGTTAGCGCACCCGATTCTCACCAATGCTACCCGAGATCGATCCCTAGATTTGACAGGGGAGTATGTGAGATGTACCTCAGACACGAGGGTTTCATCCGAGAACTCCCACAGCAAATCACCCCCGCACGCCAACATCGGAGCCAACGAGAGATATTTACATAAGTTGCTTTAATTTGTTTGTCAACCATTGTAAAAAAAATAAACTCGTCGTGTTATCTTCGTCGACCTATACATAACTTCTGTTTCACAGGAAACGGAAATAAATGTAAACAGGAGAATGAGATGTTTGCCGATGACAAGGAGTGTGGAATATACTATCAATGTGTGGGAAAAACTCCAGTTGAACAAAAATGCCCACCGGGTCTTGGTTTCAACGATAAACTAAGAGTATGTTCAAAAAGATGCTAGTAAGTAAAAACATGTCGATAGTAATTAAATCATAATTACATTTGCAAGCAAATACTTATACATGTATATAATTATTCCTTTCCATAAAGGTTTTAAGTTTGGAATACATATATTACAAACACAGATAAACGCCGGGCAACCAAAGATTGAAACACACATAATCTCTCATACAATTACACACATAAATAACACACACACACACATACACACACACATATATATATATATATATATATGTGCCTCCCCTTATACACACAAAACGCATACACAACATCACATTTACACACAAAACACGCATGCCGCACCATTGCATGTATTCTATAAAATACGCATACACAAACCATGCACACATAACATCACACTAACTTTTATACAATAGGTTTATAAACACAAGTACAGGCATACATACAAAATCACACTTAAAAGGGCATTAGCTGTGTTTATCAAAAGTATTTAGATTTTTTTTTACTTTTACTAATTGTACTTGGTGTGCAATAATAAATAAGAGCTATACACATGTATAAAAATCCCCTCCCTCTCCCTCCCCTCCCCCTCTCTCCCTCCTCTCTCCATTCTCTCTCTCCTCTCCCAATTCTCTCCTCTCCCTCTCTCCCCTCTCTCTCTTCCCCCTCTCTCTCTCCCTCTCTCCCCTCTCTCTCTCTCCCTCTCTCTCTCCCCTATATCTCTCCCTCTCCCTCTCTCCCTCCCTCTCCCTCTCTCTCTCCCCATCTCCCTCCTCCTCTCCCCATTCCCTCTCTCCTCTCCCTCTCTCTCCCTCTCTCTCTCCCTCTCTCTCTCTCTCTCTCTCTCTCTCTCTCTCTCCTACATTCCGTTACATATACACACGCCTATCTCCAAATGCATCGCACGTTATAAATGGTATCCCAGTTGTAGCACTAATTGTAATTTCTGTGCGACAGTCTTAAAATCACACGTGGATAAATGCATTATTATACTTTTTATAAAATGTAGCCATAAATTGTAATTAATCATTGGTAATATTAAATTCATACCAATATTTCACGTTTCAGATTTTGGACAAATGGACGGCATTGAACTGCTTTTGAACGGACCTAGATGATTATAATGAACTTTTTACATCGATTGATGTTAACATAGAAATATTCTCGCTTTTTCCAGCTTTTTCTTATTTTCTTTTGTGTAATATAGTTTCTTTCCAAACAGTTCCTCTTGCTGTCATTGCCCCCCCCCCCTCTTTACCTCATTGCTGAATAAATAGTATATCAATGCGCAGTATAACTTTTTCTTCATTATACAAAGTATATTTTACTATTGTAAATGTTATAATGTTCCAAACACGTGGGGATTTTACTTTTCTACCACAACACGTATGGTTAAATCATGAAAATCGGCCTATTAAACGGAAACACGGTTGTTTAATGTTTTCGTGTTAACCACACGTGGTTAACACACTCCGAGCATTTTCATAAGTAAGTGAATTAAGGTTCATTGGTCGAGCCAGTAGTACTACTTTGATGAAAATGTTTGTACATTAAATTGCATCAAGCCAGTTGTTGGCGATAAAAGTAATTGGAGGGTACTGAAGTCTCTATTAACAATGTCGGATTTCCTACAGGTCCACATATTGATGTAATCTTGAGAAATTGTGATTGGAGCGAAGTACAGGTTTGACACGATCCTGAGAGTCCGAGCCCGATGGTGTTTAGACGTAATGTAGGCTAATGTCCCATACTACGCAAGTGTCAGTTATGGTAGAAACGGATTCAACAACTCGTGTAAGTTGATTATCATGTTTATCTAACTCTCGTTAGTTAATTTTCAAAATTTTAAAACACACTGGGTAAACCTTGCGGCTTTTCAAATTTTGAAAATTAACTAACTCAGATAAACATGATAATAAACTAACGGTCGTTTCAGAATCTCTATTTATAAGGGTAAAATACTAATACTTGCTTACTTTTTATATGTTTATTTGTAATTTAAAGTGGTGTTGTAGGAGAGAAATATGTGCGGCCAGACGGGGAGTCGAACCCAGAACCTTCCTAACACTAGCAGGACCGATACCCTCTGTTCCGCTACACTCCTCCCCCTTAACAAGTTTTCTGACCCCAGAAATCAACGAGACTCTTAACACACCATTGTGAGTTATTTAGTTGGGCGCCAAATGTAGTAGGCCAGGAAAAATGTACAACCACAACGGGAATCGAACACAGGACCCCTGGATCATTACAATGGAAATGCCTAAAATATTATTTGATAAATAAGATATTCATTTGTTGAACACGCCCTGGCATATTGAATCATTTATGAAATATGAACTCCATATGCGGGTGACTGTGGGATATTACTATTTAAATGTGGAACATTTAAGATGGAAAAGCCATCGCCGAAATCGTGGCTTTTGTAAAATGTTTAAGTATGAAGCGTGTGTTCTTAATTCTGTTGTATCTATAATTTCTAGTTGGCTGGGATATATCGCATTGACATATGTATGAAATTGTCATTATTAATCAACAAAACGTCGTCGATATATCTAAATGTCAAATTAAAAGACACCTCTAGCTTTTTCTTCTTTTGATTCAGCAGTTTCTGAATGAAGTCTGCTTCGTATGACTAAAGGATCAGGTCAACCAATAAAGAAGCACAATTGGTTCCCATAAGAATGCCCACAGTTTGTTGAAAGACCACGTCTCCGAACATTACAAATATATTGTCAATAAGAATTTCCGGCATTTTTTATATCAACTTCAGTGTATTTATGTGTAAAATCAGAGTGGTGTTGGAAAAAAAAGTATCAGGATAAGAAATCACTAGATATTTAAATTTCGGGTTTCACTTTTTATGATGCTAAAAAGTCTCTCTTTTAATTTTTTATGTGGAATTGTTGTGAAAAGAGTAGAGAAGTCGTAGGTTTTGATACTGTGGATTTGAGAAAAACTGGGTGCCTTCAAATTTTCTAAAAGTTGTTTAGAATTTGTAAGTATCCACATCTGATTTACAGCGCTTCTGGAATAAGCAACTGTACAGTATTGCTGAAGTTTCTCTTTAACGGCTTTTCAGTCTCTTGGTAAGGAGCAATGATAAAAAATTTGTTGAACATTTGCTTAATCCTGCTATGTGCCTGTAGTTATATAGGGTTTTGTGAAGTTTAGGTTTCCAATATAAATATGGTAGCTCAAAATCAGTATCGGTTGTAGGTACGTCAAAAAAGCGTAATACGGACACGTAATTTTAAAGGATCTCGTTCTCTGAAAGTGGGCTACGTGTTTATGTGGGATTACCAGATTTTGTATTAAACCGAAGTTCTTCTAATAAACAATTATAGTAATGTGCCTTACAGATAAAAACTATATTATTTGAGGCTTTGTCTGCTGGGACCAATACATATTGGTCATGTAATCTGTCTAGCTCTGTTATAGTAAAATCTATATAACCTGGCGGGTAGGAGTCTTGTGAACTCATTCTTGACCCGGACGAGTTTAAATTTTAGGTAATAAAGCATGACATTTAAATTACACTGACTAGAGTAATCGTTCCTATATGTCACCATACATAAAAGAGTATCCAGTGCAAAATAAAACGTTATTCCCGTGCAGCTTGTCATAACCGAAAAGTCAGTAGAATCATCAGTATTATAATCAAAAGGTTACTCCGCCCCGCCATCTTATGTGAATACCACATCTGGATCACTAAATACAGAGATAACGTGTTTTCATAGTTCCTTTCAGTTTTTGAATACGAGATTTTGTCAATCATTGTATAGCTTTTAGCCATTCAGACAAAGTGTCTGGATCCACTTCTTCTTGTTTGGCCCATCGTCTGACATAATTTTGGACAAAATTCATAACTAAACTGAAATTCTGACGCCAATTAAAGGAACGGGCTTCGCGGTATTTTGGACCTCTTAAAATAAGATTTTTGAGGTTTTTATTTTCAACAATAGAAACGTCGCCGGTGATGACATGCCCGATAGAATTATATTTGAAGGGAGATGATGCACATGAACATATTGTGGTGTTATGTAGAAGATGGTTGGTGTCTAGACACTGCAAAATCCGTTGGTAATTGAATACTCTGGCTCCAGTTGTATTGGCTCGAGGCGAAGTTCAATAGACCTTTTCAACGTTACTGCGGACCAGTATGACGGACATGCGCACAAACACTTCCGCAGGTCAACTACGCAACCAATGTAAACAACTTTGTACTCTACCGAATCAACATGATGAGAACTTGCTGTGTGTATAAATGCCACAATCGCGACGATGCAAAGGGGAAATTGAAAGGATTGAGCTTTTTTAGGTTCCCCAAAGAGAGCCACAAGAGAAAACTCTGGATACGAGCCATCAACCGTGCCAATTTTACTCCTAATGAGCATACATGTATTTGTTCCGAGCACTTCGTCTCTGGCTGGCACAGCTATGACCATACTGATGTGAACTATGTCCCAACTCTCTTTACGTACAAAGAAGTTCCATGCGATCCCGAGCGGCACGACAGGAGCAAAAGGAGGAACTTACAGAAGGTAACAGTACAAGCTTTTGAACTATACTGAATTCCTAAAGACTAAAGTCGACGCTAAACAAACCTATAACCTAAAGTCGACGCTAAACAAACCTATAAAAATAAAATACGGTATAGTTAAGCTAAATGAGTAAAACAGTAAAGTAAAATAGGCTGGCATATGCTTCAGTTGTTTTTACTTCAGAAAAGCGAAAAGTTACAATTAATAAATATATGAGGTATTTGAGATAATACTTATAAATCTCATATTAAAACATATATCTAGATCTAAGTGTACCTAAAAAATCTGTAATATACTATAGGAAACAACTGTATCAAGGATTCATAGTCACCTGGTCTATTATTGAGGTCATAATTTGGGAAGTATGACTTTGATGTTTCAATTGAAATTATTTAGTACCATATTCATCTATGCATTTTTTTTTATATGAATTGAAAGTTATTTAAGCCAAGTTCAACAATTTTTCAGTCATATGGTGGCAGTGTTGTATAATAATTGGTCTGGCTTTAAAATGTGCCTGACTGGACTGAAAATGTAAATAATTTTGGTTCGGACTGATTGTTATATGACAGTGGCTAGTTTTTTAGTGGTAGAGCCAGAGGAGAGAACCTATTTACAATGTACTCAGGAAGAGACCACTGCCCTTCCACAAGTAATCTTTCTCACAAAATTCAGCTTAGATTTTAGTGGGACTCCAACTCACAATGATTAGAGGTTAGATACTTCATTGTTCAAAGCTTGGCGCTGTAATACTGGATCACAGAGGCCCCTTTATGCATTTGTAAGTTTAGTAACAGCAAAAGTTAATTATGTTTCTCTTTTTACAAGGAATTTGATGATAATAAAGAACAGCAAAAGAAGCTAGAGGAAAAAAGTAAGGAGTTTTCCTTGTTCTCTCATTCATATTGTAAGGCAGAAGAGATAGAGGAAGAGAAGTACACCAATTCAGAACATATGGAGACAGAGGATGACATAGAGACGATGATATGCTTTAATGGTATTATATATATATATATGCTAATTTATTTAATTATATATTTACTACAAAATATAGACTTTTTTCAACCCTGATAGGGGAGCAGGCATGTGCTCTTAACCACAACCTTTATTGCACCACATTTTGAATGCTTCTTGTCTTTTTATTTCAAAAAACCTTGATTGTTTTCCTCTTTCAGTTAAAAATCAATGCTTTGTGCCCAAATACTAGGCTAAGCACATTTTGTGACATATTGGCCCTGATTTGACCAATTGAACTCCCATAAATGGACACAAGTCAAAATAGCTTAGCACTTAAAAGATGTGTTATCGTTGATATAGTAGTTTTCTATATACTGGTAGGGTCTGAAATATATTATTAAACTACATTATACATGTACATGGCAAAATTTGTATCACATGCCAAATCAGCCTCAATCATTATCATATACATTGGGTCTACAGCTCTCAGATTGATATTGGAAGTCTGTGGTTGATATGGCATGTGATACATATTTTGCCATGTGTTATTCTGCCTCATGATACCTTTATTGTAGATATATGGGAGTTCAGTGTGACCCAGATCCACTCATTTTGGAAAATCAGAGACTTAAAGCTGAAGTGTCAACTCTGAGAGCAGAACTACAACATCACAGATGGAGCATAGACAAAATCAAGGACGACGAAGGAATGACAAAGTTCTACACAGGCCTTGCATCATTTTCAGTTTTTCTTTGGTTATACAAGTAGGTCATACAACCTCTTCAAACTGGACTACAAGTATTATAAGTTTTATTTTTAAGTTTGGATAATGTAAACTTGAAATGTTTAATATTCTAAAGAAATATTTTTAACCAAAAAAATTAATTTCTCAACTCTTTTGTGTATTCATATAGTATATGAATAAGAACAATATGAATATTTTTGTGTGTTTCCTTTTATATATCTTGATTGCTTTAACTTAGATAATATAATTAGTATCTCTCAAAACATTTGCTTAAGTTAGGCAATATCAAAGATCAGTGTAACTTAGTTCGTTTGTTTGTTTATTGTTGTTTAACGTCCCACTCGAGAATATTTCACTCATATGGAGACGTCACCAAATGCCGGTGAAGGATTCAAAGTTGGTTATGTCTATGCTCGGCACTTATGGCCATTGAGCAGTAGGTTCTTTAACGTGCCAACACCTACTGTGACAAGGGGCCTCCAGCTTTTACTGTCTCATCGGAAAGACAGGAAACCAACCAAAATCAACTCTTTATATTGTTGCAATGAGATAACACACTTTTTGCAGTTACCTTTGTTTTAAAAATATTTCATTGTGTTTAATTTCATTTGCAGTTATCTATCAGCAAAATTAGACAGGATGGTTTACTGGAGAGGGGGCAGCTGGAACCAGGACAGAGAGGACAAGGGGATCAACAGCATGTACACTGGCACCAATAGACCAACTGCTTGCAACCTTGATGAGACTTCGATTAGGGCTATATATCCAAGATATAGCAGATCGGTTTGGGGTTTCTGTTGGAACATATTCACAATATTTTACCACTTGGATGTGCTTACTCTATGAAGAGCTTAAACCTTTAAATGTTTTTCCTTCTCATGATGTAATTAGTAAAAATATGCCACTTAAATGTTTTGTTAAGTATCCAAACTTGCGTGTTATTATCGATTGTACAGAAATTTTTGTTCAACGTTCCAGTAGTTTTGGTTAACCAGAATCTGACATTTTCTCATTACAAGCATCATAATACTCTTAAATTTTCTTGTTGGTATTACACCATCTGGCATAATATCTTTTGTTTCAGAGGCTTATGGAGGTAGGATATCTGATCGTCAGATTACCATTGAATCCGGCTTGCTAGAGAATTATTGGAACCTGGTGACAGCATAATGGCTGACAAAGGGCTTTACTATATCTGATTTACTCCAAAAGAAAAATTGCACTTTGAATATACCACCCTTTTCTTTCAGGCTTAAACCAGTTTACTACAGAGGACGTCTTGAAAACTCAAGAAATAGCAGAACTACGGATTCATGTAGAGAGGGCCATTGGCCGTGTTAAAAATTTTTCATATTTTTGATGGTGTTCTACCTCTTTTCCCTTTTGCAGGTATGGCCTCAAAGATTTTCCAGGTATGCTGCTGGTTAACTAACCTAGAATGTGCCCTTTAGTTTGAGAACAAAATTGTAAGTCAGAAAAGTGTATCTTTAACAGGAGCCATAATATATATTTAATTTTTATAATAAGGTAAAATATGAATAATAAAGAATTTCTTCAAGCTTTGGCATCATTTTAGATACAAATTCAGAATCTAAATGAACCCTCTGAATAAAACAATTCCCTGAGTAGCATTTGTCCAAATTACAAAGTCACACCATGACACTCCCATTAATGCCATTTCCCCCTGAATCTGTGCATAATATGGGTGACTTTTCTTCAGTTGGGATCCCTCTTCTGTCATCTCAATACAAAAGTCCTTATTCTGAATGAGGTTGATCACCTGCCAATCGGTAATCACAGTCTTCTGTATTGAATACGGACATTTGATTTCCAGACAGCCTTTGTTGTTGTCATCAGGCAGTGAATGATCAATCACCCATCCATCACTAGAGGCACCTAGAAATGACTTTGAAGGATTTATTGTTAGCCCAGCTTGCTCCACACTTAGGTTGGTGACTACATTTTTGGAGGGTGATGTAGTCATTCCTGGCTTGGTGCTCGTGGTCTATGCCCCATTGCATAGCTTTTTGGTAATGCTCGGTACCTTTAAAGAAAAATGTTAAAATTAATTTTTGAGAGTGGTAATGTGGAAAAATCAATAAAGAGAAGGGGTGTTCATTTATCCTTGTCTCCCATGTGAGAAAGTCTTAATGTTGTTTTGTGTCACTTTCACTCATAATGAGACGTGACTGAAGGGCTTCAAATTGTGGCCTATATTCGACACTTAGGGTCATTGAGCAATGAGCTATCTTTTAAGTGTCATCACCTACTATGAAATGAGCTCTAGGTTTACTGTCTCATCCAAAGTACAGTAAAAGTAATAAAAATACATTTTGTATTCAACACCTTTGGGTGAGATTTCCCTGGATACTCATTATGAATTTTTAAAAGTTTCATATAACCAAGTACATTTATTCTATTTACTGACTTGTTTGTCTTTAAACTTACTTGCTAAGATTAGACCCATGTATTATCTGATTTATCAAACTTGTAGGATTTTGGCCAGCATGCAGGACAGCTCCAAACACAGAACTGGTGATTCTTCCCCTATGTAAATCATGCCATAGTTGACTTGTCCTTTGTCCCTTTGTTCTTTTTTCAATGAACACTGCCAGTTCATGATCTATTGCAGTAGGCAATGGTACTGTAAATTAATTCAGAAATTATTTCATAAAACTGGAATATTCAGTTATTTAACTTTGTAAAAACAATATTGGGTTATTTATCAGGTATTATTTGTCCCATCAAAAACCTTTGGGGGGACTACAATTTACATTGTGTCGGTCTGTCATTCCTTCTGCTTTGTCTGGGCCATATTTTTCCTTTGACTTAACTACACTCCAGAGTTCTTGTCTAGGTCCTAATGTCTTCATGTCTGGAGAGCTAATACTATTGTCTATTTTTTTTTACACCATTTGACCTTAACACCTGACAGGTGTGGGTCAAATGCCTAATTTGGTGAAAATTGTTGTCTTCTCGCAACTCTTGTCTAAAAATGTTTGGGTACTATTATCATACAAATTAGCTTTGTTTAATTTGATTTGCTTGAATTAATGTTAAATATATACTTACAATTCTCTTCACACAGCACCAGTGACTGCATGGAAAGTTCACGAGGATCTACAGTTGTATAGACAATTTCCTCCCGGGCTGCCTCTGGTGTGTCATCTGGGATGTGCCATAATTGTGACATACCTGCCAATATTTATGTAATTTTGTAAAAATAAATACCAAGTCTGAGATATGTGTCAATATGATTTAGAGTTATTGTTGTTATTATTGTACATTACTTGCAGACCTGTTTATTTTCACAACCTCTCAGTAAGAAATCCAAAAACGTACAATAATGATGTAAGAACTGGAAGAAAATTTACAAGCATATAAATTTGATTTTTTCAATAATATTATAAAAATGTAATGAGGGCTAAGCATGTCTGTATCAGTAGTGTGAATATTTTCGTAGAAATTGAAAGCTAACCTTTATAATGTAAATACATGTACACATGTGTCTTGTAAAATCACTAGTTTGATAATCATAAATGAAATTTTATAGGACTGATTTTGAAATATACTTGTAGACATGATGTTTACCTGTATTTGGAAATAATTTTTTCAACTCTTTTAGTTGATTCAGTGACCTATTTAAGTCAAATTGCCTCTGTGTTGGATGTCGAGGGTCGAAGTCCAAATGTTTTCTTAATATGCTCCTCTTCTCCACCACTGTGCTGTACTCTGGGTCTACTCAAATTCCACTCTGACAGTGGAATTGGTTTAATTTTCATAGCTCTTGGCACATCCCATTTGCAAGGTTTAGAAGTACAAACTCTCATCATTGTTACTTCGTTGAACCGAATTTAAGGCGAAGAGTAGGGCCCCTATATATGGCTGCAGCTTTGTGCAAGTCTGAAAATTAATCAAGATATTCAAACTCAATTTTTTTTATATATATTGTATTACAAAAATATTTAAACAGTAAAGTTCAATAAGTGAATCAATGTCGGCCAACAAAACTATGTGTGTGTGTGTGTGTGTGTGTGTGTGTGTGTGTGTGAGACATCATATAAAGAAATTGGTGAAACGTGAGTCACCTGTAAGTTATTTTATCAACATTGACCAATGAAATAAGGTGAAACAGTGCATTATTTATTTATTTCTTCAGACAGCAGTGCATGCATGTATGAAAAGGAAGTTTCATAAGTGTGACATGTGTGAAATTTATTTTATAAAAATATTTCCATAGTAACATTTAATTTAATTTCATATGTTCATTATTAATTGATTGATAAATGAAGTACAAAATGAAGTTTGAAACCACTGAAGAAAGAAATATATATTGAATGAGAGAAAGAGTGAGTGTATAATCATGTCCATGTGTTCATTGTTACACCCCGAGTGGCCAATGGTTGGTATGAACATACAGATCTGAAGATCAGGGGAGATAACTTTAATATTGTTTTATTTTTAAAATTGTGTACTATCAAATCTTAAAATTTTGAAAATCAAAATTTATATGAATTTCTAATTAAAAATTTAGAAAATAGTTTTGAGAATACTGGTAAATTCATTTAACCAATCAGAGGACTCCATTTAACTCCTAAAGAAATAATAAGTCATTTGAAATAGAATACATATATAAATGTGTGTGTGTGTGTCTGTGTGAATTTAATTTAATAATTTATAATGAAATCAAGTGAAATAAAATGTTCTATATAAGTAGAATGTAATGATTGTTTTTCACCATCATGTAGAAAATATATATAAATGCACTGAGTAGCTTTAGGATAACTTATCTTTCTTAAATAATATATAAAATTTTAGTAAATGAATTTTATTTTTTTATTACTCTAACATCAAATTGAAGAAACACAGTGCCCTGGTCTGTAGCATATTCACATTAAATATAAGAGTATTTTATCTCTATGAACATGATTATTTGTGTGAATGTTTTGGATGAATGTATAGCATATAGTGAGGATAAATTTATTTCATTTGTAGACATGTTTGTATATATAAATAAAATATATCAACAACTACAAATTAATCGGTGAATTGATAGAACCATCGGTCACATAATACTAGGAAATCAAAAATATTAGGAAAACATATATGCAATGCACTCAAGTTTCTTACCCCACTGGACACTGACAGTATGCATAGCTGATTTTTTCTTTGCCACTGATGCAAAGAAAGACACTATACCGCTGTTTTTTCATTGAGGCAATGCACTGGGCCTTTATATACATAAGAGTGTCATCAATCTGAAAATGTTAAATAATAGAATGCTGAATATTTGTGTGACTCTGTTTACTGATATTTTAGGCCACAATTTCTACTTTATTTCAGTTATATCTGGGTGGTATCAAACTGATGCAGTGTATATAAATATTTACCTATCCTCAAGACTGATCATCACACTGCCATTTACTTCTGAATTATGACAGTAGACCTATTTATTGATTCACCAAAATCAGTAAATAGTGTAGTCTACTGTCATATTTCTGGATTAATCAAGTTCTGATTTTGATTCTAGATCAAACACCAATGAATTCTTACAATAGACTAAACCATTCTTTGAAATGGACAGGTTCAAATGTGACTTTTGGGGTTGAATTAATCACAGTATATCTAGTATCCGATTCTTTGTTTATTAGTAAAATTTCTATTCAAATGCGATAAGACATGGCTTCACAATATTTTTTGTTGAAAAAAAGTGATTTTATATGAATATGAAAAATAATAATGGCTATAAAAATTTGGCAAGTGGCTGTATTATTTACTGTATATATATTTATATAGATCTAGATCTACATGTACTTACGATAGAATACTCAATGTTTGAAATGTCTCCAGCCTCAAAATGTTTGGCAGCTTTATCGAGACCCTTAGAGTTGTTGATAGGTCTGTTACTCTCAGTGTGTCGCAGGATCATATGATTATAAATAGACGAAAATGAAACTTTCGGAAGATTTGGTGAGGTCGGAGTGAGTGGGAGAATAACGAACAGCGAGAACAGGAGGCACATTCTCTCGATCAAATATTGATGGGACAAGAACCTTGTAGAGAATTAACCTTATTTTGATGATGGGTATTGACAAAATATGCTGAGATTCCGCTGTCATCTTTCTCGTTGCTGTAGTGTAACTCTTGCAAACGATCGGTTTTCGTATTTTCGCGCTGTAAACTTCGTTACTAATGTAAACACTTCCGCACAAAATGATCGTTGTTAAGGATTATTTTAGTATTTTATTTTTATTACAAGTCTCTATTTTGTTTTGAAAACGCTATTTAGGTGTCATTTAAGTATTTAAATATATAAAATGAACAGATACACTTATAGATTAAACATTATATTTTGTTATAAAAATTAATGTTGTTTCGAAGTGAAAGTAGGCGTGTCAAAACAGTTGACCTGCGGAAGTAGTTGTGCGCATGTGCGAGCGTTACGCTGAAAGACTCTATACGTCTGTACGAGGACATAATACAGGATCAATATGAAAACACCCATGTCATGACACCTTTATTAACCAAAGACTGAAAATAATCAATAAAAACCGACTAAAATAATAAATTTATGTGAAGACAGTATAAACAAATAACCCTTCGACGATATTCCTTATACTGCTTCTACAGTTAGTGCTCATTCAATAATTTCATTGTAATTATTACGTCACAATGAATTTTGGTTTCGTCATATTCAGGTGACGTCAGATATGTCCAATACAATGAGGTGTGTAAAACGTTGCTGTTGTACATTTTGTATACGATAGATCTGCATCAGTTTATATGCCCTAGACCAATACCCAAAGGACAGCTTTCCAGACATAAAATTTATAGTCTTCGCTCTCGTCCCATACGAAATTCACTAACGGTGTGTATCACATATGATATTACTAATAAAAAACATTAAAGAGTTATAATGTCAGACATGAGTCAACATGCCCATCACATCTTCCCATTTTGACTGTTGTGCATTCCTGTACGAGACTCTGTCAAGGACTAAAGTTTTCTTTGTTTTCGCTTGCTAAATATAAAAAGTCCATTCCGGAATGTTCAGTTTTCGGTAAATCGATTACAGTCCATTTCAGTTTACTCCCGTTTACCCCTTACTATTTCTCTAAATGATTTTATTCATGATTCAGAACCGGAAGTATAAATTCTGTATTAGACCAGTTAAAATATCTGTAATAACCGGATTTTCTGTATTAATGACCAGTTCTCATACACTGGGAATCGTATTAGATGTACAATTTCCAGTGTATTTTAAGTCATTGCTTAATAATACATTTTAAAAATCACATATTTGTGTTTTTTTCTGTTAGCGCTTTCGCCTGTAGGCTCTTCAAACAGAATGTGGTAGCTCTGTAGTAATGTATTGTGACGTCACGCTATTGTGATGTCATGTTATTGCGTATTACCGAACTACGAAGAACGCGGGATGAAGATAAAAACTAACAGGAAATTATTCCGTTCGTTAAAGACCATTTCACGATAACTGCGGTCCTGTAACTTCGAGGGAATAAATATAGATACCCGCAAAAATATAGATGTCGTCATAGTTACTGGTTGTTTCTTGAAGTCATTTTCCGGGAATCTGTATCATTTATCCCCTCAAAGTCAAAGGACCGCAGTTATCGTGAAATGGTCTTTAACGAACGGAATAATTTCCTTTTAAAAATACAGATACCCGCAAAAACATAGACTCCGTTATAAGTAACTGATTGTTTCTTAAAGTCATTTTCCGGGTATCTGTATCATTTTGCCAACCAAAGTCACAGGACCGCAGTTACTGCTAAATGGGTACAGCCACGTTTCTTATTTTATATGGTACTTTTGTGAAACTTACAACAAAGGTTCTTTGTGATGAGGTACATGGCATAGTAAAGGTCAAGGTCATGTTCAAGGTCACACTCAAGGTCAAACGGTGGTACAGTCTTCTCTTAAAAAAAATTTTGTTAAAAAATACTCAATTTCGACATCCCTCAAGGTGCTATTTCTTCTCTATATAACCACAACTTGTTTTATTGACTCTAAATAAAAAATATTGTTAACCATTCTGAATTGATCATTTACAGAAAAAAAAATATTAATGGCTAATTTTTATTTACAGTGACCGAATTTAAGATTTAAATGTTATAATTATAAACTTTTGTATTTTCGGGGTCACAGTTTTCAACCCTTCGTCCTCTTTTTCCACCAGCTCTAATGAAAACATTAAAACACATTGATACCATCGCCTTTGATCAAATTTTACCAAGTTAGGTAGAAAAATATTAGTTTTGTAAATAAATTCTGGAAAGGGGCATAACACTTGCATATGTAAATAGCCCTAATTTACCCACAAATGTGCCAGATTATTCATTCTACTTATTCATACATTCTTTATGAATAAGTATGCAAAAAATAAGAAAAATTTGATGATAAGTTTTTTGTATACCCAAGGGTACCCTTCTTCTCCATAAACTGGTTAGCTTTCATGCCCTATCGGATCTGAAGAGTTCCGATCAAGGGCGTTAATCATTCACGTTAAAAATACACTAAGCTATCAGTCAACTGAACACGCAAAAACATGACGTCTCAACACCGTGAGGTCACAATACATTACTATATAGCTACCAGATTCTATCTGAAGAATCCACAGGCGAAAGCTTTACAGAATAAAACACAAATATGTATTTATTAGTATATAGAGCGATATATTGTATATTATGTAAATGCAGTCGCGTGCCCCGAGTATTAACCGCTTTACTTTTCAGCGTAAGAATCAATAAAGAATAGAGTATCACATGTTTATTTCTTATATATTTAATCTTAAAAGCCATACATTTGGCCTACCACAAAACAAATAAAAATCACAGATAGAAATCGGAAACACGAGACTACATCTGTAGCACATTGTAATCCTACATATATCGCGATATATCTAGGTCATGTTGTGATGTTATGACCAGAACCACAGACCACAGTCTGGCACAGAAATGAAAGTTGGCTTCGTAGTTACAACAGAAAAAAAGAGAGTAAGGCCTAGTGCAACTTTGTTAAGCGTCTCTTGATAAACAAGTCGATTTGTTTGCCTTCACTGGATATTCCTATCAGAAACAATTCGTAACCGGCATCGTGTGAAATGGGCCTACTTACGTAGGTTACGTACCAATCAGTCATCATGGTTCCCAGCTGATTGGTAAAAAAAATGTCAAATAACATGGCTACTTTCAGTTGTCATGAATGAATATTAGCTGTCTCACTTCTTGTGAGTCACACTCAAACTTTCTATATTAATCCAATTAATAATATATCAGAATTCAAACGCAAATTCGTTGTAAATACATTATACAGCATACTCGTGGGCGCTGTCATTTGCATTTTCAATTCTCTTCTGATACATTTAACCTTCCGGTTACAAGCAGACGAATATTCTAAAATAACTTAAAAACAAATCTGACACTTATTCAAAATTTCCATATCACTAGTTTCGTTCAAAATGATACGAAAATAAGAAAATAAACCTTAATTCCATTTAGTAAATCCGGACAGAAAAGGGGAACCACTTCTCGTCTCACACAGCTGTTTAGCTGTTACGTCATATGAAAAAAACTTCTACCGCAAAGCCAATTACATATAATTTAATTTTGTAACCAGCCGACTACAGATTCACAGAAAATGGTAATAAATATAAATATAATTAATGCACAACTTTTCACATAAATTAATGCACAGCATTTTTTTCCATAATCCATTGCATTTTTCTCGATGCATTCCAAATAATGAAAAACAATCCTTTATATATATATATATATATTATAATATATATATATATATATATATATATATATATATATATATATATATATATATATATATATATATATATTGTACGTTTGTATATATTTTCATTAAGTTTTAATACTGAGAACAACGAGACTTGAATACACCGCCTTAGAAGTAAACATGAGCAGTCTCATCTTGGTGAAACAGTAAATTTCAGGCAATCAAGCTTTCGAAACTTTTACGGTTTTGAAAGGGTACATAGGTCGTGGTTGTTCTTCGTCTGACATTTATCCAAGTTTTTTCTTCAGCTTCCAAACACAAAAACGTTGAAGTCATCGGTACAGAAATATATTTCCCACGCCTGGGATAGAATGATCACATTTTCACAGTTAATCTTTCTGGAACTGCTTATTCATAACACTTTGTATCCCTACGTGTAT
This sequence comes from Atrina japonica, assembly GCA_030159075.1. Lineage (NCBI taxonomy): Eukaryota > Metazoa > Mollusca > Bivalvia > Pterioida > Pinnidae > Atrina > Atrina japonica. The sequence goes on along the minus strand of BROG01000050.1, from coordinate 840,054 downwards.
CGTCTGCATTGTTCGTAAACATGCCCGATATTTGGGTATTAGTAGGTTACATTAGGAAAATTATGTTTGAATTCGTTTTCATTTTCACATAAATCCAGTTAAAATTGTTTGAAAGGATAATATTATATATGTGTAGATTATGGGTTTTTTGCAGCGAATGGAAAAATGGTGAGTGATGCGACTTCTGAACGATAAGTAAAGAAACTGGGATATCAAGCTTTCCAGGTGCGAGAAAATAATCAGGCACAACATTAAAGGTCCAGATAGAAAAATGTCAATCTCGAGTGGAATGGATCCCAACTTTGGCTAAGGCCTTCGTTGAGACTTATTTATCCACTCCAACCTCGACAGATATTTTTCTATCTTGACATCATAGTGGAACTAGACTATATTATGATTTTACAATTAATACTTCAAAGCAACAATGTATATATACATACATATTTTATTATAAAAAATAATGTGAAAATATAAAATTTTGTCTTTTGAATTAAACTAGAATATTTTGTTTCATAATCTTTCATCTGTTTTTTTTTTGTTTTTTTTTTCATTTGAATAAATAACAAAAATATAATACAAATATACTAAAAGCCAGTCTAATACTCAGGTATATTATAATTGTTTAAATGCTATTCTTAAATAATAACAATAAATACACAGAGTACACGCATATACATGACATACAACAAGTTATAACATACTAATGATTGAAAAATATGATAAAGGATGAGCGAGAGAGATATAGATAGAGACAGACACGCAGAGACATGGGGGATTCGTGCTTGACAGAAATAACCTTTTCATCCAGAAAACTGACGTCAAAGATTACTGTAAAGTTATGGCCATTTACAATGTATACCGAACATGTTTATAATAACATAGTTATTTAATGTGAAAATAAAAAGCAAGTGTATACGAGGTTTACTTAATCTTTTAACATAGATATTTTTGGAAAGATGATTATAAATTCACCCACCATTAATTAAACATCGATCGGAAATGCCCTTAAGCCATACTCTTTCTGTCTCTCTCTGTCTCTCTCTCTCTCTCTCTCATAGATGGCTGGTGCCTAGTGAGTTAGTAGGTGCCTTGTTATTTCTGTATTTGAGAGAGAGAGAGAGAGAGAGAGAGAGAGAGATTCTCTAAATCACATAGCCAAATTGTCATAGACAGTTAATATACAATTAACAGAATAGTGTATTGTACTGAACAGTTATGATTCATGTTCATCTAGTCTTTTCATTTGTGTATACAATACTATTATGAATGTTATAGGTGCATTAGTAATGGAATTACTTCAAACATTTAAGATAAACTAATGTCATCTAAGCAAAATTTTCAGAAAACAATATGATATGTTCTCATTACTATGTAAGTACAGTGTATAGTAGTAGTGTTTCTAATATACATATATATATATATATATATATATATATATATATATATATATATATATATATATATATATATAATATATAGGATTGAACTGTTGTCAGTTGTCATTCATGGGCTTATGAATGCCAAATGGACAGAGGCAAACTTCATGAAGCGCGTTAGTCCCCGAGAAAAATGTAAAGAATGTATATAATGAATAATAAGGCACATCAGACTAAATATATACTCTTTAACAATATACCGTAAACCTGCTGTAGTGGTCACCTCTATATAGAGATTACCTGTCTATAAAGTCCAGTTTTGAAAAGTACCATGACTGCATACTTCAAGTAAATTAAACCTGTGTATAAGGGTCATCTGCCCATAAAGGCCAATATTTTCTGGTCCCCAGGAATGGCCCCTATATATAGATTTTACTGTAAATATCAAACAAAAAGTATTCAGCAGAATAATTGAAACAGAAATTTTGAAATGTTCATTGTTTTGAGAAAATTCATATTTGAAAAAAATGTCTTGGATGTTGTGTTACAGTTTTGGGGAGTTCATATATGTTAGGGTTAGGGTTAGTGCAAAAATGTTCGATATAAGGACCGACTATAACAGATCACGTTTCCACTCGAACAGCGTAGTGTTTAATATCACGTTTGGAACAATTGGAATTTATGATTGACGATATGAAGGTCGGTAATTTCAACACTGTGACACGCATATGATAGCAAACAGTATAATTATGGTATCTTGGATAATATTTAAATGGCTTTTTCAAATGTCGTCTTAGGATGGTGTTTTCGAATCTGAAATGAGACAAAATACACGCACAATTAAATATATGCAATTAATATTTTTAAAAACTATTTAAAGTAATAGCATTGAAAAAAAACTCCAACACAAATGTTCATGACGCACCTTTCTCTACATAAGTCTTCTTCAGCTCGAGTTCGAATTTAAAATAGATTTAGACTTACATACATTTCTTGTTAAACCAGAGTCAAATAGAAAACCTTCCTCCGAAAAAAACGGGAAATAAATTTTCTATATATATTTCCCGTGGGGGAAAATTTTCTACGTAGAATTTATTCCGCCTTCGCTGCACATATAAAAGATCTCAGATATCAACGTATAAATCTATATCATAAACATGACTATGAATTATCTCCCCTTACTTGAACTCTCCAGTTTGTCAACAGAGAGTTACCACGCAAAGTTGTTTATCATAGAGAATATATATGAATATTATAAACATAATACCAAAGTTATAATGCTCAAGACGATCGTTTCTGTCAATTAGATTTCATCAGTTTAGCTCCAATTTAAAAAATATGTATTTTCTAAATATAGAGTGGTATCATGCAAGGTCAAATAGTATCTCTAAAAGTATAGCCGAAATCCGTCTAAGAGTAACCACTGGAAAAAATTTAGCAGTGAGGGTTATTTAACGGGCCAACACCTACTGTGACACGGGACCTCGGTTTTCACTGTCTCATCCGAAGGACAGGAAACCAACCTGCTGCCGGCTGGACTCGAACTCACGACCTCACGATCAAGAGTCGAGTGCGCTATAGACTGATTTAATTCAAAATTTACATGCTCTGCCTTCCCGTGACAGTGGACCTCGGTTTTAAGTCCCATCCGAAAAATTCGTCATTCTCACAAGGGTTTGACTAAGGAAAAGCCATCACAATTTATCAGTTTTCTGTTATGACACGCTACCTGGAATCGGACTCGGGACTTTCCGATTGCGAGTTGAACACTCTGCCACTAGAACACCACAGGGTGAAAATTACGTGACTACGCCATCTTATGATATGATAAGTTCTATCATATAAAAATACAATACTTGCCTGCATAAGATAAGACGGTGCAATGGTAAAAACCTGCCACACTCAATTTGCAGTTGACGTTAGTGTGTTGTAAAGATTCTTCTCGGGAACATTTGCTTCGTTATACTCATAACCGGCATTTCTATAACTTTTATTTTGGTGATCAACTCCCTGGGACTGCTTATCTGATGAACGTACAATGCAGGCTAATGCTATGATGCCTATAAACAATAGACCGCCGACTACCCCAGCAACAATTGGTCCTATAATTGATGCAGCTGCAAATAAAATAAATCAATAGTGTGTATCAGGAAACGTTCAATATAGAAAATATTCACTCGGTCTTGAATTCGCCATTAATCAGTAGCTTCATGGAGGGCATGGACGGCGGCCATGTTTCACTTATTTTGCTTTTATTTAAAATTCGCCGTCTATCATCGCAATGTAAGTTTACATTTCATCTATCTTCCGTTATGATAATTTTTCAAAGTCTACTTACGGTCCACTTTTTTCGTAGCCGTCACAGCTAGAGAAATGCTCGCATTTAAGTTCGAGACACTGCCCATGGTGAAGAACTCTATATCAAGGTGTTTGTTATTCATGAACTTGGATGTTCGACAGTATCTTGATGGTGACGCTCCACATGAATACGACTGGAACGACATTAAGACGGCATTCATAGCATATATCATAAATAAATGAATATGCATCGTATGGTATATATAATTTGGAACCAGTCTTTCGTACAAGTTTAATAGTTCAAATTGCGTAAGTGGTTCGTTGTACAATGTTAGGTAATAATGTTGAAATGTTATTTTCGCGTTAATTCATGATTTTCGAAATTACTTGATTAGTATAATATAATTAAATTAGTAATTACCAATAAAATCTAAAAACATAATTTTACTGGAAATACAACAACATTTACAACTAAAACATATCAACAATGTTTATAAGAATTCAGACACTGTTGCTGTTTTAGCCCTAGCTTCTTGTTCTTAGTTGGGAGTCGGTTGAGGGAGTCAGTTTTAAGAACATTGCAATGACTGATATTTTTGTCATTTAATAAAACTATAGAATTATATAAATCACCTATATCCAAGTATTAATCGTTAGGAAGTCCAGAAGACAAAATACAAATCTAGTGAATATCAGAAAAATTACGGACACAGCAGAGAATCCAGATGTGGGATCAGGTATCATGGAGCAGTAAGCACCCCGTGTTAAACGGTCACACCTGAAGTGAGTCCAAAGTAAATTTCAAAAGAAATAAGTGAAGAGTGAACCCTCCTTACAATCGTTTAAGACGATTGACCACCCACTAACGGAACGGGCAATTCAACATTCCGCTGACAGTGTAATTGTAAAAAAAGGTAACTATAATTTCGGTTATTAATACAAAACTTGTATGTGAAATTAGATTAATCTTGCATTTAACCTTTCAATCTTTTTATGAATGCATCACTTTAGTGATAAAGAGTTCAAGAGCTGTAACCATTTTACCTGCGGCATATGAATCTCAATATTACCTGTAACTGTATTTAAACTTTAAGTTATCAAAACTTGTTTCCACCGAAAACTAAAAAAAAATTATGAACATGACTATTCTTATCACATGGAAACGAATTTTCAGTTGGTATTGCATTTGAATTATAAAATAAACTATTATTGTGTTTGTGAAAAGAAATAACCCCCACCCCACCCACGTTGTATCTTTTGTTCACATTCTTTGTCGGGCGGAGTATAACTTTTTGATTATCACATTATACCATTCTACTCACTTTCTGGGTATTATATCCTGAAGAATAATACTTTGGTATCTGTGATCTTTATATTACCTAAAGTTTTATCACGGCTAGGAAAAGAACTGGTTCAGGAGACTCTACCCTGCCATGTTAAATTAAATTTGCAAATTGTAATTTGTAAATTATTAATTAAAATGATACGACAAACGCGACGATTTCAGTTTTTCCATCATAAATGTTTCACATTTTAGTAGTCATATCCCCCAATCACCTGACTTTGGTATTTATATCTCTCAAATGATCTGATATGCCAGAAAATGCCCAACATATTAACATTTCATAAACAGAGATAAACTACTTACTGACAACTTATTGACAGAGAAGATTTGTCCCTAACATATTCCATTCGACTTTGACTGTGGACTCATGGCAGGTGTCACCGGTCGACATAGGATGCTAAAATCTGATTCCACCTCTTGATTTCCAGAGGTCCGTGTTTGTCGATATTCACTAGATTTTTTGTATATTGTATCCTGGGCATCCTGAAGATTTATAATTTGGTATCTGACATTGTATATTATTCGTTTAATTCCTGAACGGTAATTGTTTTATTAGATAGACTTACCACTGTGGGCTTATATGATCTTAATCCAAAGAAAAGATTGACATTAAGGTAACATTGTCTGATGACAAAACTAATTGGCTCTACACACACTTCATACATATCGTCTAGACTTGTATCATGTGTCAAACCACGTGCAAAAAATCCAAATCTACAGTTGCTTGGAATACGACCTCCTTCATATATTATTGTCACAGATTCGTGGTCGTTTATGTTCAAAACTTTGTAATTATCACAGCCTCCATATTCCACGTTCGCTGAAAATAAACGCATTTTGATAAACCAAGACCAAGGTGCTATTTCCTAGACATTCATACAACTGTATTTTTTCTATCTTAAAATGTTTCTTTAAACCCGAAAAAAGCAACATCTTAATAATCTTAAATAATCCTCTAGAGAAAAATATCAGAGAACTTTTTTTTAAAAAAAAAATGACAATCATTGTGATGGCTTTAAATGTGCATCCACATAAAGCCTCTGGGGTGAATAGCAGCTATGTCGTGAAATTCTTATATAAATTTTATAAACAATAATTCCAATATTATACTTTTAAAGAAAAAGTCAAAATAGTTTCTCAAGACGATTGTCTCTGTCAATAGACTTCATCGATTGGGCTCGAATTTACAAGTGATATTGCAACAAAATAAAAAGTGGTATAAGGCGTAATTTATAATATTTTATTTATAGAGTAAGCTAAATACTGTTTGTTTGTTTATTGTTGTTTAACGTCCCACTCAAGAATCTTTCACTTATATGAAGACGTAACCAAATGCCGGTGAAGGGCTCCAAATTTTGGCCTATGCTCGGCACTTAGGGCCATTGAGCAGTGAGGGTTCCTTAACGTGCCGACACTTACTGTGACACGGGACCTCGGTTTTTACTGTCTCAATACGAAGGAAAGGAAACCAACCTGCCCGCTGGACTGTACTCGAAGGATCACGAGTCGAGCGCGCACGACTGAGCCAGAGTCGCTAAATACTTAACCTGGATGTATTTCAAATCCGTCTAGAGTAACCATTGTAAACTGATTACTCTCTTTGGTTTTAGGCGTTTAAAATTTAGATGATGAAGTCCATACGAAATTTTACCTCACTACAAAGTATAATCAGCTGGCACTGAAACACCAGAAAACTACGATTTTGACAACATTTTGGGAAAGATAAAATAAATTGACCAGATAAAAGATATATTATTTAAAAATCACATCAATACAAATGGAATTTTTACATGAATTGTAGAAATGTTTATAATTAAAGTTGTGCGGCCGAAAAAATCATTAATTAAACATTTAAAGTTGTCGCGATTTGTCGACACATTGTGTTTAATGACCCAAATAAACACACAAAAAACTGTCTATTCGACGTTTTACTACTGCGGCGCGACATTGCAGGCGTAACAGGTGTTTTAATTCATACTTACGTTTTAATTTATACTAACGATATTCGTATATTTCACCTTTTTCCAGTATTTATTTTTACCACTGGACTTTGTTACAATATATATATATAACGTATATATTATATATATATATCTTATTTATATATATAATCAATTTGAGTGTGGATATTTTTACCACGTGCTATATATTTATATATATATATATATATATTGTTTTGGCATATGAAATAAAATGAATGTGCAAATAATCTACAAAATCATATTGACATAACAGCACATGCCAATGGAAAGATCTTTTATGCAACATAATCTTTAAGTTTAAAATGTCTAGAAAGAAACGTACTTATCCTAATGAGATCACTGGAACAGAATCCCGGCAGACATACCAACATCAGTGCAAGGACATACTTGGTTTTCATCATTTTTCTTTTGATATCTAAATACAAAAATAAGAAATTTCTATTTACATGATTATTTATGTATATGTACAATACACAATATTACCGCATTGTATACATAAACAGAAACCTAATAACCAAGTTATACGGTAAAAACGAGTATGTTGGCTTTTCCATTATCAGTTTTCCTCATTCAAGTAATAATATCCCGCTATCTCCTGTTTACTGTATTTATACATCGCAGATGATCCGATATGCCAGACGTGTTCATCATATGAACATTCCATGTACAGAGGCAACCAACATACCGATAAGATGTAGTCACAGCATATCAGATTTCGCATTCAATGTCAACGTTCTGCAAATTATATGGTCAGCATAATAGCCTTGTTTCCTACGTACCAATTGTAGTGAACCTTTATACCTCATCTATTTCATTCGAAGAATTTGACTGTGGACTTGCGGCGCATGTGACCGGTCAACATTTATACCTCATCTATTTCATTCGAAGAATTTGACTGTGGACTTGCGGCGGGTGTGACCGGTCAACATTTATACCTCATCTATTTCATTTGAAGAATTTGACTGCGGACTTGCGGCTGGTGTGACCGGTCAACATTTATATCTTACCTATTTCATTCGAAGTCAATATTTCATTCAAAGAATTTGACTGTGGATTCACGGCGGATGTGACCGGTCAACAAACATTTTGATAATTATTAATTCTGTGATTCTATTTCCTCATTATCATTTGACAATAAAGTGCCACCTCACCTAAAGATCGCCTCACCTGGCAGACGCCCTAACCTTTCAGACCTTTTATTCTCAGTATCTTGATAAATATCTAATAAAGTACAGAACCTTATGCAGGAGAGGCCATCTTCCTACTCAGGTCACTTTGAGTAATCAGTTAGGAGGTCTTAATAGTATCAAAATCTCAGATACCAAAGTATAAATATTTAGTATATCCGAGATATACATACGAATCTGGTAAAAATTGGACAAACACGGACCTCTGGATATCAAGAAGTGGGATCAGGTGTCATGGAGGAGTAAACATCCCCTGTTGACTGGTCACACCCGCCGTGAGTCCACAGTAAAATACAAATGAAATACGTAAGGAACGAGGTTTCACATACCATACATTTGTACATATAAATTGCATATAAATGTTCAAATCATTTGCTATACTATTGCAATTCTTAAATATGTAAGCACTGCAACATTTCTTAAGTGCTTATGTAAGACACTCACAAAATATCCAAACATTTCCACTGAAATTCGAAAACGTTTACACTTTAATTATATCGTATGTCAACGAATAAATGTGATTTCTGACTAAATATACACGTGTAATAATATATATTTGGCAGACTAATTAAAGCATTTTTCATCAAACAATTTGATGTCTCAGAGAGAAAGAGAGAGAGAGAGAGAGAGAGAGAGAGAGAGAGAGAGAGAGAGAGAGAGAGAGAGAGAGAGAGAGGGGGCTATAGGGATGATCATGTTACGAAATAATTTAGTGGAAATCACTCCAAAGCAATATCAAATCAAAGCTACAAAGACGGATATACATGAAGTAAATATTCCGTTCGTAAAGATGTTGGATATTAAGTTAATGTTTTATTAAACAGTAGGAGAAACCAGTTATATACACATAAAAGTAGATGAATTTTGAAATTATGGATGACGAATGAAGGAAACCAGCCAAGAGAGATCAAATTGTTATAAATGTAGAAAACTGTTATAATGTCTAACGGTATACTATGTACATCTAGGTCAGACACAGGTATGAATACGAATACAGTTGATGTTATGCCTGTTGCTGCAATACAAAATATATAAGTATATATATATATATGTTTTAAATGAGAAGTGCATAATTTGAGTGTAACCACAACATTTTGGTGTATTTGTTTTCAAAAAACATTTAACGCAACACATAGTGAAAATTATTGAGCAATCATTTAAACAAACAATCGCAACATATAATATTATATATATATATATATATATATATATATATATATATATATAATTATATATATATAATTATATATATATATATGGATATGTCACCAGATTTATATGAAGTGCCACAAATTTGAAACTGTGCTATGGACTGAAGCCCATGAATTTAAGATCTTTTTACGTGCCTCACGCACCATGACAAAATCTCTTTCGAAAATTTCATTTCAAATGCCGAGTACTTGACGAAGGAACAGTCAATATAATTATAAAAGCTTTGTTATCACCTGGTCCAGGTAATCTTCGCTTTTGAGTCGACCACTCTACCACCATTTTTATTCTCAGATATACAGCGGCAGCGAATTTTTAATGACAGAAGTGGAGTTTACGATGTACCTGGATCAAGACACCCGGCCTTCTGTAAGTAAACCGGAAATCATCCTCACATATTCAGCTTAGGTTCCATTGGGTCTCGGATACACGATTAGTGGAAAGGCATTGTGATTTAAAACGCGATGTTCTAAATCCAGCTCCCAATAGTTAAGCAGTCAATGCATAATTAAACAGTAATTATTAGTTCCTCAGAAATATTTATCATTAATCTTAATAATACAATAAAACTCAAATTGACAGGGGTAATATATTTCTATACTAGTGGTATTTTTATATTCACAGAATTATCATTTCTGTAAATAGATAAAGGTACACTACTTCGTGGTAAGTTGATGTCTCACGAATATGGGAATCAGCATTTGCAATTTTTTTTTCACAAACGTTACGGTCGACAAACTTTCCTTGCTTGTTTGTTTATTGTTGTTTACGCTTCAAGAAAATTTCACTCATATGGAGACGTCACCAAATGCCGGTTTAAATTCAAATTTTGGCCTATGTTCGGCACTTACGGCCATTGAGCAGTGAGGGTCCTTTAACGTGCCAACACCTACTGCGACACGAGACCTCGAGTTTTACTGTCTCATCTGACAGACAGGAAACCAACCTGCCGCCATCTGGACTCGAACTCACGACCTCACGATCAAGAGTCGAGCGCGCTACCGACTGAGCCAGACCGGCTCTCATCATGATTCATGTCAATACCCAATGTACCATTACATTGTGATGTCGTATACTATTGTTTATTTCAGTTCGATTAGATCGTTTGGCAGGAGATGTTAACTTCTCCATAGTACCTGGTTAATCTCAAAGGTCTGTGATTCTTCAGTATTCAACCATATTTGAATATTGAATTCAGGACTTGATGGTGGTTAACACAATACTATCTCTTTATTCATCGGAATGCTGTTTGACGCCAAACTCAACCAGTCAACAATTTGTTTATTCATAAGGTCACGTGGCGGTCAGTTTTTAAAGATGGAGAAGAAAATCTGGATGTACTATGTCCAGTAGATTATCAAATTGTTATATGTAATGTATTCAAAGTATCGAATTACATATCAATAAAATCTTATTTCAAACATTAATACCAAGAACTTACGGTTCAATTTTCTGAAGATTGAAAATTAAATACACTATATTAATAATATACTTTTTCTTTGGCAATGTAGTGTTTTCTTACTTTCATTTTTACAGGATACATTTATTTGTTTGTTTGTTTGTTTATTGTTGTTTAACGTCCCACTCAAGAATATTTCACTCATATGGAGACGTCACCAAATACCGGTGAAGGGCTTCAAATTTTGACCTATGCTCGGCACTTATGGCCATTGAGCAGTGAGGGTTCTTTAACGTGCCGACACCTACTGTGACACGGGACCACGGTTTTTACTGTCTCATCCGACAGACAGGAAACCAACCTGCCGCCGGCTGGACTCGAACTCACGACCTCACGATCAAGAGTCGAGCGCGCTACCGACTGAGCCAGGCCGGCTCACAGGATACATTTAGAGAATCCACATAACCTGTTACTCGCAAGCGGGTAGGATGCCCGGTACCGGGTCATACCCCAAAGACTTTAAAAATGGTAGTTACTGTTCCTTCGCCATACGCTCGGCATACGAAGCGAAAGTCACGTGTCTTTCGGATGACACTCGTGTCACGGCAGACGTGGCACGTAAGAGAACTCTCACTGCATTAGCCTCAGTCCATAGCACGTAAAAACATTTATGGCACTTCACTTTAAAACTGGTGAAATCTAAGTATAAGTGAAAAATTCTTGACGGAATGTAAAAAAGCAATCACATAAACAAACAAAAACAAAAGAAAACAAACATACCCTGTTCGACATGGATACTTCTATAACTCTACTTGATGTCATGAAGCGAACCCGTGACCTTTTTATAACAAGGGACAGGGGCATTGAAATAAATATGTGCAAATTTATTTATCTATCTTTTAATTTTATTTATCTATCTATCTATCCATCCATCTATAACTATCTATATATCTAAGAATTGATTCACACACACACACACACACGCACGCACGCACACACGTGTGTGCGTGACAGAAACATCTCATACTGAAATTGGATATTACATGATCGATTTCGTGGAGAGCTTTAAAACGGATAGGTGTTTGTTTACATTCATGTAGAAACGTCGTCTCGGTGCACACAAAAAGATGACGTATTTTATTAAAAATAGAATACAGTATCTGTTGTGTTTGTCTTATCATATACCCGAACGTACTTTAAAATGCATGGATATCTAGATCAAATATGTTATTGACATTTATAAGGTAAACGAGATCAACCGTTTCTCTTTTCTTTTGTTGTTAATTTTAGGTTTTCTTATATAATCAGAAGTTCGTAAAAGACCTATATAAATTTAAACTCTACGTTTAGTAGGAGTTGAATACCCTGTATTTAAATCTGTCAACGACTTGTATTCACTGTTTGTCGTCTTAATATTATAACTTTGACACTGGTGAACATTCATACTTGTAACTCATCATTGGTGGATCCAGGGGCTTGTAATATGAATACATTCAACAAAATTAATTAATTTTAATCCAAAAAACTAAACTGTGACACACGATGATATATCCCTGTTACACCTTCATTCACAGCCAATCACCATAATAAACAAATCATAAATAAACATATATATTTCTAACCCATCGAATGTACATCCAAGGTTTTGCGTTTGGGTTAAATTAGATAGCATTTAGAAATTTCACCGTATACAACAGAATGATCAATATAAAATGATAGAAATGAAATGCCCTTGAGTCAAACACGGCATGCTATCATATCTGTATTATCTTTGCCACAATTCGTTATTTTCAGAATCTTCGAAATCATTGTATCAGCTGGAATTTCAAGAATGGTGTAATACAATACAGAGGCAATAACGTCTTCGTCTTCGGTCGATTGCCTTGAAATTCAATCTTCCTATTATCACACGAGATTACGAATCTAGAATCAACAATACTGACACATGATTTACTTACCAATCTTCTCCGATCAAAAACTTACTGTATATAAACAATCTTTAAAAAATGGAGGCGTATGTTGAACCCTGTCTAGCTCAACACTCAGGTTCACTGCAGTGTGACGTTTATTGAATTTAAATTTTACAACCTAGTATGCATGTACGTCTAATTTTAACACAAAATATGAATTTCAGATGACATATGTAAGTCTAAAGCCCCCATTTAGACATTCACGGATGAGACGCCGGATCAACACGGATTAAACATTTTATCATCCAGCGTCCAAGGGTTCTTTGACGTCGTGATGCCAGTGTCAATGCGGTCGTAACACGATGCTGACATGGATAACGCCGGTCTCTCTACGGATAATCAAGGTACCCGGACGTCCCCAGAGAACCCACCGGGCGTTGCCGGAGTGTCACGGTTGTTTCACGGAGATACCCGGTGTTTACACGGATGACCACGGACATTACACGGACGACCCCGGACATTACACGGATACTTCGGTACCTAGACGGACTTCTCGGTTGTAATACGGATCCTACACGGATCAATACGGACGATTTTCATCCGTGTAGGTCCGGCTAAAAAAATCACTTAAAACTGGTGACATCTAAGTATAAGTGAAAAATTCTTGACGGGATTTAAAATAACTATCACACAAACAAACAAAAACAAAACAAAACAAACATAACCTGTTCGACATGGATACTTATATAACTCTACTTGATGTCATGAAGCGAACCCGTGACCTTTTTATAACAAGGGACAGGGGCATTGAAATAAATATGTGCAAATTTATTTATCTATCTTTTAATTTTATATATCTATCTGTCTATCCATCCATCTATAACTCGACGTATTTTATTAAAAATAGAATACAGTATCCACGGACATTACACGGACGACCCCGCACTTTTGACCGAGCCGGATGCATACACGGTCCGTACACGGTGATGGCGGATTGTTACGGATTGACGGTCCGTGTTGATCCGGCGTCTCATTCGTGAATGTGTGAAGGGGCTTTAAGTCTGCCTGTCTGTCTGTGTCTGTCTGTCTGTCTGTCTCTCTCTCTCTCTCTCTCTCTCTCTCTCTCTCTCTCTCTCTCTCTCTCTCTCTCTCTCTCTCAATTAGAACTTTGAAAAAACAAACGAGACAAATTTGGCAAAATTCAATACCAGATCTATCACGGAGACTGACCGTATTGTGGTTTTTCAGATAAACAGAATCTTTATATCATACAGGTAAAAATCAATAGACGTGCAAGTAGATTATACAATGATTGTGACATCTCAGTATAAGTGAACAATTCTAGTCACGATGTAAAAGAACAAACAAACGCTGCGCGAAAATCAACCCATCCATAAGATACCCGGTACAATACAAATCCAATGCACAATATTAAACACAGTGGATATGAGCTGAGCAGACATGATTTCCCTTCGGTAACAGGTAAACAATCAGGTGTTTTCCGAACAACTCTTGGTCATGAGGTAGTTCTCCATATCGATGTAAAGCTTGATCGATCCCTACAAGCATTTTCAAAAAACGTGTTCTCGGTCTTAGTTCAGATTGTTGTAGCATAGACACCCCTCCCGGAAAAAACAGGCCCAGATTATCCAACCCACCCCCCGGTTTAACTCGTTCCGTTTTCTATACTTTCATAGAGTATAGAATGACAGCCCGCATTCTCCTTCTTATACTCATACTTGTCAGATAAACTCACACATTTTTAAATCGACAAACATGTTCTCTTTTACACATACAAAATATTGGAAAGATATTTTTAGAAAACGAAAGAATAACCCATGGTGTGAACAATATTACTACTAGTTTAAGTTTATGAACAACCTTTTCTAACCATAAATCTAAATGGAATCTTACTAAAGGATCTCTTGATGTGTTAATAGTTATAACTATGTCGAATATCCAATCTAAGTAAACGCATTTTTCGTAGAAATTCTATCTGATGTGACTGATATTTACCAACTTACATAAGTCATTTCGTTTTAGTAAGTATTCAACTAAAGATTGTCAATTGCCTAATTACTGCAATTTTCAATTTAATCGTTTTCTTGAATATATTGAATCATACAAACTACTTCTTATCGGATCATAAAAGACATCTTCCCAATACATTGAGGTCTTATTTGCCAGGGCGTGTTCAACATATGAATATTTCATATACAGAGGAAAACTACTCACTGACAAATTATTGACACAGACATATCGCAATCTGCGTTTGATGTCAACGTTCCCCAAATTTTACTCTTGTTTGTGAATACTCTGTTTCACTAAGTGAAATGTTGAGTTGCCTTTTCGTTGGCGATTGTTAAGACGTCTGTACCAATTTTGACGAGGATACGTTTGGATCTGACTGTGGATTCACGGCGGGTGTGGCCGGTCGACAGGGGATGCTTACTTCTCCATAGAACTTGATACTACCTCTTGATATCCAGGGCCCGGCACCATAAAACTTGAGAATTTACTCAAGTCTGAGAATATTCTCAACTTGGCCTGCTCAGCCAATCATATTTTCGGATCAACTAAAGTTAAGTAAAATATTTAAACTTTAGTTTTTCTTAAGTTTTATGGTGCCAGGCCCAGAGGTCCGTGTTTGTCCAGTTTTACCAGACTTGTATCTATATCCTGGACATCCTAAAGACTTATACTTTGGTATCTGAGATTATAACAGTTACCTCTGATAGATGGCAAATTCATATTGAAAGTTGAAAAGATATATTTGCAAAATAAGGTGAAACTTAAGTTTATCGATGATGTCCCATTTATAATTGTATATAAGATGAACATCAATAACAATACTTACACGATAAATAACGTATAGGTCTACCAAGTTATATTGGCACATGTTTACAAACACAAAGATTCTAAATTGGCTCATAACAAGGATGACTGACTTGTTTCCGGCAATACAAATAATAGAGCTACAGTAATATAAATTTTACCTGCGCATTTCTGTTTTAGAAAATGGGCTCTTTTGTTTTGTTTTCTTTCTTTCTTTCTTTTTTTTCCTGTTGTTGTTTTGTTTTGGTTTTTTATTTTGACAGAACCAGAATGCTATTGTTCTTTGTTATTGTCGATCTCAAGGCATAAAATGTCGTTCCCGCGCTTCTGTCAATGATTCGGTTATTATGCAAATAACTTCTACTAAAAATAGAGTTCGATGTTTAAAATGAATTATTATCCTTTTTTCTTCATATGTGCCATGCTGTTGTGTACAAGCGGGATGTTTATGTTTCCACTGCAATGGTCATTATAGAGATCAACAAGTCATTGATGATTTTATGTTAAGAGATGCCGAAGCTGCGAGTCGTGTCGGACAAAGAAACGCAAAATGTTTCAGAAAAACAGTTTTCTGAGTAAAATAAAAACAAACTATGTGCTTTCCAACGCTATTGTGTTTATCTGTGTAAGCAAGGATACGTTACACAGAAATGTAAACATTACATAACCAAAGCTGTACCATTCACCTCATATCTGTACTTCCAGTAGAGCTACTTCCTTTCGTCAATCAGATCTGGAAATGACCGATGAACTTTTCACCGAGCTTCACCTTTTCACCTAACTTGACCGTTTCGTCGTCGAATTCGAGAGGTTCCCATGGGTCATTTGTGACGAGTATGGCATGCTAACAGGGAACGTTGACTCCTTTCGTACACCTGGTCAGATCCCATTTGGGATTCGCAATTGTTCTTCGTGTTGAGATGAAGTACGACCTTTCAACCCATGATTCCATATTAATTGTATAGTAATTTATGTCGTATCTGCCACTTACGAACTTTTGTGACTGACTTTATCTTTTTACCTTTATGTCGTATTTGTCACTTACGACCTTTTCATAAGTCACACAATTTTCCTAATTTTCTCGGAAACTAATGTGAGTTTTGACTTGATTATTTCACATGAGGATGCAGAAATGAAAACTGTATCCAAATGTAAGAAAAATTTAAAAGGTCATACGTGACAGTTACGACCTTTTATTTCTACAGCGGCGATACATCATGAACAATACCAAAGTTATAGTTTGACAAATTGCACAAGACGATCGTTTCTGTCAATAAGACTTCATCAGTTGAGCTTGAATCCAATTCAAATGCATGCTTCCGACAGAAAAAAGTGGTGTCGTACATGGCTAAACAATAAATCTAATCTAACGGTTGGACCGTTTTGAGTCTCTTTGAGTCCCCGAGGGTATACATAAACCTAATACCTCGTATTTCGGTACCAGCTGATAATCTTATATTAACGTAATATTTGACACTGATAATACTATTTAAATTCCAAATTTTTCTAAAGCTAGGATAATCATCATTTTACAGTAGTTACACTTAGATGGATTTTGACTATGTTTTTAGATCTATTATTTGGCCTTGTATGATACCATATGGAATATACACATTAAATTGGAGCTCAACTGATGAAGTCTTATTGACAGAAACGATATCGTCTCGAGCATTATAACTTTGGTATTATATTTATAATATTCTGACAGGTATATCCGGTAAAGGCAAACAAATCGACCTGTTTATCAGAGAGGCCTAGCTCTTTTTTTCTGTTCAATTGATATGTAAAAATTGTAACTACGAAGCGAACTTTCATTTCTGTGGTCTGTGGTTCTGGTCGTAACATGACCTAGATATATCTCGATATGGGCCTGTAGGCTTTAGTGTGCTACAATTGTAGATAAAGTCTTATTTTTCTTATTTCTTTCTGTGATGTTTGTTTTGTGGTAATGTATGGTTTTTACGATTAAATAGATAAGAAATAAATATGTGATATTCTATTCTTTATTGATTCGTTCATGCATTCCTACGCCAAAAGGTAAAGCGGTTAACACTTGGGTCACGTGACTACAATTACTTGAGTATGCGTTACATCGCTCTATATATTTGCAGTGAAGGGAAATTGCAGTCGGTATGTCAATATAAAAAATTGATGACATTATCCTTTGTGTTTTTGGTGGTTTATGTTTACTATTCTACAGGTATCTACGGGAAACTGTTTAATAGATGTATAGAGTTTAGCCGTATTCAACAGCTAGCCGTTTAATAGTCGAGTGGAATTTAGCTATTCAAATACAGCGATGTCATCTGAACAAAAATGCATGTAAGAAAACAAAATCATTTTAACCTTCAAACAAATCAATTTATTTTCCCAGTAATATTTCCAACAATAATTTTATAAGGGAATGTTAATACTAAAATCCCCTATCTGATTTTAATAAATGCACGTTGAGTGTTTTAGGCACATATTCAAATTCATTATCATGTGTTCGTTTAGATCCTTGAATCACATTACTCGCCTGAATTTCCCGGTTAACATTTGTAATTCCGTACAGCATCTGAACAATGACCTGTTTTTTCACACGTAATCTGCTCACTGATGTTGGCGACCGACATACTTATAACTGTGACAGCACGTAAAGAAATGTGTGAACTGTGTGAAAAGAAATCCTCCATTCCTGCTTTGACATTGGATTTCACCTTCACACCCCCTTCACTTCTCTTATACCTGGCCCAATTAGTATTTCTCTGCAAAACGTTTCTGTTGTTTAATTATCAAATTCACATGGACAGCCATGCGTCAGTCACTTGGCGATAGGTCAATTGTAAATACAGAATCACGTGTTTAGAATAAAGAATTAATGCAGGAAAGCGTTTATGTGTCATTATTTCGAAAAATATATTTGTTTTGACTCTTCAATTACAAAATATGTATCCAAACAAAATTAAATTTTATTTCATTGATTATTCTCGATTTTCAACAACAAATTTTCATTAAACTTTTAAATAAACATTGTAAACATTCAAATGCAAATGTTAGAATGAAATGCACACAGGCGCCTTATTTATGTAAACTAAAACCAATCTCAAATAGCTGGTCTGACTCGGATGTTTTATTCGGATATTTTAAAAATATTTGCACATTACTGCGGAAGACTCTGTAAAATGGCTAAGAATGTGTCAATTTCCTTTCTGAAAAAAAATTCAAGTATTTGTACATGACAAGCAAGGTTATTACCTTCTTTGTTCACAGAGAGTGTCACCAACAAAATAACAGAAAAATTATGGCTTCTCAGTTTATTGTAAACGAATAATATTTCAAGACAATTGATGAAAGCATTAATGTGTTTCACTTACTTGAAAGTTCACCAATACAGAAAGCTATGAAAAAATACCGTTAGTTGACATGTTTATGGCACGCCAAAATCACATCAATGAGTTAAACCTAGTTTTTCTCTAGTTAAACCTAGTTTTTATCAGTTAAATCTAGTTAATATTCAGTTAATGTAGGTTACGCGTTAAACCTATTATTCTCGTAAACCACAATATCTGGAGAAAACCTAGGTTTAACTGAGAAAAACTAGGTTAATCTGGACAAAAACCACAATATTACTTATAAATGTAATTTTAGCGCAATTAAACCTCGTTTTTCTCAGTTAAGCTAGGTTTCTTTTTAGAAAACTGCGCTTAACTAAATTTTTGTGGTTTTGGTGTTGTAAAACCTAGTTTTTCTCAATAAATCCTAGTTTTTCTCAAGTTGATATTGGTTTCTGACAATAAATAGGTTTAACCGGAGAAAAACAAAATAGAAAAATTGGTTTTAACTGATAAAGCGCACTAAAATCACAATAATGAGTTAACTTTGTAACATAACCCTAGTTTTTCTCAGTTAAGCAAATTTTTCTCCAGTTAATGTGGGTTACAGATTAAACCTATATTTTCTCTAATTAGTCCTTGTTTTTCTTGTAATTCTCATTAATTAGAGAAAAACTAGGTTTTAACTGTGCCAAGATCACATGAGTATTCATTAATATGATTGTGGTGCAGTGCTCAGTTTAAGTATATTTTTCTAGAGAAAAACTAGGTTTAACTCATTTCAGTTAGATTAGCGTTTAGGTTTAACTGAGAAAAATAGGCTTAACTCATTAATGTTATTTCGGCACGCCATGTATATTGTTACATCACACTGTAGATGGTAAATCATTGTATTTTATAAATATTTACTATTGTATATAAATCCTGGAAGCCTTCCGACTGTTCCATAGCGGTTGTGGAGTCGTCTTTACCAATAGTAAAGAGAGGTTATTCCTAACATATTTCATTTGAATCTGATCAGGAACTCTTGTTCCGGTGTGACCGTACAGTTTAATGATATTAGACGTTAGTTTCATTTATTGTTTGATTGAGATTCGAAACTGTTCATCCTGTTGAGACCGTTTTAATATATAATTTGTCGTATTCTAATGGACTTGGGAGTTTCGGATATCAATTGGTACTTCTTCATGATACTTGTAAATGGTTTCGCGTTTGTTTTAGAGTGTGGGTGTTAAGATTTGAGAAATAATTATCGGTCATAATCATGAACTTTTCAAAACTAAAGTGAATTTTCGTCTAGGTAACCTCATTGTTTTTAAGTATCTGTACCCGCGAGCTAATCATAAAGATTGATACTTTAATATCTACGACTTTTATACATTGTAAGAACGATATACAGAAGACATTGAAGATGGTTTAGTATGTTTTGTTCATATTGTTTCTTATCATCGATCATGGTAGGGTATTCCGATATTGATAATAATCGTCTATCGAAGGATACGCTGAAGATATTGATAATAATTGCCTGAGCAAGGTTTTGCTGAAGATATCGATCCAGTTAAACCACAGTGCACAAATTACTTCTTAAGCCGACGATTTTAGTTTATCGAAGATAGATATAAAATCACAAACACCAAAGTATCAATCGTCAGGAGGTTCAAAAGACAATGTTTAGATCTAGTCAACATTTGATTAACACGGAACTCGAAAATTCAGAGGTAGGATCAGGTGTCAGGGAGGAGTAAGTATTCCCTGTTGACCGCTCACAACCGCCGTATATACACGGTCAAATTTAAATGAAATAAGTGAATCCTCGTCAGAAAGGCTTTCGCACTTTGGATGGTGTTACATCAAAATATATTAAAATAGCACATTTCCATGGCAGGCCAAAATTAATGAGTTAAGCATGGTTTTTTTCAGTTAAACCTAGGTTAGTTTTTCTCAGTTAAACCTAGTTTTTCTCAAGTTAATATGGGTTACGAGTTGAACCTATTTTTCCTCCAGTTAATACTAATTTTCCTCGTAACCAATATTAACTGGAGAAAAACCTAGTTATATCGTATAAAATAGGTAAAGATTAGCTATACTCCATAACAGTGGCGTAGCTACCATTAGGC
The DNA here is from genome assembly GCA_030159075.1 of Atrina japonica. Lineage (NCBI taxonomy): Eukaryota > Metazoa > Mollusca > Bivalvia > Pterioida > Pinnidae > Atrina > Atrina japonica. The sequence goes on along the minus strand of BROG01000050.1, from coordinate 819,082 downwards.
TTTGCAATCTTATTTTATAAGAATTTAGTCTTTGCTTTAAATGTCATCGAACTTTCTAATAACATACTATCACCATTCAATTTTGATCTGCAATGTATATTTCTCTAAACACTAGAACGACAATAAAATGATTGAAATTTATCATCTTCCGGGAGATTTCGCCATACTACGTTGGCGTAACCTTTGACCTTCGTGGTCATTCGAGTTGCCTACTTATTTTCAAATGCTAAAAATAATACTTTATGAACAGCAATCTCTGAACGAGTCCTTTATATATTTTTACCACTATGTTTACCAAATTTATTCTTTCGATTTTGTCAACTTTTACTTGATGATTGCCTTTCATTTTTTGAAAAAACATGGAATATACATGCATTGGCTCATGGAAAAAAAAATTCTGTGCAGCTCATTGAAGTGTTTTCCATGAGTCATTGCATGTATATATATATATATATATATATATATATATTACCATTTTCTGTGAATCTGTAGTCAGCTGGATACAAAATTCATTCTATATTATTGTCTTTTCGGGGGAGGTTTTCATATGACGTAACAGCTGAACAGCTGTATGTCAAGCATTGAATATAAATGCAACCGGTCTGTATACTTGCAATGAGGAAATAACAGTCAGTATGTAAATATTAGTTTTTGATGTACAATAATAAATCAGATGTATACACAGTCATGGCATATATAAGTTTCCTATATACATGTACTTTGTGCAAATAAGGTCAGGTCCAATGTGGTTACATGTACAAATAGTAAGGTTGAATTAATCAATTGCAAGTGAATTATTGACCAAAATGAGTTTCCCAAGCAATTTTCACAAAATATATAGGATATTATGAATTTTTAGCCTCTGTATATCTCTTTTCTGTTACTGTATATTATCAATCTAAGAAGTACAAAAGGAAAAATATATTTGAAAAAAAACAATTAATGTCCTTTTAAAGCACTGGGGCTCATTTGATCAAAAAGCAGTCCTAATTCCTAAGTCGTAAGTTAAATTAGCTCAAGCTAAAACTTGGGACCATTTTATCAACACTACCCTTACTCGTGTTGTTTTAAGGAATATTTGCACATTTTGAAGGATTTTTTTAATATAATTTCTGAATATCCGTACCTGTTACATTTACACATATACAATATAATATTTACAACAAAAACCTAGATCTACGCAATGTCCCTAAGTTGTCATGTAAACAGAACATAACTAAAATGAGTTCTAATTCTTTATAAAGCAGTCGCAAGTCAAAAGTATTGTCGTTAGACCAAGTCGAAGGTTTAAGACCCTTAGTTCGACGGGAGCCATTCCGATTTATAAAATACTTTATTCCCTTACTAATAGATTTCCTAAAATGTTATTAAAATTGCAGCTATGACAGATTTGAAGAACAAAGAATGTAAGTATTTGTTTATTTATTTATTTATATACAACAAAACTAAGGTAAAATCACTCTGACAGTTAATTAATTATATAAACCAGTTGACTAGGTCGTTGTCACTGCTGGTGGACCGTTTGAGTCCCCGAGAGTATACATAAACCTAGTACCTGGTATTTCGGTACCAGCTATTTATCTCATACTAAAGTAATATTTGGCACTGATAACACCATTTTAATTCCAAAAATTTCTAAAGCTAAGATAATCATTTTTTTTACAGTGGTTACTCTTAAAAGGATTTCGGATATATTTTGAGAGCTATTTTTGGCCTTGTATGATACCATTTTCTCTTTGGAAAATATTCATATTAAATTGAAGCTCAACTGATGAAGTCTAATTGACAGAAACGATATCGTCTTGAGCATTATAACATTGGTATAATGTTTATATTATTTGACAACTGAGATGTAAACATAATATATTGTCCTGAGAAAGTGGGAATAGCTAGTATTTGTTTTTCTTCAGAAAGTGCTCTCTCTCTCTCTCTCTCTCTCTCTCTCTCTCTCTCTCTCTCTCTCTCTCTCTCTCTCTCTCTCTCTGTATGTTACTTGCCGCTTTACTTAAATAGCAGCAAAATTCATTTTTGCCATTTCATTATTGATATTGGAATAATATTGTCATTTTGATTCGTTGCTTTACATCCATAGAGAATATGTATAGAATTTACTTTCATAAATGAAAGCTATTCATAGTGATCGCAATTACTTTCAATTTCATTTGCACATGCAAATCACCAATACCAAAAACCCAATGAAAACCAAACCGCATATAACTCCAATAAAAGTAAGCAATGATTGGTCGGGAGCTGAAAATATATAAAAATAAATATGTTTATACATACTTTGTTATTACCAAATATGACGATAATTTCTTGTTTGTTCCCAAGTTGTTTTAATAATATATTTCAGGGGCTGGGACAGGACCCCCACATACATTACTGAATGTGTTTTCCCAACAAAAATAGTTTATGGACGGACGACGGACTGACAACGGACCACGTACGTAGGGCTATTTGAATAGCCTACCATATGTTAAATATAAAAAAAAATGTACTGCCAACCATTTTCTGATATGCTGCAATTCCATTGGTAAAAAACTACACACCTATGATCTTCTATGCGACATATCAGAGAGATTGGTTTTTAATTTGATTGAGAGTAAGCCTACATCCCATAGACGGAAACAAAACGTGTCGTTATAGTTTAATGAAAATTGAAAATGACGACCATCATCTTCCAATAGGTACAGCCCCAGTCACACATTGACGAGTTAGCCAGCGTACATGCCCGTCGTATGAAAATTTTGGTTAATACGCTGGCATACGTCGGGTAAGTTTTAAGTACGTTTTACATAAGTTAACAACACGCTGGCATAAGTTGAAGTATCCCAAATGTGTGCATGCACAAAACTTTTCGACGTATGCCAGCGTATGAGCCATACGCTCCGCATATGCTGGAGTAAGTTGTAGGTACATTTTAGGTATGTTACACGATCGTTAACACAATTTCCTAGATATTACTTGTAAATGGCTATCGTATCCTAAATTAAAGTGACAGTTCGACGTATTACCAACGTTTAACAAATATGTTATAAATTTTTCATACGTCCGCATAAGTTCAACAAATCGTCGATGTGTTACAGGGATACAGTGAAAGTTCGACGTATGCCAACGATTTATGATTTTTTTCATACGTCGGGTATAATCGGCTGAATCGTCAATGTGTGACAGGGGGGGTGGGCTTTAAAACATTACAGAACATAAACTAGTACCAAAAACACTACTTGGCATTTTAAGAATATTTGGCAAAAAAATAAAATCTGTAGACATGCACACCTCCATTATGTGTACAAACAACCTACAAAATATTAAAGCTGTATCTCAAAAAATGTAGGAGATCGCCAGACAAAACATGATCTCTTTATGCAGCTAGTACCAACAATGACTTAAGTTTCAAATTCCTGGAATTTTGGGAATATTTGAAAAACAAACTACAAAATACTAAAACTGTACCTCAAATACTGTAGGAAGAGATAGCCGGACAAACCATTGAACTATATCAGGACGGACTAACGGACAGGGGTAAATTAATATGCCCCCGGACATTTTGTCGCCGAAAAGTTACGAAAAAGTTAATTAATCATGAGAAGACATCGTACAAAGTACTCCAACAATGTTAGAGGTTTAAACGGCGCGATACATTTGACCTGCGCAGTTAACCTCTAACTTCCATAGGATCAATTTCCCGTTGCTAAGACCAGGCACGTCAAATCAGTTTAAAAAGCAATCATAAGTTTCAAGAGTTATCAAGAAGGGATCCCTAACGAACCTAAGTGTAGTGCATTCTAGATAAAAGTGTTTTCTATCCTCCGGAGGAAGGTTGCAAAGTAAGCATGTGAGTGAAACTGCATGTTGGTTGAATTTATGTCTGTTGGCCTGCAATGTGTATGTGCCTGTCAGTAGCCTGACTTTAATGCTAGCTTCTTGGATCGCTCGTGGTTGGTCCATAGCTGGTGAGCAGCATCTAGTGGGGCTTCTGGTATGTGTAGGTAACGTAGGGTGGGCTTAGTCCTCCTTTCGTCTTCCCATCTTTGGTACCAATACTGATTGAATGACTTTGCCATTGTCCTCTTCCAAGCCTCTCTGTGTGGGATGGACTCTAGCAAGTCAAATGCGGAAGGTAGTTTGTATTTTGTAGGGTGTGGCGAATATAACTAAACCAGCGTGAGCTCTAAGTATCCTTTATTGCAAATTGTCTGCAGGTAATCCTGTATTCAGCAGATTCTTTCTGTTGTAATATACTCCAAAATGGGATTAGTGCATTTCTTTCAATATTAGAGATGATTGGTGTTGCTCCGAGGAGTATGTACGATTCTATACTTGCACAGCGGTCAGGCAGGGACTGGATCTGACGCAGAAGTCTCTGCTCATACCTTTTTTAAAGGTCCGTCTTATTTAGTTGTAGTACTTCTAGACCGCAAGTAACCCTTGGTCTTGCAAACGTTGTATACATGTTATACGAAATTGTTGGGATGATGCCAGACCCTCCGTGCAATCCTGCTCCCATGAGGGTGTATATTGTGTGTCGGCCATTCTGTGATGTTCTGCCATCTTGTGCTTTGCCTGTAAATACCAAGATGGGTGGTTCTTTCTGTTTCTGTGATACTGGTACCTCCAAGCATCCAGTTCTCGGCAGGCCTGTTCTTAGCTGCATTATATATTACGATGTCAATTTTTGTTGTATTGAATGATGAACGGTCCTTACTAGTATTGTTATAGACTGTAGAGCGGTTTGTAGGTCGTGTGGTGAGTTGACTACTAGACTATATCATCTGCCACTTTTGGTGCTCCTATATATATAGTTCCGATATAGGCACCGATGTTTTTTTCCTGAAGCATGTCTAATATCACATTGATATATATCTTGTATAGTAATGGAGATAATTTAGCTACTTGACGAATTCCTTGTTTGGCCCTGAAAGGGGCACTCAGGGAACCTTTCCATGATACAATAGACAAGGCCTTTGTTTGAAGTTCCTCTACTAGCGTAAGGATATCCAATGGTATTCCCATGTGGTATAACTTGCGTAATAATCTCTCGTGCCATACTATGTCAAATGCCTTTTCTGCATCGAGTGTTGCGAGGCCCAGTGTCATCTTGAGGTCTGTTGGTTCGTTCATACATTCTTCTAACATCAGTGCTGCATTGTTTGGTGACGTTCGTTTGCTGAATCCACGCTGACTTTTGTTCTGCTGCTCTTCGATTATGGGATTATGGAGAGTACATTCTAGCACTTTGCCAATAGTAGAGGTCACAGTGATGCCACCGTAACTGCTGGGTAATTTCTCTTCTTTATTCTTCATACAAAATGGGGTAATGGTCCCCATCCTTAGTGCTTCAGGGATTTGCTGGATGTGTAAGATATTATTCAAGATAACCGTTATACGTTCTGCGACTGTTTTGCCACCACTGTTCAGCAGTGTTATCAAGGTTGTCAGCAGCTTTATTAGTGAAAAAACAGTTGTCAATGATGCTAAAAAGTCTTTGCAGTTATGTTTGAATGTGAACTCTGGGGTCACTTCCGGTTTATATAAAATCGGATTTACCTTTTACCTTAAATGACAAGTAGGACCCATTTAACAACCATTATTTATCAAATTTGGTGTTTTGGGGGTAAAAATCATTTTTTAAACAGAAATCTGTGAATAAAGTACTATACTTCAAGGCACTTATCACCCATGTTTTTACCAAGGTGTTTTTTTCAGAGGGTATGTTTTTTTAGAAAGCCTACCAAAAATGCTACAAATTGAGCTTTGTTAGCACTCTGGCCACTTATGGGTTTTGGGATAAAAACCATAGAAAATTAATAGAAACTGCTGAAAACTGGAAATATACAATTAATCATTCATTAAAGGTCTTTTTGCAATTAGAGTAATAATTGTATGGCAAATAGCTTAAATGATATGTATGGACAAAAACAAACAATGATTTGTTTTCTTAAAGCTGGTGTTTTGAGTTAAAAACCATGAAAATTAATAAAAATCGCTGAAAACTGGAAAATCCCAATTATTCCCTCATTTATGGCCTCTGTTTGCAATGAAAGTACTGGTTGTATGGTAGATATCTTAAATGACAAGTATGGACCCATTCAACCACTATTATTTATCAAATTAGGTGTTTTGAGGTAAAAAAAAAACAATTTTTTAAACAGAATTCTGTGAAAAAGTATATATATATATATTTCTCTTAATTGTATAAGAGATTATGCAAATAACAGAAAAATACAATTTACAGAGTAGTGTATTACACAGAGCAATGGATTATTCATGTTCATCTAATACTTTCACTTGTATATAACTTTATAAACATCCTTGTAATTAATCCTTATTTAACATTAGTAAAAAATAATGCTTATACAATAAATAAAAGCAAAATTTTCACATTTATGCAATTTGGTATGCTCCGATTATTATGGAGTTTTGTTGCAACTTAATTTTTCCCGTGAGTAGTACATTATTCCTCGCTTCAAGGAATTTTATGCAGTTAATAGCAATTCTTGTTTTAACTGGTATGAATAATAAATAATATTCCTTATTTCCTCTTTGCAGAGATTTTACAAGATATATAAGTAGTAATTATAATCAAAATATGTACATGCGTTAAGTCATTTCAACTGATTATTTTCACGGATATAAAAGTTAATTGGAGGTTTTAGCTAAGTTCATTTATCTGTATTTGTTGAAATATATGTCAGCACTCATTCTTAATAAATGACAACATAGGTTGAGAAATCGTTTTCGATCTTTCCAGTTCGTGAACTTATAGCCAATATCAATTCCATCAAACAGAATACTAATTAGCTCGTTATTACTGGTATTGGAAAGTTCCATATATAATTAAATTTCAAAATTGTTAATCAGTTCCGTCCAAAAATATCTCTTACATGATTGGTTAGATCACATTGAAGTGCGAAGTGATAAATAATATCTTGAAATATTCTATGACAGTTCGGACAAAAGTTTATACTTTCCTGCGGAACGCGAAGTGTGCACATAAGTGGAATCAACTACATATGTGTGTGTGTGTGTGTGTGAGAGAGAGAGAGAGAGAGAGAGAGAGAGAGAGAGAGAGATAGAGAGATACTTACGTGTTGTAACTTTCGTTGCTTTTACCGTCAAATAAACACTTGCATTCAAAGATGATACTTCACTTTCAACTTTGATCTCTATAACTATGTTCCTAGATGTTTGGCAGAATTCTGATATCCTATCTTCACATGTGTATGTCTGTAAATATATAACATTGACATGTTTAACATTATCACTTCAAAATATTTTGTTTATTTCATTTTATTATCTTTTTTTTATTTCAATTTATTTATTTTTTTTTTGTTTCATTTTATTTTTTTATTTCATTTTATTTTTTATATATATATATTTCATTCTATTATTATTTTTTATTTCGTTTAATTTATTTATTTTTTTTTTTTTTCGTTTCATATACATTTTAAATTGGAGCTCAACTGATGAAGTCTAATTGACAGAAACGATCGCCCTGAGCATTATAACTTTGGTATTATGTTTATGATATTTATAACCACTAGCTCGTTGCCACTATTTATGGACAGTTTGAGTCCCCGGGGGTATACATAAACCTAGTACCTGGTATTTCGGTACCAGCTGATAATCTTATACTGAAGTAATACACAAGCGGTGTCAGACTTAAAAGTAAATTTTCAAGTTTCATGGTGCCGGACTCAGACCTGTGCTAACTAGGATCAGGAGTTATAGGTAGTTCTAAACGGAATGTAGACAGGCATATCTTTAAAATAATTTTCGAAATTAAAAAAAAATGCATACATAATGTATTTATAATAGTTACGACTACATGTTTTTACAGTAAACACGTGTTATGTTGTTTCTATTGTTGTTTATCGCATGGCGATTGGTTATTTTTGTCTATTAAGGATAGCGGCGTTAAAAGCATGAAAATTGTGACCAGGTATGTTACCTGAACTTTAGTAACGAATATAAGGTATTCTTATGACTTATGATACAATACATGGCTTTTGATTTCAGTAATACGAGTAAGGGATTTGTAAATATATAAAAATTTTAAAAGTCCACAAAAAAAGAAATGAAATCAACTCACCACTGTTGGGCTAAAATCCTGCAATCCAAAGTAGTAGTTCAGCTTCAGGCGACAGTCATCGATACGAGTCCTATATGGGGTCACGCATATTTGATAAGTTGGAGTTACAATTTCTATTAGCTCATGAGCAAGCAACCCGAATTTACATTCCAATGGAACACGTCCTCCTTCGTATATGACTTCAACTACTTTGTTTTCGTTGAAATAATTATTTTTGTACGTATCACACGTTCCATTTTCTACTTGCACTGTATGAAAAAAATAATTACCGTATCAGTGGACATTTTAGCGGGACGCAAATTTAACGGTTTTTGTTTGCTTTTTTTTTTTCCTTTTTGGTTTTTTGGGGTTTTTTTTGTTTTGTTTTTTTTTTGTCCTGAAATATGTTAATCAAATTTACCGAGAAGTATTTCTTAGCAATATTATGATTCAAAAAATATAACGCTTACCTTCGACGAGGAATGAATTGTTAGCGATATTCAATTTTAGCGAGCACAACAAACTTGAATTAAATCCTCGTTAAAATTTTTGATTTTACAGTGTTTAGAATTGTACAAACTCTAAATGGTTTGGTCATTTGTTATCAGAATAGCATCTGATGCATGTATTAATAATTGATATAGTAAATTGGCACATGTTAATAAAGAAGACGAATCTACATTAAATCATAACAGGGGTGACAAGCTAGTTTAGACACAAAATATGAGAGCTAGAACCAAAGTAAGGTAAAATGGTATAGGCCTATCTATACACGGTTTAGTCTTTGTTGTAGACAGAGCCCAGATATAATGTACCTACCCTTAGGCCTAGACTGATGTTACAGAAAGCCGTATAGGATTTAGTTTGTTTGTTTATTGTTGCTTAACGTCCCACTCAAGAATATTTCACTCATATGGAGACGTCACCAAATGCCGGTGGAGGGGTTCGAATTTTGGCCTATGTGCGGCACTTACGGCCATTGAGCAGTGAGGGTTTTTTCAACGTGCCGACACCTACTGTGACACGGGACCTCGGTTTTTTACTGTCTCATTCGACAGACAGGAAACCAACCTGCCGCCGGCTGGACTCTTAGTCACGACTTCACGATCAAGAGTCGAGCGCGCTACCGAATATAGGATTTAGAAAAATAGGTACATTGAAGTGGAGTTACTGAAACCCAATAAACTTACCCTAAGCTGATCTAGTCCAAATCCTTGTTTTTGTTAGAACTTTATCGACTTGACGACCTACCTATTACTCCAGATCCGAGTTAGCACAGGTCTGAGTCCGGAACCACGAAACTTGAAAATTTACTTTTAAGACTGACACCGCTTGTGGCGGTCTAGTGGTAGAGCGCTCGACTTGCAAGCGGGGGATCCCGGGTTCGATCCCCGGTCCGGGGCATATCAAAGACTTTAAAAGTGGTAGTGAATTTTCCCTCGCCAAACGCTCGGCATACGAATTGAAAGTTTTCTTGATGAGACTGAACACCGAGGTCCCGTGTCACGAACGGCGTGGCACGTAAAAGACCCCTCACTGCATTGGCTTCAGACCAAAATTTGTAGCACATCACCTAAAGCCGGTGACATCTCAAAATAAGTGAAAAAAATCTTGACGGGATGTAAAACAACAATCTCAGAATATCTACCTTTTTCTGTTCAGCCAATCGGATTCAAGATACACCAAAGTGGTGTGAAAATATTATAAACAAATTATGCTTAATTGCTCCACCCCGCCAGGTTATATGTATTTTATCTTGATAGTAAAGTAAATCCATATGGAGTCCGTGACTGGACAAATTTTAACAATAGTGTAAATACAAAGTCATATAAAACCATATCTATTTAATTTTTCAATACCAAATTCACTTTATGGTAACATTTATATTGTAACACTTTCATTTTGAAGTACTGTTGGGGTTCTATATTACAAAGTGTTAATGTTTCTTTTGACCTAACTCGTGTTGTTACATCTCTGTCTGCCGACCATTTTAACATATGTAAATAAACAACAGTGTTGATTAAATCCTCCAAGCGTTTTTATTGGTTGAGAAATTAAACTTTGATCCTGTACTACAAATGAAAAATGGCCGACTCATGGACGTTAATTGGGGGAGGGGATGCGTTATTGGATTTTCTAACAATGTTGGCTTTCCCACCTTTCAAATATTGATGCAATCTGGAAAAATTGTCAACCAAGCGAGATACTGTTTGATGTGATTACAAAAGTATGAGCTTGTAAAGTTGCATAATTTTCAGCAATGATAGAGACGGGTTCACCATCTCGTGTAAGCCGATTGTCATGTTTATATTTTGTGAATTATCTAACTTGAGTTACAAAAACATGATAATCAAATGACACTCGTTGTGATACCTTTATTTCAATTATTTGTAAATAGGGAATTTTAACTCGTACAAAACAAAAATGTCTGTTAAAATTGCTGAATCATGACAACAGACAATGTATGATACGTTAGTTACAACGACAAAATGAAATTGATAGAGGTTTTTAGTTTTACCAAGTTCCATTTGATTTGGAAAATACTATAAGTGTTTTCAAGAAATGTAGATTTATATGAGATATAAACTGATAAAAAGTTAACTAACTTTTCTCACCAGACATGTTTAATGGTAAAAGTTTAGTATGAGGATTTTAATTATATTGTTATCAAGATGAGTTCAAAGGTCAGCACAGCAATACTTACTTGTCTGTATTGTAACGCGGTTGCACAATACGAGTGAAAGCGCCTCAAAGATGACAAAAATTAGAAGTGGCATTGTTTACTCTTTCGGTGATTCCATCTTAAAAAAAAAAGAATTTCATAATCGCAGGTGAAGAACAACATGAAAAGTCAACATTTTCCCTGTCGCATACCTCTGTATTGAACCTTAAAATAGTAAACAATTTGCTAGCACTAAAATGTACGCGATAAATCGAGATGTTATACTGTAAACGTGGAAATTTACGCGTGGGGGTAATTTTCACCAAATACGAGTTTCAGTTTTTCGTGTAATTTTTTCGCGGCGTACCAGCCCACGCGTATTGGTTTGTATAAGAGAATCGCGTAATTAACAACACGCGGAAGTTTCCACGTTTACGGTATTCTGCGGAATGTTATATTTCTATAGCAAGATAATCGTTAACACAAATTTGAAGTTTTTCTTTATAAATTACCTTCAATTCTGTTTCATCAGTAACCGAACGTCGTACTGCCTCCAGACCCAACGAATGAATGAATTGTTTTCATCATGAAAATAATGTGGTTAATTTAGACTGTGGTTTAGGAAATATATAATCTTTGCTTAGTATTAATACTACCCTGACCTCACGTTTTAGATGAAATTCTAAACTGTCGATAAATCCTTATTCTCACCTCGGTACAATTCCATTATATTGTGTTACCGTTTAATAAGTTTTTTGTTTGTTATAGTTAGTCTAATTAAGTAAGATATCAAAGTGCAATGTTAGGCTGTAACGCAATGTTCTATATGTATGTATATGTCCACGTAGATAAACGCTTTGGATACTTACGTAATGACCTAATAATTACCATACTGACCAATAACTAAAACATCGGAAGCGTAAATTGGCTACCTTGCGATTTTTTTCTTTTACAAAAACAATTTTCTAACTTACAAGTTGACTTCTCCAAATATATCCTACACTAAATACGAGTTTTAGTTTTTCGTGTAATTTTTTCCCAGCGTACCAGCCCACGCGTATGGTTTGTATAAGAGAGTCGCGAAATTAACAACACGCGGAAGCTTCCACGTTTACGGTATACTGCGGAATGTTATATTTCTATAGCAAGATACTCGTTCACAGAAACTTGTAATTTTTCTTTATATATTACCTTCAATTCTGTTTCATCAGTAACCGTAACGTCGTACTGCCTCCAGAACCAACGATACGTCAAGAATTCTCCGAGAATGGTTACATTCAAGAAATATATAAAAATCTGTAGTTCAAAAAATGAAATATGTACACAAATGAAAAAAACTAATCCGAGCACTGAAAAAATGAGAGTTTTCAATGTCAATGTCCTTTACGGACAGTTATATATGTGAAGGGGTTAATTAGAACTGTGGATTAGGAAATATATTATCTGTTTCTTAGTAACAATACACTGAGCTCAAGTTTTAGATGAAATTCTAAACTGTCGATAAATCCTTATTCTCGCCTCGGTGCAATCCCGATGTATTGTGTTACCGTTTATTAAGCTTTGTTAGTTATCGTTAGTCTAATTAAGTCAGATCTGGTATTTTGGTACCAGTTGATAATCTTATACTAAAGTAATACTTGGCATTGATAACACCATTTAAATTCCAAAATTTTCTTATGCTAAGATAGTCAACTTTTTACAGTGATTACTCTTAGACGGATTTCGACTATACTTTTAGATTTATTATTTGGCCTTGTATGAAACCACTTCCTTTTTATTAAATACATATATATTTTAAATTGGAGCTCAACTGATGAAGTCTAACTGACAGAAACGATCGCCTTGAGCATTATAACTTTGGTACTATGTAATAATATTTATATTAAAGTGTAATGTCACGCTGTAACGCAATGTTCTAGATGCTTGTATATGTCCACGTAGATAAACGCTTTGGATACTTACGTAATGACCTAATAGTTACTTTATTGACCAATAACTAAAACTACGGAAGCGTAAATTGGCTAAATTACGATTTTTTCTTTTACAAAAACGATTTTCTAACTTACAAGTTGACTTCTCCAAATATATCCTTGGAAATTCAAACTTTAAAGATAGATAAGTCAACTTTATTCAGGAAAATTTAATTCAAAATTTAATACTGGATTTTCCAAAGTTATTCTTGCAAATCCAACTGTAATATTGGAAAAGCCAACTTTATTCTTAGAGTTTCCAAATTCATTATCTTATAATTCTTAGATATTGTAGAAGTATTAGTGTGGTAAGACAGTCCGAGCGAAGTTGCTACCAAAGTTGAGGAGTGCTTGTCCAAATCTTTATCCAAAGAAACTGTCCTATTGTCTTTCCTGCCGTTTCCCTTACCTGCATATATAAATTTTACGTTTTCTTCGAAATGATACCAATTAAGCCAGTCCTAGGCCCACGCTGTCTACTTCTTCCTTTGCATTCCATTTAGTTAATTTACTCCTAGAGGTCTATTTACAGTTCTATATGTTGGGTTTTATTGTGTCTTTCTTTTAACCATTTCAACCCGAAGTATCCAGATGGTATGATCTTTTCTATTGTTTAGAACATTCTATTATGGCATGTCGGGTTTAATGGGTAAATCTATTCATTAGACTTCATTTTCAGGTTTGTTGATTCTTTGAATGACAGTCTCTCAAACCAAACATATGTCTCTATTTCTGGAAACTCTTCAGACAATGCAGTGTCAATCATGTCTTTTACAGCATACTTTTATCTTAAATTCCCACTGGAAGCTATGCTGAAAATTTGCCAGTCTACTTCTGGAATGCCGGTGTTTTTCTCATGCGGGTACATTGTACCCGGTTTACATCATTTAAATCTGGCCACCACTTTATAACTGAAAAATGTGTCTATGACTCAACTGGTATGATGATTCTGCGATGGACAATTTATAGGAAGTGCATGGATTAAATGAAATATAAAAAAATCTTAGATACCAAATCTTTAAGATGCCCAGGATATATATACAAATCTGGTAAACATGGACAAACACGGACCTCTGGAAACCAAGAGGTGGGGTCAGGTGCCATGGAGTAGAAAGCATCCCCTGTCGACCGGTCACACCCGCCGCGAGTCCACAGTCAAGTCCAAATCTCATTATTTTGTTTTTTCAATTGGAAAAAATACAAAAAGGTGTGTAAATGGCATCCATATTGATAATACAGAGTAACCCGGCCAAAAACTGTTAAGTGTGGCACAAAGCACTATTCAAACAATCTTTTTGTAAATAACGATATGTATTTCAATTATATAAAGTAATTCAGTCATTCTCTGTAACTCTTGAAAAACAAGAGGGCCTCAATCGTTCACCCGAGAAACATTTACAAATATGGAAAGAAGACCAAGAAGAATATGTACATGTAGGCTGATCTGGCCAAGAAACATAAATATTGCTGTTTTAAGAAATTCATAAAAAAATTCTAGAAATCAAATTTCGGCAAAATTCTTGCACAAAAACATTTCTTCAACTATATACAAGTAAAACACTTTAATGCATCATTGTGAATGCAAAGGGAGATAATTGAGGAAACCAAGCAAAAATTAATGAAAATGACGTCAAAAATTAATATTCCGATTTCTATGAAAAATACAAATTTGAATCATACAGCCATGTAGATCACTCAGAAACAATCCATTTTTCAATCCATGCAGTGGTTCTGGAGAAGAAGATTTTTAAAGAGGGGTACCTTTTGGAAACTATTCTGCCCCGCCCTGGATCCACCCCTGGGTCAATCTGGCTGAAAACTTCAAATTTTTACAGGACCTTGAGCACTTGCTTCCTGTAAAGTTTCGTCAAAATCCCTTCAGTGGTTTCAGAGAAAAAGTCGAAAATATGAAAAGTTTATGGCCGGACGACGGACGGGGAGTGATCACAATAGCTCAGGTGAGCTAAAAATTATGGGTAAAGGTTGTCATTTAACCTAAAACACAATGATATTGCATATTTCAAAAAGAGACTCATTGCAACACCGCTCACGTGAGCAAATTCAACCTATCAGAATTGATGCTACAATTTCTATTTCAACGTTCAAAATCATTTTTATTCCTTATGTTTGCAATGCAACATTAATTGGTAATGTCTTCATGTCATGTAGACAAGGATGAATATGGACCTCCCAAAAATACAATTCGTTTTTCGTACTTTAAAGTTGGAAATTAAAAGCATAATGTTGGAAAAATCAACTTTGCTGATGGAAAAAACGAATATTTAAACAGAAATCATAAGTGACCCGCATGCACTTCCGTAAAACACAATGATTTTGGCAATTTTTTTTTACAATAAAGAACTCTGTTGATTGTTCCCCAGAATTTTTTCACCATACCACACATTTTGCAATCTTTATTTGTCCTTCTTTTGACAATCGTTAGCAAGGTAAGTTTCCAATAAGTTGTCTTGTTTGTTTGTTGTTTTACATTACGTAAAAAATCTCAATTACACTGAGATGTCACCAGCTTTAGACGAAGTTCCACATATTTGACCTGTGTTGTGGACTGACGCCAATTCAGTGTGGACTCTTTTACGAGCCACTTTCGCCGTTACACGGGACCTCGGTTTAATGTCTCATCCGAAAGACTCGTGATTTTCAGTCCACATGCCGAGCGTTTGGTGAAGGAACAGTCACTACCATTTTTAAAGTATTTTGTATGACCTTATACCTGGAATCGAACCCGGTACCTTCTGCTTGCGAGTTGAAAGCTCTACCACCGCAACTTTCAATTCACGTTTTTTTTTTGCATCTTAGGTAAGAATTGCAGGTATTGAGATTCAAATACAGGACATCCAGTTTGTGCGTCAGATACTTTACTACGACACTGGACGTTGATGAGGAAATAGACAAAAAAAATATTTTTATCAATATAATCCATTTATTTGTAGATTTATGTACAGAAAATACAGAATTGTGTGGGACCATTGATAATAAACATTCTGTCAAATACACACATTAACATATTTAAGACATTGATAATATGTAAAAACAAGACACATAGATATGTTGACAAAATTTAACATTATTTCAATTTGTGTACACGTTAAAATATAATGGCACAATAAAAAATTACATTTATGAGTAACAGTTTACTTTTAAAGTCGACATTATAAAGACTATGCGTTTACTAAAGCAAGTTTAAATCCACAATAACTTTATTACGCACTGTAAACTTTGAGTGCAACTTTATTCTACCTTTCTGAACAACGATTTGATCAAAGAACTACAAAATGCTTTATTTATTAATGTTTATAACGTCCCTACGGGGATATTACACCGAGATAGTAATAAAAAGATAACTCTAGAACATGTTGCGTAAAAATTTGTGACTATCAAACTCTCTCGAGATCTCATTTATATTATAAAGCACCATACCAAATTAGATCAGCAGTTGAGGAAAATCTATGTTGCAAATAGATAATCTGACATATGTAAAAACCATAGTGTATTTGATATTTGATCATCCGAACGGGGAAGAAAAGTTCAAGGTTTGACATTGACTAAATAATCTCATTTATGGTCTGCCACGATAGGTATAAGTCTACCAAGAGTGGTAAATCCGGTTTCCGTAAAAAACAAAACAATATTGGCCATTTTCCAAAAATAAACTTCTACAGCTAAAACAATTTTCCTTACTCTGAATCCATGCATTACTATAATTTTAATACCTTTGTACCGACAAGAAGTCTGCCAGTCCTGTTATGATCTTTTTCAGATTGAGATTTCTTTTTTTTTCACTCAACACACCCATGTTTGATTGAATTTCTCTAATGATTTAAATACATATTTATACACGTGAATAAAATCTGACAATATTTTATGCATTTCATTATCATTATAAAGAAGCCCTACGTCAGAAAGTTGTATTATGTCGTAGAATTTGTTGTTTGTCTACACCCTAGGTGTGGACGGAGAAATTCTTACGTAACAATATATACCTGTCCAAGGTGGAGAGAATAATATTTTACTGTATCAACGTTGTCAGGTTGGCTTAACCTGTTATCAGTTTACTGTATCAAATTTCAGGATCACAAAAATAAGAAATTATCATATTGCTGTAATTTGCCAAGCCTTAGGAAAGTCTTGCTGTGAAATAACACATGTTGATGTCAACAAAATGATATCGAACTTCACAAATAAACAAGCAGAAATATTGTAAATCCGGAAATTTTCGCTGGAGTTAATTTTCGCCATACACAAATTCTAAATTTATTTGCAAGATATTTTCGCGATTTCAAATGCCCCTTTCATCATAAAATCTCGCAAAATTACGAGTAATTAAACTTCTCGTGAATAAAAACAGATTTACAGCACTGAAGGCTACACAGACATGTATATGAACCATAAACACAAATATAAAAACATGGCTTCAAGTTTGAATAATAAAACATTGTACAACACTTCGGTTTATTACAGTCAAAACTATCACAGTGACCTCCTGTCCTTAGCAACAACCTATCTCATGCAACCTTAATCCTCCAAAAAGAAATTTTCTGACCAGAATAAACAGATTTATACATGTCATGTGACAAACGCCAACAGGTATGAAATTCATTTATGTAAAGAAAATACCCCTGTAAATTAAATAAAACGTCAGCTCATTTAGCCACTGTTTTTTTGAAAGGTTTGTCATCATCTTCCCACGTCAGGATTTTCTGATCCACATCGTTCCTCAAACACCTTGAAAGATTACATTTCATATTTGGCAGCCACTGGTGGCAACATCTAACGCCAATTTAAAATTTCACTTTGACTGACCCAACGCTGACCCCTGATTTTAGCCAATGAATAGACTTCTGGAATAGCCTGCACGTCTATGTTTATATACTTTCTACTCTGTTACGTGGTCGATGCATGATCAATTGTTAGACGTGTTCTGACTGACTCGGTAAAACAGTACCCGCAGCCAATGGAAATCGACATCACAATGCCACATTATACACAGGGATATAGAAAACCGCGTTTGATGTCAACGTTCCGCAAATTTTACGGTCGGTATAATAGTCTTGTTTGCGATTACACTCTTTCACTAAGTGAAATATTAAGTAACCTGTTCGATGGCGGTTCTTGAGACGTCTGTACCAATTATGACGAGGATTCGTTCCTCACCTATTTCATTTTAATATGGTATGTTTTGACAGTCAGGACATCTGTTATGAAAATTCCAGGGATGAGAATATTCCCCTTATTGGAGGAATTCTTTCGTTTCCAAATATTTGCTGCAATGTTCAATCTATATTTTCCCAATTATACCCCTACAAATGAGCCATTTTCCTCTCTTTTCACCATCTGTTGACCTACATAACGACAACCAATTGTCATGTGTACAGTAATTGTAGCAGTGATATAAACACAGGATTATCTATACTGTTACAGATGGTCAGATTCCAGTGTAAAATTAATCTGTCAGTCAGATCAAATCATGTCACACGTCCATTTACAAATGATTTGCGTTACTATACATGCTATGGTACATGTGACATACATGTAACTTTCTATTGGTTATCACGAGATAGGGTTAAAGGTTAATTTTAAAACAAAGACTTCTTATGACATTTAACCTTTTTATAGGTCTGATGACAATCTTTTGAATATAATACGGTATTATCTGTCTCAATTTTTCCAACTCATGTTCACAGATAATTTGACAACACATCATGTAATAATATCAAATTTATAATGTATTAAAGCCTTAGATATAATATAATTTTTTCTGATAGTGCAAATAACAAACGAATTATGCTTATGAATTAGAATAAATATAGATAAATATTGATGAATACAAAGCACATGTACTTAAATTAGCCTACCTACCTACTCTACTTCAAAAAGTGAATAAAATTATCATTTCCCCCAAATATCACAAAAAGATTGCAGAAACAACTTATATTTTTAAAAAATGTAAATTCAAAAAAAATTAAAGATTAGTAATAAACAAATTGATGACAATTTATTTTGTAGACAGCTTATCACAATACAACCATACACAAAAGCTGTGGTTACTGTACAACATCCTGTATTTCAAATTTCACGGTCACGTACACATGGTACATATAAGAATAATTCTGAGAGTACAAATGAATCAATATGCCCTACCTGCAATTACAAAACTTAAAACCAACACTTTAACCTCACATATTGAGTGCAAAAAGTCGAGCCATGACAAAATTTCCCCCAAAAGAAACTAAATCATTTCTGTTTGTTTATTCCTCAATACTTAAACTACTTCTCCAATAAACCTAAGCAAAATATCTGCATTCTTTACACACCATTATTTAGCGAGTGATGAGCATTAACTTTAACACAGAGTTTTTGGACTATGCTTGGCACTTAAGGCTATTGAACAATGAGGGTTCTTTAACGTGCCCACACCTACTGCGACATGGGACCTCAGTTTTTACTGTCTCATCTGAAGGTATACGCCCTGTGTGCAGTCAATATTAAAATTACTGAAATTAGTCAAATGTTTTGTATATTGTCAGGTTAAATACAAGGTTTTGACACATGTACTCTTGTGTCAAAACCTTGTATTTAACCTGACAATAAGATACCACAGTATGAGCACTGCGAAAAGGGCCATTATAGACTATTAGTTCCCCAGCTACACTGGTAAGGGACTAACGAAAAAGATACTACTTCTTTTCTATTAACAGACGTGCCATGCCACTCGCATATTATTTTAAAATCAAACTGCCAATATTTTTTCAGCTGTTGATAACTTTACTTTCTTATTCTAAAATTCACTTCTTATCAATATCAGACATCGTGAACTATATTAATACCTACTTTCCTATGTCATACTTGCTTTTTATAGCGCAGCTGACAAGAAAAAAAAAGTAATTTAGAAATACTAAATACTGGTACAGCATATTCAGATATCATAAAAATTTCAACTTTATTTATTTTACAATGATTGACAAACAAGTTATGCCAGCGTATATTGATGTCTCTCGTTGGCCCTGATATTGGGGTGTGGGGGTCCTTGATGTGGGAGCAAACCGAAGTACCCGGAGAAAACCCACGTGTCCAACTTGGCGACCACCTTACCATCTCACATGCTCCCCTGTCAAATCCAAAGATTGAACCCGGGTCACATTGCTGAGAAGCCAGTGCACTAACCACAGCGCTACTCAGACACCCGATTATTTGAATCCCAATGTGTTTTGGGTGTTGTTTAGACTTTTATGTTACATTAGGTTCAATGTTTGATGTCTGGGACCTACATATTTTACTTTGGACCCCGTCAACCTCTATCCTTAACAACTCTGAATCAGTGAGTTTCTATTCTGTCTTTTTTTCTTTCTAAACAGTTTTCCTCACAAAAAATCAATTCATGAAATTCTGTAAAGAATGGAAAACGTTAAATGGAAAGTAGAAGACATTTAGATCAATATGAAGGATATATAGTAAGAGGCCTAAGGGGGTATTAAGGCGCTCATCTGGCTCGTTTGGTCAGCTTTGCAAAGGAAGTCCAAAAACGTTTAAAACTTAATGACAAACTGATATTTCTTGCTTACTTAAGAATACACAACCTCTGATCTCTGACAATATCAAAATCTTGGCGCTTTAAGAGCTATCTCACCATTTACTTTTTGGATTATTTTTTACGTAAAAATCAGAAATTTAACATAAATGCTTTATTTGAATGATAAAAAGTGATAAAATGTACATGTAGTTGTTTCTATCAAGTCAAATCCAGAAGGTTTGCAAAAAACTACAGTAAAACATCGTTGAGTCGAAGTTCAAGGGACCACCTAGAAAAGTTTTTAAAAAATTGGGACTTCAACTCATGGATGATACCCGAGAATCAAACATTCTTTAGTTTCAGAGGTTCCATAAGGTATATGTGACTGCATCGAAACCATTTAAAACATATCGATCATTATAATTAATAATTAGTGCTTAATTTAACTTAATTTTTGTGAAATTAATACAGTGAGTGTTTATGAGATGGAGAAGAATTATTTTGGGGCAATTTCGTACACATGTAAGTTTTGACATTGAATTATATGCAGGAATTTTCATTTGTTTTTATAGAAATGGACCCAAAAATTTACTTCAATCATTGAGAGATCTGACTCATGAAATGTTGAAGTAAAAATGGTTTAAAGTAGCATGAAATTAAAAAGTTATTCGGGACTTTGTCAATGGTTCGAAACATCAAGAAATTTGACTCATTGAAGTTTGACTTATTGAAATTCTATTGTATATGTTCAAAATAATAAAATAAATATAGAGCATGAGTACTGAGTCTATTTAGTGACTTCAGGCAATGCTGCTGTTATTCGGTCTTTTCGTTAGTCAGAGTTATCTCACATGTCAGTAGGTATCGATTGTGCCATCATGTCTTTACGTGAGAAAACAACATCATTTTCACACAAACATATGACATCACAATTGATAACTTTTCTCACTTTACGCATAAACAAATGACATCACGATCAATATTTGCTACAAGGGGTGGTAACTGGATAATGAAAATCCCTAATACATGACTTGTCACATGTTTACCTTAAAAAATGCAAAAATTTAACTGAAAAATATAGTTTGGACTTTACTACCTGAAAATATGTGAACATTTGTGTTTTAATGATGTGGATGGATTATAAAGTCTGTATATTCAAAATTACACAAATAATAAGATATGAATAACAAAAATTACACAGACTATGTAAACAAAGACAGATATTCTGTGTCATTTCAACCTTGATCGTGTCCTAGAAGACAACATGAGAACAACAATTATTGATATAAGGATAAATTAACTGTAAACAACTTTGTTAGGTATGCAATATTTGAATGATTTTTTTCACAGGTTGTCTGATTCACACGCCTTGGTGGGGTAGAGTAACCTTTTGATTAACGTACGACAAACAAACTTGACAGGAAATGCAATTCATTCTCCACTGGATACTCATTGGTATAGCAACAAGTAGTAACGATTACTCTTTCCCGAGTAATTTCAATGGTATCAGGTCGCATTATCTAAAATTCAAACCGGTCCTGGTCAAGAATTGGTTCCAACCTGCCATGCTATATGGATTCAAGACTATATATATGTACACGATGTATATACCGGTAATCATTGCGTGACTAAAATTCCTTTACAATCTAATTCTGTAGACAAACACGAACTTCAGCTTCAAATACAAATACTCTGTGCAGTAGTATGTCGTGTTATATGTGAGAAATAAGTTACATCACTGGTTTGATGGTTTTTGTTTATGGCACTGAAAAAATGTAGCCTTAACTAAAATATATATGGGCCATTTGATGGGAAAACACAGTTCAGTGACTGGACTTACAATGTAATGTCATTATGCACACAGTAAATATAGATCTTAAAGAGCAATACAGCGGAGCCTTGTCTAAAGACCACCTTGGTTAGGAGACCACCTCACATTTCAGACCACACGTTTTCAATCTCTTGATGAATATCTAATAAGTACAAACCTCACTTAAGAGACCAACTCACAAATCAGACCACTTTTAGTCAGCCAGGTAGTCTTAAGAGCAAGGTTCCACTGTTTTTCAAAATCTTTGAGTCTCCAACATAAAGTATACAGTGAAACCTGTCTTGTGACACCACTGTCATACAAGACCACATGCCTTGCGAGACCACATTCTGAATATATTTTGGTTATGTAATCCTTGAAAGACCAAATTTCAGTGGCAGAAAGGGTGGTCTTGTCAGACAGGAACCACTGTATTACCATGTTGTACAGTTGACTTAACAATGCCAGATAATGAAATCAGCTGACAAAAGCACACCAATGTGATGTTTAATTTCCGATTCATATTCTGTTCAAATGTTAATATAGATCCTGATGATACGAAATATTTTACAGTTCTCGTATCAGTTTATATCTCCACATTATAATTCAAGTCAATAAATCGTGGTTTATCACAAAACGGCCCGTATAAAAATCTACTGTAATAGCTAAATGACAGTCTTAAGTATATATCTTTTTTTATATATAAAGAACTGACTTGACATCAGATGGATTTCACATCTGTTTTTCCTACTATGGTTACTTCTGGCACAACATTTTCTTGAGCTAGATTTTTGGCCCACTTCTGTCTTTGGTGACTGCCTTCTTCAGACCACTTTTGGAGAAACCAGTGATAGAACTAAGGAGAGCACCTCTGTTTGAACTCGATCCTGAAGCCACCGGTGGGGGTGGTGGTGGAGCAGGCACTTCACTTGATGTGGGTGGAGGAGGAGGTGGAGGTGGAGGTGGAGCTGAAGGTGGTGGAGGTGGTGGCACTGCTGATGTTGCTGTTAAAATAAAAAAAATTCTTAGATGAATAAATCAGTTTTATTTTATTCATTTTTTTTTTTAATTTATATATATATATATATACTTGCAATAGCCGTAGACATTTTAGTAAAACTTTAATTATGAAACGCATTTTTTAAGAGAATTGTATAAGCAATCTCTGAGCTTTTTATTTAAGCAATAATGAATTTAACTCGGAATTGTGAGATATATTATTTCATTCGGGCATTTCAGGCATGTTGTACATGATCCGTGCATTTCACAACATCACCGATTTACAATATGCGACCAAACAAAATAATTGTGTATTGATGTTTACAATATTAACTTGCATAAATATGACAATTTAAAGGTTGAAAATAGTATGAAATAAAATAATAAGATTTGTTGTTGTAAGTTTATTTATTTACATGTACATATGCGTAAATGATACTCAAGGGAGCTAACTATGAAATGCCCACCACATCAAATTCATTACAGTGACAAATTCGATATAACGTCATTCCTACGTGGGAACAAACATGGTTGTTGTAAAGAGGGTTCACTGTACATATATATATACATACATACATACATATATATATATATATATATATATATATATAAATAAATATATGTAAATGCATTTATTTTTATGTAAGTCATATAAATTTGTTCATGAGCTTTTCCATGTTCCCTGTGCATTTGAATATTGATGTGATATAGTAAAGAACATACAAAATGTATTTCAAATCAAATATATCAAAACATTCAAATAACGTTTTCCATTCTTTACATAATAGCAATGGTTTGTTACACCAATCATGATAAGGCAGTAATTATAGAACTTTGGTTTAGGTTTGTCTGATATCAAGATATTGTATTAACTTATTCATCCCTAAATACACATTTGGACTGGTCTACATCAATGGAATTTAGAAGAGTCCACTGTATTTCAGGGATACATGTAAATAAAGTGTCACAATGTAAACATTACTCATTGACAGGTGTAGATGTGCACTTTTCGCATATGGTAAAGAGTTAAATATATTTATAAAAAATGGTAACAAAAACCAAGAAAAAATCTCATATTGTCAAATTAGCTTCCTACTGAGATAATATTTGTATTGAGGATATTTCAAAAAAGATATCTGTTGTACTTGCTAATCAGTTTGAAACACAAAAACATATGTATATTGATGGACTATGATTCCCTAATACTACTACTAAATCCTTTCAATGGAAATTAAAACAAAGAGACTTCTTGCAATGGCCTAATGGTAGAGTAATTGTTTTGCAAGTGGAAGGTCCCGGGTCATGCCTAATACTTCAAAAAAAAAAAAAGAATGTGACTCACAGCACAAAGCGCTCAGCCTACAAAGTGAAATCTACGCACAAAGTATACATACAATTGATTACGGAGGAATCCATTTCCACAGATCATCTTCACTGACCACCAAATGTCTGGCACATGGATCACCATGTGCACCATTTGAAGTCATTCAATTCTGATGTCATTATCAAATATGTTTGTCAGACCAACTTATTGTGACATCATAATGGAAAAATTTGCCAAAAGGTGTCATGTCAGACCTTTTAGTGAAAGTTCAATTAATTGTAATTGTAAACATTGGTATCATCAATGTGCCAGTGGTAAAATTTCACCAAAGTTCACCAATGGCCGACCTATGGATCACCTACTAATGTAGGAGTTTTACCAAGAATATCTCCATTATCATATATTAACATACATGTATATGCCAACAATTTTAAATGAAGGATTCCCGATATTTTCACTGGGCTTTGCAAAACCTTTCGGAGGGATTGATAGAACTTGCCCCATATCTCTTTCTATGGTCTAAAATGTAATAAAACGATTATTGCACCATCTTTGGTTTGATATATGAATTTTATGGAGTACAAAAGCAATATTGACCAAAGCTGAAGGACATAATTGTATTACGTTGTGGTTAAGCCAAAGTGGGAACCATTTTTCTCAATGCAAAGCTGTCCAATTACTCCTATATTTACAGGATACAGCTTTACACAATCGTGAAATGTGATTATTTTTTTGTATTCAACTTTATTACATCCATGTGTAACCATAAAGTTATAATAGAGAGCACAGCTCAAACGGCAGTTCGCAAAGCAAACTAATTGATTAGAAATTACCAAAATTCAATACTTTACTATGGTCTCATTTACTATCTTTATGCACACCTAAAAATCAACTTCCAAAAATGTTTACCAACGAGTTACTTTACTACTGTACCAGCAAACGTTTTGCAGATTAAGATCAAGGTAACACCTGAACTGCAAATTATGTTCTAAACATTTGACGTCATAATGTAACCGTTACATCATTTTGCGGAGATCGAACAGGATCACAATGAATGCTTTATTGCACCTGTGTAAAACAAGGAGCTGTGCTCTCTTTCAAGGCATTGCTTTAATTTATATTAGAGTTAAATGCGAATATGCATTATGTAACGTCATATTGCACTGCCGTTGGATACAGAAATTCTGCCAAAACTTCATTTCAAAATGGAATTCCATTCATCCAGAATATATGATCATCTTTTTATATGAGGAATGAATTATGATTTTGTGTACACAATTAACCCTTACACCCCTGAGTTTCTGAGTGGTATATTCTTTTCTATTGTCTATTGCAGTCTGTAGGGATGAAAGGGTTAAATAAATAAGGAATTAATGATAAAAACAAGAACACACATAGGTTTCTATCAGTTGCTCTTGTTGAATCCTTCCGCTATAACGATCTTGTGCAGTCTGATGATACGGATAGATGAAACATGTGTGTAGTTTTGTATATACGTGTATATGACAGACTCATGATAAGTTAGAATCAATGCCAGGAAAAACATATTTTAAACATATTTTATTTTGTTGAGGTCCATATACAAAATTCAAAATTATCCAAGAATCTGGAATTAAGTCATGATAAACAGAATATTTTACATTCAATATCTTGTAAACTAATATCTGAATAATAATAATATGACACTAGCAACTGTATAATCTGAGCAAAACTTAAGTATTATCTAAATACAGTAAATATATATATATATATATATATATATATATATATATATATATATATATATATATATATATATATATATATATATATATTTTTTCATTCATTAGCTTAGAATGCAAAACATTAATAGAAAGATTGCAGTTATAACATCCCATTACCAGGGTAACAGCAACAACAAAGGCTATGAAGGAAGAACCATTGTAACATTTCCTAATTTTGTGTTAACATGTGTTGTCAATTTCTGTTGGTCAATGTATCTAAAAAATTAAGAACAGATGAATTTCAAATATTTGATCTTGCAAATGATGACCATGCCGAGACCAAGGCCCGGCACCATAAAACTTGAGAATTTACTCAAGTTGGAAAATATTCTCAAATTGGCCTGCTTAGCCAATCAGATTTCAGGATTTGCCACACTTGAATAAAATTTTTATACTTAAGTAATTCTCAAGTTTTATGGTGCCAGGCTCAGGGCTCGGCACCAAAAGACTTGAAAACTTACTTAAGTCTGAAAATCTTCTCAATTTGGCCTGCTCCACCAATCAAATTCCAGGATAAGCCAAAGTTGAGTAAAATTAATTTTTTAGTTTTATGGTGCAAGGCCCTGAGCTATTATTCTAGAGTAAATGGTTCTCTGTAGGCCAAGTGTTCTCCTAGTAACACACATGGTAGAAATACTCCTGATAACTGTTGGAAGGAGTGTCCTGTATGTAACACACATGGTAGAAATACTCCTGGTAACTGTTGGAAGGAGTGTCCTGTATGTAACATTATTGGTAGAAATACTCATGGTAACTGTTGGAAGGAGTGTCCTGTATGTAACACACATGGTAGAAATACTCCTGGTAACTGTTGGAAGGAGTGTCCTGTATGTAACACACTTGGTAGAAATACTCATGGTAACTGTTGGAAGGAGTGTCCTGTATGTAACACACATGGTAGAAATACTCCTGGTAACTGTTGGAAGGAGTGTCCTGTATGTAACACACATGGTAGAAATACTCCTGATAACTGTTGGAAGGAGTGTCCTGTACTGGATACATATGGTAGGAGTACCCCTAACACATTGCATTTAGGAGAAGCATTCCTTCAGACCAAAGAGTGGTCAGTATTACCCAGGTAAACAAATCAAAAGTGTGAGTAAATAAATGTGCAGGTGATATGGGTGGAAGGAATACTCCTAAAGATAACGAAGTTGTTAGAAGTACTCCTGTAGAAGGAGCACTCCAACAGACAATGTATTTGGTAGAATATCCCAAGACTGTACAGCTGGTAGGAATCTTCCTCCCTCCAGTCAATGTACAAGGAATCGGTAAGGACTTTTTTACAGACTATGCAATTGGTAAAGACCCTCCTACAATCAATGTTGTTAGTAGGAACCCTTCTACAGACACTGTAGTTGGTAGGAGTACTCCTGTAGACAATGCATCTGATAGTGACAGACAATTCAATTTGTAGAAGTACTTCTGCGGATAGTGCACTTGGTACGTATACTCCTATAAACATTGCAGTTGGCAGATATAGGAGTACTCCGGCAGATAATGCGATTAAACCAGACACTCCTACAGACACCACAGTTGGTAGGAATACTCATACAGATGATGTAGGTCAAGCAGCGTCTTATGACAACTCCTGCAGACAGACCACACAATAGCTACAATTTGTCCTGCAAATCATGCAGAAGCCATTAAAAAGCAATACATAAAAGTTTATTGGTCATACTTGAAATAAACATTACATTTAAATTATCTTTCAGTCTTTAGATATGAACTCAAAGGATGTATACATAAATAGCTAACATGCCAGCCATTTAAACAGCTAAAGGCCATCCTCATGCAGACAAAAATGGTTCATCCTCCAAAATGTGAAAATAATACAACTATGTTGCTTAGCAACCACACAGAAATAAGGGTCTTAATGGTTAGATATAATGCACAAAAACAAAAAGCTTGACTAGAGTTAAGAAATATATTAACATATTGTTTAGGACAATAGCCATTAAAACCCTTGCACCAAACATTGAAAGAAGACAAAACATCCTCTACTATGAGTAAAATGTATGATACTGCTGACTCATTCATCCCTAAATACAGATTTGGACTTGTCTATATCAATGAAATTTAGGACAGTCCACTGTATTTCAGGGATAGATGAGTTACAGTTCACAACAAGAAATATCAAGGGAGAAATCATTAAGTTATATACACATTTAGCGAGTGAATATGTAATAAAATTAGGTCTGACAATTTTATTGACAACGAAACTTAAAAGAGTTAGCACTAAAGATAATATGAAGTAGATGTCTTAGATAAATAAAAGAATAGCTATGACACATTAAGCATGCTATAGAAACATGTACCTAAGGATTACTCCCGGATTGTGCATTTTCTGAAATTTAAGTATAATAGTGACTCAGTGTTATACATACAGCCACTTACATATCATACTCATCAAAGATTTTTTTCTCATAAGAAATACGTTTAATGACATAAATTTATCAATTGTGTCTTGAATTCATATCACATCAATACCATGATGTGATATGATCTCATAAGAAATATGTTTAATGACATAAATTTATCAATTGTGTCTTGAATTCATATCACATCAATACCATGATGTGATATGATCTCATAAGAAATACGTTTAATGACATAAATTTATCAATTGTGTCTTGAATTCATATCACATCAATACCATGATGTCAAACCTTTCCATTTGTGAATACAAATGGCATAATAGCATTTTTCACGTATATATTTAGTGATCGATTTCTATATTCTATTTCACGGTTGTCTATTAACCCTGGTTGTCTATTCTTTGTCTATTCTCCTAACAAAAGTGCAGTGAGTACAACCTCAGCAAAGTTTCATTACTGACTTTAATACATTTACAATAGGTCACTGTCAGGATTTAACAATCTGAGAAGCTTAGCCCAGTATTATTAAGTAACAAAAATTGTCAGAAAACTATATAACAACCAATTCAATTTAACACCATGCACATATCACTCGTTTTATCACATGCAAATCAATCTTCAAGGATAAAGTCCTCCGTTCATCATCATAAGAATACAGTCCAGAATTGCTATGCTCTATCCTACCCATGGTCTCATGCGACCGAAATCTCTCGTACATATTTTTATTATTTATCAACCCTCAGCCAATGTGAGTAAACGGTGCTCGCATTCGTCATTTAATCAGATCAAGGCTTTTCAACAATTTCGGAATTGTACTGGATCAACAAACCATGTGACAACTTTCGTTGCCGATCACAACTACTGTGATGGGATGAATTGGACAACACCAACTCCTTATAAATATTCATAGGCTACAAGTGATTTCAGTTGCATGACACCATGAATAGGAAAGAGCATAGCGATTCCGGACTGTGGTTTTACGAGGATGTCCTCCTTTATATAACCTCATCCCAACTCACATTGAACATATAGGACCCAGGTGAACATTGCTCTGGTTAGCCAATGAGAAGGACCTAACATCAATTTTACAAAGTTGTTAGTGTGATCATTTTACAGTCGAACACCAATTATCCTGTCCAATTTGTTTTTCTAGATAATCATTGTTTGATAATACTTAATATCTAGGTATCCTCTGTTTTTTTTCAATTACCGTAGGTAAACTGGCAAACTTTCTCACAAAAATCAGCTTAGGTTCTAGCGGGGGCTCGAACCTGCGCTGACCAGAATTGAGAGACGTCATGGTTGAAAGCGTAATGCTTTAACCACTCAGCCATGGAGGCCCCTCTATCTTAGATAAATCATCATCTTAATCCTGAGACATATCACCCTCGTTTTATCAATTTTTGTTTACTTTGTCTATTGACAGTGTGACGTCATATATCACATTACACCATATGTTTGAGAACTTGAAATAGATCTGATGTTGCTGTTTTTGACTAGTTATCAGCCATATTATGGGGCAGGCATATGACAAATTCCCAGCAGATCATGTAGATGGCACTCAGAAAGATACTTTATTGTTGTGATGTACCAAAGCGCAGATGGGGGGTGAGGACAAAGAATGCAAGTGTAATTAGTCATGAAAAGTCGTTTGTAAAATAATTATAACCATTACGATGCATTTATGGTTAACTGATGTGAAAATCAATATTGTTAAGTGCGTATAGTGATTTTACAACTAAAAGTACGAAACAATCTACTTCTCTTTTTCTAAGCTGACCGGAAAAAAATGTTGAGAATATACCTTGTAAAAAGTAAAAAATACAAGCAACAGAATATGTTGTTTTTTTTTACAACTTTGGCTCTGACTACCTGTTATCAGTCACTTCAAAATAACCCAATACATGTAGCTCTCATTACACCTGCAAACATCATTATGGTTACCTGTGTAGGCCCTATCCAAGAAGGACACAGCGAGCAAGTTTGACTTGAATGTGATGCATTTGATCACAGCATTTTAAAATTCACAACATGTCTGACAACTTTTATATCCTCTTGTCTATGATCATTTTCACAGCTATAAAACACTATACACAAGCTATCTCAGGGCTCTACAACACTAAAAAAATTCACTCTTCATTTGGCCAGCGAACCAGAAATTTTACTAGCCAGCCAGGAACTTTTACTCACCAATATATATATATATATATATATATATATATATATATATATATATATATATATATTGTGTGTGTGTGTGTGTGTGTTCTTAAAAAAAAAAAATCCACTGGATGAAAATATAGAAATGAAATAAAATATTAATTTTCTAAGTTTATGTAACATTTTTATTGTTTCAATCAATATAAAACAAGGTTATTAACTGCATGTTGACCTTTTTGTGCATTTTTTTTATCAATCCAGGAATGTTTATATGCCTATATTTTTCATATTTGTTGCTCCAATATTGAGGCAACCTTAAACTTTGTTTTTAAATTTTTAGCTCCAGTTTCTTTTCGACAGAATTTACAAAAAGGAGACTGCCCACAAGAATTGTAAATTCTGTCCGTAAGTTAAAATCTAGAGTCCAACACCCTGACCTGATCGTCAGACAAACACCTATACAGTTCTTTAATTTATAGGTGTTAGTCCGACAATCGGGTGTTTGACACTCGACTTTAATTTACAGATAAAATTTCCAGTTCCGACTGTGGTTAATCCCTTTGGGGATTCTGTCGCGGTCGTTTTATTGTGTTCCCCCACAATAATCCCCAAAGGAATTAGGTTGTGTCTGCTTGTCCTCCTCGTCGAACACTAGGCCCGAACTTTCTGCCCCGATTTTACCACTTAAAAATCGCTGAAATTAAAATCGAAATCGGGGCAGAAAGTTCGGCCTAGTCGAATACTAGCCATAACTCTGTTCCAGTATTCCTTTAACCAAGATCGTTTAAACTTAGTAGTGTCTAATGATGCTTCTGTTGAAATCGACCAAGAAAAAAAAAAATGTCATCGTGTGTGTTAGGAAAATTTCAAGTCGAAAACATGAGAGCAATACAACATGGTTTTATACAGTAATCCACGTGCGTTAGATGCTCTAGCATTATCGAAACTGAATAACCAAATTGGTTGCTGTAAAGCGCATAACCGACCATGATTTCGATAGTGTAATTTCACAGTGAAAACGGACAAACGTTTGATTTCCGGTTCGGGGGAAAAACTGGTCGCAATGTGGCGACTGAATGAGGATAAACATTCGCCAAGATCTAAAAAATGGTCGCATTTGCGAGTGATTTGGTCGCATTGTAGAGCGCTGTATCTTTCTGTTTCAAATGTGAGGAAAGTTCTGGATAGCCTTTTAAATTGAAACTTTTTTAAATGCGAAATCATAAGAATTTGCATTTTTTTTGGTCAAATTAGAAAAAATATTTGCAAAAGGCAGAAAATGCAAACACCAGTTGAAACTCTGATATTATATTCCTGCAATGTGGAAGTGCTCAGAAAGGAGGACGTGTGGTCTTCATTTAAGAAACTTATTTAGTTTACTAATCAACATGATTATGTATATTCGAGTCGGATTTGGGTGTCAGAGGTTAAGAAGGGATGTCTACACTAAAAAATAAATATGTAACAAAGAGAACAACATTAGGTATATGGATTGATGATAAATAGCACCCATATTTATGATTTTTCCAAGCAAAGACGTCATACGCAGACATTTCAGTTACCTTTCCCTTCACAGTACGTAACTCTCGATTCCCCCCACCCCCACTGTTAGAAATAAGTTTCAGAATATCAACCCAATAAATGTCTGAGTCACTGAGTTTATATGAACCCTATAAATGTCTCAGTCACTTTGAGTTCTTTATATCCAC
The DNA here is from genome assembly GCA_030159075.1 of Atrina japonica. Taxonomy (NCBI): domain Eukaryota; kingdom Metazoa; phylum Mollusca; class Bivalvia; order Pterioida; family Pinnidae; genus Atrina; species Atrina japonica. The sequence goes on along the minus strand of BROG01000050.1, from coordinate 786,705 downwards.
CCTATAAATGTCTGAGTCACTTCGAGTTCTTTATATCCACTCTATCAATGTCAAAGTCAATTTAAGTTCTGTATATCAACCCTATAAATGTCTGAATCACTGAGTTTATATCAATCCTATAAATGTCTGAGTCACTTTAAATTCTTTATATCAACCACATAAATGTGAGTCACTTTGAGTTCTTTATATCAACCCTATAAATCTCTGAGTCACTGAGTTTATATCTACCCTATAAATGTCTGAGTCACTTTGAGTTCTTTATATCAACCTTATAAATGTCTGAGTCACTTTCAATTCTTTATTTTAACCCTATAAATGTCTGAGTCATTTTGAGTTCTGTATATCCACCCTATAAATGTCTGAGTCACTTCGAGTTCTTTATATCCACTCTATAAATGTCAAAGTCACTCACTTTCAATTCTCTATTTTAACCCTATAAATGTCTGAGTCATTTTGAGTTCTGTATATCCACCCTATAAATGTCTGAGTCACTTCGAGTTCTTTATATCCACTCTATCAATGTCAAAGTCACTTTGAGTTCTGTATATCAACCCTATAAATGTCTAAATCACTGAGTTTATATCAACCCTATAAATGTCTGAGTCACTTTGAATTCTTTATATCAACCACATAAATGTGAGTCACTTTGAGTTCTTTATATCAACCCTATAAATCTCTGAGTCACTGAGTTTATATCTACCCTATAAATGTCTGAGTCACTTTGAGTTCTTTATATCAACCTTATAAATGTCTGAGTCACTTTCAATTCTTTATTTTAACCCTATAAATGTCTGAGTCACTGAGTTTATATCTACCCTGTAAATGTCTGAGTAACTTTGAGATCTTTATATGAACCCTATAAATGTCTGAGTCACTTTGAGTTCTTTATATCCACCCTATAAATGTTTGAGTCACTTCGAGTTCTTTATATCCACTCTATAAATGTCTGAGTCACTTTGAGTTCTGTATATCAACCCTATAAATGTCTGAATCACTGAGTTTATATCAACCCTATAAATGTCTGAGTCACTTTGAATTCTCTATATCAACCCTATAAATGTCTGAGTCACTTTGAATTCTCTATATCAACCCTATAAATGTCTGAGTCACTTTGAATTCTTTATATCAACCACATAAATGTCTGAGTCACTTTGAATTCTTTATATCAACCCTATAAATGTCTGAATCACTTTGAGTTCTGTATATCAAGCCTATAAATGTCTGAGTCAATTAGAATTCTTTATTTCAACCCTATGAATGTCTGAGGCACTTTGATTTCTTTATATCAACCACATAAATGTCTGAGTCACTGAGTTTAAATCAACCCCATAAATGTCTGAGGTAATCTGAATTTTTTATATCAAACCCTATAAATGATTGAGTCAGTTTGAGTTCTTTATATCAACCTAATATTAACCCTGAAAATGTCTGAGTCACTGAGTTTATATCAACTCTATAACGGTCTGAGTCACTTTGAATTCTTTATATCAACCGCATAAATGGCTGAGTCACTTTGAATTCTTTATACCAACCCTATTAATGTCTGAGTCACTTTGATTTCTTTATATAAACCTTATAAATGTCTGAGTCACTTTGAGATCTTTATATCAACATTATAAATGTCTGCGTCACTTTGAGTTCTTTATATAAACCTTATAAATGTCTGAGTCATTTTGAGTTCTTTACATCCACCCTATAAATGTCTGAGTCACTTCGAGTTCTTCATATCCACTCTATAAATGTCAAAGTCACTTTGAGTTCTGTATATCAACCCTATAAATGTCTGAATCACTGAGTTTATATCAACCCCATAAATGTCTGAGGTACTCTGAATTTTTTATATCAACCCTATAAATGATTGAGTCAGTTTGAGTTCTTTATATCAACCTTATATTAACCCCACTTTGAGTTCTTTATATCAACCTTATAAATGTCTGAGTCACTTTGAATTCTTTATATCAACTCTATAAATGTATTAGTCACTTTAAATTCTTTATATCAACCCTATAAATGTCTGAGTCACTGAGTTTATATCAACCCTATAAATGTCTGAGTCACTTTGATTTCTTTATATCACCCCTTTGAATGTCTGAGGCACTTTGAGTTCTTTATATCAACTGCATAAATGTCTGAGTCACTTTGAATTCTTTATGTCAACCCAATAAATGTCTGGGGCACTTTGAATTCTTTATTAACCCTATAAATGACTGAGTCACTTTGAGTTCTTAATATCAACTCTATAAATGTATTAGTCACTTTGAGTTCTTTATATCAACCCTATAAATGTCTGAGTCACCTTGAATTCTATATATCAACCCTATAAACGTCAACCCTGTAAGCTTTTTATAAAGTGTCTGAGTCGCTGACTTCTTCTTATATTAATCCTATAAGATATAAACACTCAAGTCATGTTGAATTCTTATCATCAGCTCATGAAACTGTAGAATTATAGAAGATTAAATTGTTTACATTTTTTACACTGATGTTGGTAATACTATAAATGCTCAAAACATCAAGTATTGCAATAATCACATACAACAACAAAAATAGACTGTACAACCTGATGTTCTATGATAAGCCTGACAAGGAACATTCTACAGACAACAAAGTGTAGTTAAACTGATCTTGGGAAAATATGCACATATGTAAGACCATCTCAATGACCACCATTCCTTGGCAGATGGGATGGCCTCCACAGAAAGACGCCTGTATAATTGTTTAATTTCACAGGGAGAAATGTTAGCATTTTTTTTTTTCAATGGACTTATTCACAAGGAGAAAATTTCACGCAAGACCGTTTCCAAAACAAAAAAGAAATCGTGTTAAGTATTTTGAAGTAAAGATAAAAAAAAGATTCTGTGATTCCTGTATAAGATATCTGTTTATAAATCAATATATCTTTATCGGCAATTATATTTTATGATTTTATAATTTTGATTGGTTATATATTGTCTTTTGAAACTTAATAGGTGTAAGGTATTATATTCATGGGTATTAAATTTCGCAGTATTTGCTTTGACCCCGAATATAGCGAAATTAAATCCACCGTGAATAAAAGCAACTATAAAGTAACTTATAGGACATGTACAGATGAAACAATCTTTTAAATTTGTCAATATGAAGTGAGAAGTAACTAATCATTGTGTTTGAGAATCTAATTCTATTGGTCCTCATTTGGTGAGTAGCAACCAGTCATTTTGCTTTAAGACGTATGCTCTGTAATTTTTGCTCTTCTGGTCATTATAAAAAAAAATTTGAAAAGTGAATATTGGCATACAACAAGATGAAATTTCTCATGAATTGATAATAGCCTATACTGCCATTTGAGTTGCTATGTAAATTATCATCAAGTAAAGTCACTTTTTATCTTAACCCTCCAGCAAAAACTGCCACTTTGAAGAAATTGTCGGGTGTCACTAAACAGTGTAGGTTAAGGCTGTGTTCCAATGTGGTGTAGCTGAGAACTACATCGTAATATTTTATTTACTTTCTGAATTTCTATTTCCAAGTTCCCATAAATATAGTATACAAAGTAAACTATCATGATCAGATTATATTTGTAATACTAACTCACACCAATAAAGAAATTACAGTAAAACCTAATTTAGTGACCACCTGTGTATAAAGACCACCTGGTCATAAAGACTTTTTTTTTGCTGTCCCCAATAGTACCATTTATGTACAAATCAACCTCTATATAAAGACCACCTCACTATGAAGACTGGCCCCTAAGGGGGTCTTTATATACAAGTTTCACTGTATGAATTTCTCAACTCATCCCTACCAGCACATTCTTATGTTTTAGTATATATAGTATATTAGAATATTTTGGAAACTGAGGCGTTCTAATCTGTGACTTTTCATGAAGGTACAAACATTTATGAAAAAGATTATTTAATCATTTATACAACTTCCAATGAAAGACATTGTAACATTAGGTAAAATTAGTGTGTTAAACTCAGATAGAGGAAGGAAAATATATAGAAAGCGTAAATATATTTTTATTACGACCAAAAGAGCGGAGGTCATGGACCTTACATCTGCAAAATAGAGGTCAATATGGCAGATTTAGGCATTATCACTGAAATAGAAGATCTGTAAAACAGCATCAGGAAAGTTAGTGAATGGAATTGACAGACGTTAAAAATTATATATACACCTTCTCAAAATTATAGAGCACCACACAGAAGCGGATAACGGTAAATGAAACATTGTTACAAGATGCCACACAAAACTCACTTAACATACCTGGTGCTTTTGACTGTGATGATGAACTGTCACTGGACTTAGTTGTTTGTGATGACGAAGATGGCGCTGGTTCTGTCTCTCCATTTTCTAGAGCTTTCTGTAGAAAAAAAAATTGAAAATCTTTTAAATTTAATCAATTCTCTCTCCAATTTGCCCCTCGCCTCCCCCTCTTGCTGTAGCCCTATATCCTCTTATCCTCTGCCCCTCTCTCCTACTATCACCGTCCCCTCTCTCATCTTAACCTATGACCCTCTCTCCTCCTATCCTCTGCCCCTCTCCTCATATTCTCTGCCTGTCTATCTACTCCTATCCTCTGTTCATCTATCTCCAACTATCCTCTGACCCTCTCTTCCCCTATCCTTTGCTCCTCTCTTCTCTTATCATCTGTCCCCTCTCTCCTCCTATCCTCTACCCCTCTTGCCTCCTATCCATATCCTTTGCCCCTTATCTCCTCATACCATCTGCCCCTCTCTCCTCCTATTATGTCCCCTCACTCATTCTATCCTCTGCCCCTTTTCTACTATCCTCTGCCCCTCTCTCCTATCATGCCCCCTCTCATCTTATCGAATCCAGCCGGCGGCAGGTTGGTTTCCTGTCCTTTGGATGAGAAAGTAAAAATCGAGGTCCTGTGTCGCAGTAGGTGTTGGCACATTAATGAACCCTCACTGCTTAATGGCTGTAAGTGCCGAGCATAGGCCAAAATTTGAAGCCCTTCACGGGCATTTAGTGACGTCTCCATATGAGTGAAAGATTCTTTAGTGGGACGTTAAACAACAATAAACAAACAAACAAACAAACAGAAATAAATATGGTGAGGACAAATTAAACTAACAAAGGGGAATAACCTAATATAAGGGAGGTAGAGCCCAATTTTTGTATACAACACACCCTCTACCAGTATTTCAGATGTATACCTGTAACAAATATGGGAAACGTAGTTGAAGAAATGAGGAATATATGGATCATACAAAGCAAAAGGATGGACACACAGATTGAGGGAAAAACAGAGACAGACACAGAGCAAAACTATAGTCCCCTCCAAAATCGGTGATGGACAAACTATTTCAGTTTCACCAACCTTTTTAGACTTCCTCCTTTTCTTCTTTTCCTCCTCTGACATATGGAATTGCTTTGCCCGGGATATTCTTTGAATCTGATGAATCTTTAAAAACAAAACACAAGGTATAATTGAAATCCACTGACAAAAAGTACATTTTAAGAGGTTGTCCAAGCAAACTTCGGGCAGTTAATGTAGCAACACTGGCGCATCTAATATCTGGAGTTTCCCTGCTAATAAATATTGTTTATATGTTTAATCTAGGGGGCCTTAGAGGCCAGTGGTCAGAGAGCATCGCGCACGGAACAATTAAGATTCTCTCTGTCTTTGTCAGCACATGTTCTAGCCCATCTGGAACCTCAGCTGATTTTTGTCAGAAAATCCGCCAGTTTACTTCTAGGTCGGTGGTCTCTTCCCGGGTACATTGTAACCAGGTTCTCGCCTCCATCATTAAAAACTGGCTTCCACCATATAACTGAAAGAACGTTGAATGTGGCTTATAACTACATTCAAAGTCAAATATGCATAAACTTGATATATTTACCGGTATTTTGCATTTTGCTGTATATTGCACAGAATTGAAATGAAGAAAAAAATTAGGTTTTGAGTAAAGACACAACTTCCATTTTACTCAGTACACACAGTAAACAACTGTGTTTTATTTGGAATGTCTGAATTTGAGTCTTTCATCCACACGCCATAGCTAAAATGTTAACACGTTTAATGAAAACATAAATGGAAGAATGTTTGTTTGATGTTGTTGTTGAGACGTCTGTACCAATTATGATGAAGATTCTTTCCTCACGTATATCATTTTAATTTGACTGTGGACTCACGGCAGGTGTGACTGATGGGGATGCTTACTAATCCATGGCATCTGATCCCACCTCTTGATTTCAAGAGGTCTGTGTATGTCCATTTTTTAACAGATATGTACCTATATCCTGGACATCTTAATGATTTGTACCTTGGTATCTGAGACTTTTTATATCTTAGAAGATAACGTCTATAGGACAGACACCACCAAATATTTTCCCATAGGCCTCAATGCTAATTTACAAAACTTCAGGTCACTGTCACTCCCATGTTTATTAAATCTGGGTCAAATAAGTACCCTGTGCTGAAAGATCAATATTTTTTTATAACAAAATTTGCAATCAAAAGTATAGGTTGCCGTTGCATTTTTTACTTCAAATTTTCACTTGTTTACAACTCGTAGTATTCCGCACCAAAGGAAAAAATATCTATTCTCATATGACCCCTCCCTTTCAATTTTCAACCGTCAGACCTATAATTTCCAAAGTACTACCAATATTCATGTATCTTTTTTATCACCTTAATTTCACTTATTAATGGCAAAACTAATTTTTTCATTTAATGACCAATCAGATCACTGGGCTCATTTTACCCTCCGCACAACTTTGGGTGTCCAAAATGTCTGCGCCCATGTTGTAAAGAAAGCTGGTGTTTTTCCTATAGATTTATCCAAAACATTGCCAAAAATGGTCATTTTGCATTTTTTGGAAAGCTCACTAACTGTACACCAATCCCCCTTAATAATGAGAATGGGAACCCAACCCGAAGAGAAACACAGTCTATAATGTGTCACACCCCTACCTCTCAATCCCATTCATTGATATTAACAAATAAATGCATTATATGAAGAAGTTGTCTGTTTTTCTTTCATGATTTTCATTCAGAATTGTTTGTAACACATATACTTCATTATTTTGAATGATTTCATACCATTATTTACCAATATTGACCATGATATCAAATAAGGGTAGAAGGTACCCCTTAATAATGGAAAAAGTGACAAAATATACCATTTTCTTCACAAAACTTAAAATTTGGATCATTGCTTAATGAGCATCAAACCAATTAGGCACCAGAAGTAAAGAAGAATTTCTGAAGCTCACTTAAAAGTAAACCATGTCATTTTTTATATCATCAAATTGCTTTTATTGACAAGGAATGAAGTGCACCCTTAATAAAAGTGTAAAACTTCTGGGAGGGGATACCCTTACATACAACACATTTCAATAGACTTATTGTGTTCATTTATATAAAATATGTTATGTAATCATTTTCAGACATGTCCATGTTTTGTTTCATCCCTTAATTACAGTCTCATGATGTAACTAATTAAATACAGAGGGCAGATAACTGAGTCTGACTTTAAAATGACTGACACTTAAATGGTGCAAAATGATAGTCAAATTGCTTTTAAAAGGATATGACATATGTATAGTTCTGTTTCAGATGAAAAACTAAGTCAAATTTTAATTATACTAAGTTTTGAAACCAGTAAAAGTCAATATCAGGTGTTAATTTTTGTCTGGTATGACCCCAAGAGAGTGTTTAAGTGACATTTGCTGGAAGGGGGGGGGTGAAAAAAGGTGATTCAAACAAAAAATGCATGACTGAAAATTTAGAAAACTTATGAAAACATGCAACTTGAATGAATATTAGATGAGTTAATACAGAAAAAAATATAATTGATACTTTATAATTATCTTTACAGGTACTTGAGTATGATAATTAGATAAAAAAATCTCTTATTGGACAATATTTCCTGGATTTAAGAAATTGAAATATTCCTTCTACAGGTTAAAATGTTGATAGATTATGAAAAAAATGTTAAAACGCCCTATTTCTAAAGAAATTTTTTATTTACAAATTATCTATTACCCAAATTTAACACAATATGACCTAACCACAATATGGAAATTCTTGTGTACAGATTAGCATAAGGGGGGGGGGGGGTATTTAAATTAATTTTTATACTGTTTACAGTCTATATGGCATGATGAAATATTTTACTGATGAGACTTAAATGCTGAAATGCAGTTTAAATACAATTTTCTTAAAAATGAGATGGGTTTTTACCCTTCAGATACAGTACATATATACAACTAAAGGTACAAAATACACTGCATGAGTAAAATGACATGGTCCAATATGTAGATTTTGCCCTCAAAAGGAAGAAAATCAACCAGTCTTTTACCTCAAAAAGGTCTGATTTTAATTCAAATGAGTTAAAATTTACAATAGAAACATCATTTCCCAAAATATTTTGCTAAAATTAGTCACTATGCATAACCATAACTATATGATTTTTTTTATAAAAGAACATGTGCATGTTTGTAGGGAGAGGGTGGGGGTATACTTGAATTTTCCAAGTACAGATGGACTTTTGACCAATAAATGATAAAATATTAGTTCTAGGTGTAATATAAAACATACAGATAAAATTAAGAGATCTCAATATGCAACAAATGCATAATAATGTGTGTAGAGGCAGCACACTTATTAAATTTGCACCTTGTGGACCCCCCAACAGGTGCCCCATTTCATAGAGACCCTCAAATTTTGTTTAAAAGTATGAGTAAAAGTGAATGAATTGCCAATTTAGGTGATAAAAATTAAAGAAATGACTTATTTTAAGGCTTCATCCAGCCTACATGTGTCAAATGTGAATTTCTCTATAGGACAGACACCACCAAATATTTTCCCATAGGCCTCAATGCTAATTTACAAAACTTCAGGTCACTGTCACTCCCATGTTTATTAAATCTGGGTCAAATAAGTACCCTGTGCTGAAAGATCAATATTTTTTATAACAAAATTTGCAATCAAAAGTATAGGTTGCCGTTGCATTTTTACTTCAAATTTTCACTTGTTTACAACTCGTAGTATTCCGCACCAAAGGAAAATATCTATTCTCATATGACCCCTCCCTTTCAATTTTCAACCGTCAGACCTATAATTTCCAAAGTACTCCACCAATATTCATGTATCTTTTTTATCACCTTAATTTCACTTATTAATGGCAAAACTAATTTTTTCATTTAATGACCAATCAGATCACTGGGCTCATTTTACCCTCCGCACAACTTTGGGTGTCCAAAATGTCTGCGCCCATGTTGTAAAGAAAGCTGGTGTTTTTCCTTTAAACAATGAAATGTGATTGCAATGCCGTACATATTTTGTAGCATCACTTTGACAGTAATTTATGCAAAAATTAAACTCTTGTGAAATAAAAGTTAGTTACCATCCTGTTTTTTTGATGTTGAAAATCTTGAAAAAAAAGGTTATCCTTATGTAATATGCCCAATAGAAAATTACCAATATCGGTAATCAAAGCTTCAAACCGAGATACAAAAAGCCAGCATTTGTATAAAATGAAACGATGTTCAAAATATAATTTACAATTAATATCGATTATCTTACATCATAATACCATAAATGTTAATATTACTTGTAAATTTGTTTCACCTGAAAAAAAAAAATGGCCACAAGCTACACAGACTGAAAAAAAAAGACATTTTCCTGCACCCCCAATTATGGACGAGTGCAAAAAAAAACACACATTACATGGGTTTTTTTTATGGTAAATTACAGAATTACAGTCAAAACTTACAATCTTCTGTTCTTCTTTTAATCTCTTTTCAAATTCATCCTTTGCATTTTTGATAACTTCCTTCAATTTGCTGGGAATTTTCATCGTCGGTTTTTCTTTTGCGTTCAATGTTACGTCAGAAAACAATCTACAATAAGAGAATAAAATATAGTAAAATCCATATAACCCGGCAGGTTGGAGTCTTGTGAACTTTTTTCTTGACGTGGAAGAATTGAGTTGTTAGTTAATGCCGCATAACAACATTAAACTAACACTGGTGAGAGTTCTCACTGCTACATGTTACCATATCTATAAATAACCAGTGAGGAATAAAACGTGTTTCCTGTGCAGCTTTTCCTCACTGAAAAGTGAGTAGAATCATCTGTATGATAATCAAAAGGTTACAAAAGAAACTCTTTAGCAGGGATTTTCCTGCCTCCAAGATTTTGGGTCCAGGGTCCAAAAAACTAGGGAAATATATGACATTTTAACTAAAATAGAAAACCTTAATTTGAGACATTCTGAAAATACTTTATTCTGTATCTTAAAGTTCAAAGTTAGGAAATTCTTTTTTACATGCTTTGGAGGGGACAAGCCATTTTTTTGCATTGAGAAGATTTTATATCTCCATAAATACTTCCTGATTTTGTCCCTAATCCAACTAATTAGAGGTATCACTGACGTATAGAAGCATACCATATTTGGTAAAAATGGCAGGAAAGAACTCTATTTGGCAAATTGAAATTAAGTTGACAGACAAAACAAACTATCCCCCTCCAGCCCGGATCTCTGGAGCAAAGCAATGTGTGAAATAAAAAGTCAGGATGTAAATTTTCAATAAAAGAACAATTTTTAATAGAATCTTAATGCCATGTATTCATTTATCTCCATAACATAAATGTCAACACAAATTTTCATCTCATGAATTCAAATTTTATGATTCTGCTATTAACTTTTCTTACTATACAAAAAACTTTGCTTTTGTTCAAAACATAGACCATAACTGCAGTACTTACGGATGAGATAACAAATCGATGATGGATGGCAATCCATTTTTACATGCTTCATAAGTCAGAATGGACTCCAAAACAGATCCTGAAACACAAAACAATAGCATTCGAGTAATCAAAGATAACAAACCTTGCCTCACATTAACATATCTTACATCCCCCTTACTGTAAATTCTGAAATTTTCAATAAAATTCCATTTTTGCGAAACACCAGTTCTTAATTTATCTGCGAGATATTTTCTTGATTATGAATGCTTGTTTAACTATGCTACTATCATACTTCATTACGAAAGTTGTAATCCGCATACATTCATGTTCTGGTGTGAACTCACAAAAGATATCTTCTAAAATGTCTTCTAAAATTTGTTTCTTTTATTTTAGCTACCTAAAATCAAACTGATGAATATTGCAATGTACCTTTTAGTTAAAAGGTTAAAAATATCAGGGGAGAATTTTATTTTTCGAGCGAGGGATATCACAAAAATTATGTGTAAATAAATTTCACACAAATAAAACCGGATTAACAGTGTTAACCTGACCTCAACATGCTCAACCAATCTTTTTGATAAAACTGACCATGTCCAAAATAGGGTCATTCTTACAAAAAATATAACTATATGTACAATATAAAACAGCATCTAGGGCAAAGCATACGCTAAGAGTTTTGTTGATGTATCGGCAGTACTTTTTAAAACAGTATAATGAATAATATTGCTGCAGTTATTTAATAGGAATACTTTTTGCCAAAAGACAAAAAAAAATTTGTAAATTTTTGAAATAGGAATTGGACTCACAGCTGTCAGGTTGTAATGTAAAGGTATGGTAAATATTTTGATTTCTTCAGCTAAGCTTAAAGTTCTTAAAAAGTAGGTCAAAGTCCACAGTATAGGTCAATGTGACTAGGTCAAACATCAAGGTTCCAAATGGAAGCTCTGGTCATAAGAAATCTATATGCCCTATCCCTCATGGTTAAAAAGATATAGTCAAGGTTACTCTTTTTGAAAAGTAGGTCAAAGTCCAAAGTCAATGTCACTAGGTTAAATGTCAAGGTATATATGAAATATCAGACCCCTGTCCCTTGCAGTTAAAAAGATATGGGTCAAGTTACAGTTTTGTCTTTGGATGCCGACTACAATGACAACAACGACGATGTCGGGGGTATGGTATTAGCTCTCTATTTTCGTCCCGGTGAGCTTAAAAAATGATTTAGTCCGATAGACTTCTTGAATGAGAAATTTAACTACAGTAAAATTTGTGTTATTCATTGGACCCCCCCCAAAATTTTCCTGTTACTATAGTTACTTGGATGATGTAAAATGTAGGAATTTGTAGATGGTTCTTACTTATCTGCGGTGGAGATGTTGGCGGAAATTCATCACAAGTTGGAGCATTCAGCTGTCTGCCAAATGCCATTTCATATAAAAGCTGTCCAAAACAGTAGACATCGGTCAGTTCAACAGTCTGAAAAGAAGAAGGGTTCAATCACTGATTTGGGCACCAAAGTGTATGTGATCCTAATAAAAATTTTAATATTTTATCATACCGAGTGTCATATTTGTTTGCTTTAATAAATTACCATAGATATTTTACATCTCAACTATTATCCAGCAAACGTTTTGGCTATGACAAAAAGCTCTCACTGGGACGAACCGTATATGCATAACGTTGGTGCATGTGACATTTTTTGGAATGTCACCCTGGCTCACTGGGACATACCATACGTGCATAATGTTGGCAAATGTGATATTTTTGGGAATATCACCCTGGTTCTCTCAACTAATCAGATTACGAGATAATAACTAAATTTATCTTCCTGTTGAATTAAAAAAACTTTTACACACACATGCCTACTCAGTACAGTACACAAGTATCACACACATTCAACTACACAGACACACACACACACATACATACACATGAACATATACACCTACATAGATACAAACACTCATGCCAAAACAAACCTAGAAAATGATGACATCTATCACTGAAACACTGAAAACATGGATATTGTTGTTAAGAGTGATTTCTCTTATGCCAACTATATATGTGGGTTTTAGATACGCGATGTCACACCTCACTGTGAGCAGTCTCGCATTAAACAAGAATTCATAGCACAACTGCAGGACTGGTAGTCAGGGGTAATTTACAGAAAAAACTCTTCATCACGTATTTAGTGTAAATTTTCGCATTTACAGTAACATCACGGCTTTGCTACTTACATTAATCTTTTTAAATTGACAGTAAAATGATCTGTAGTAGGACGGTATCCCTAGCAACCAGTTTCCTATGTCTAACAATTTACATTCACCTCCATCAATGATAATGTTCCCCGCATGAAGGTGACCTACAAAAAGACAAAATTCCTTACTGCAAAAAGTTAGGGTTTCCTTGAAAATTTAATGGAAAATGAATCATTTCATGATAACCACAACAACAGAATAAATATCTTTTATTCAAGCATTGAATTGATTTCAGTAGGCATTGAGCCACAATAGGGGTTTTCTTTCAGTTATGATATTTTTTCCAGAATTGTACCCCTTCCCTATACTTATCATCAGTATAGAAAATTCCTGAAACAGCCAAACTACTGTACTTATACTTATTTTAGCGGTATTCTAATTTTAGCGCCTTTTAATGCCCAAGCCATTGGGCTAATTCAAGGACAGCGCTAAAATTTCTCCATCATGTCATTCTGTATACATGACAAAGCTAATGAAATTACTTGCGCGAATTTAAGATTGCATAATAAGTCTATACCCCCTTAGAGCGCTAAGATATGAATGTGCTAATTTTTAATACACATACAGTACTCATCGCTAGTGAGCACTTGAAATTGGTCAGTGAAATTTGTCAATTTCAGAAAACATTAATAATAAGAATAGCTCACTGTACTGTCTTCATGTACATGTTATTAAAAACAAACTCTATTCATTTTAAAAAAAAATTAACAAACAAACAAGCAAGGCTTTACAACTTAAATTAATGTCTCTCGTTGGCTCTGATGTTTGGCGTAAGGGGTGCTTGCTGTGGCAGGAAACCGGAGTAACCAGAGAAAACCCACGTGTCTGAGCTGGCGACTGCAATACCAACTCGCATACTCCCCTGTCCAATCCAAGGATCAAACTAAAGTCCCATTTGTGAGCAGAGGGTGTGCTAACCACTGAGCAACTCGGACAACCCTTTTTTATGCAAAAAACAGCAACTAAACACAGTTAAAGAGGACAGTATCACACAGGTGAGAATAATAGGTATATAAATCCTCAGGTGAAAATTAGACAGGTAAATAATGTCTTACCGTATGGCAATCCTTTATCATGTAAGAATTTCAAAGTATCTAAAATTTGTTTGCCTATGATTTTGATTGCGTTCTGGTCAAATGAAACCCACGTTTTTGAATTAGGGCAGGCATATTTCTTTAGATAATGTCCTTTGGGTTTGCATTTGCAAATGGAATCACGTAAAGTTCCTTTATCATTAAAACTTTGTATCAGCATTCCACCACTCTCGGAACACGTAGAAAATATCACAGGAAATATATTCGGATGCTGTAAAAAACAAAAGAATTGTAGCAACAAAATGTTCAAAAAAAATTTTTCACAAAAATTTATGTTTTTGATCATTGCTTGATGTATATATAGTGTAAGTAACTAAAGAGCCAGTAATTTGCATATTCCGGCATGGGTTTTACATTAATTTTGTATATACAATTATTCACATGTTGGCCCTATCTATGTAACTCTTAAAGTGTCTTAGACGATATACTGTATACATGGAAAAGTTTCACGCCTGTTTAATTTCACCAATTTTGTCCTCAGATTGAGAGACAAAATTAAAATGAAAGCTAAATTTTCAAGCACAATAATTGAAGCAAAGATGAACATGCCATCCGTGAGACCGTGGTAAATATGGATGAACTCAAGACAGGGCGAATATGTTTTCCGTCATAAAAGGGCAAAAATAACCAGGGGCAAAAATTTTCAGGGATACAGTAGCTCTTTTACATCCATATGTCTTAATTGGGAAAGCAGCTTTGTTTAGATGGGTAAGAAACATCATATGTCAACGTAGAATTTCCTGCTGAATTTGGGCATTCTGTTTTTGCTAATACATACCGGTACTATATCGGTATCCCCTGAAACTGTTCACCTTTTTACGACAGAAAACAAATGCACCCTGTCTTAAAATCGCCCGAAATCACCACAGTTTTAAGGATGGTACATGTTCATCTTCAGTTTCAAAACATTTTGCCTATACCTTAAATTTTGCTGGTATACAGTCAGGGGTTCAAAGTTCGACAGTCCGGGACTTGCTTAATTCGGATTAGGATTCGGATTCGGACTTGGCATTTAGAAATACCGAAAATCTGAGGGACTTGCCTCATCTGCATTCATTTAATTTTACTGTATTACTTATTAACAAAATTCAGCACAGACTTTTTGAAATTTTTCAATTGCCAGAAATTTACCCTCCAAGTGCCGGACTTGAGTATCTAAAAAAGAATTTTGAACCCCTGCAGTATTGGTCCATAATAATTATGTTTATTTTTAAATTCCTTAACTGAACAGTGCATGTAGTGTAACTTCGTTCACTTGCAAAGATTTACAAAATGTGTTACATATGCATCATGTGCATTGTGAATTTAAAAATTATATTCTAGACATGTATGAAATAAAGTAATGACAAACCTGTATGCTAGATAAAATTTTCATAATGGCACCTAATTCTTTGTCAGGTATGGTTTTGTCAGGTCCAAAATCAGTCTGAAAAAAAAAGTATATCATATCATTCTGTGTAAATACAAAGTTACATGTAGAAATAATACATATTGATAAGAAAATATAGTTTAAAGTGACAGTACATGTAGCTACGATTTTGACATAATTTGGAGAAAGATAAAAAGTCGCTAGGATGAAAGCAAGATTACTGTAATTCTAGAAATCACATTAATACAGATAAAATGTTTACATGAATCATCTGTTAATAATCTTTAAATAATTCCTAGTTGTGTGGTTGGTAACTTGATTTGTCAAGCATTGTATATGTATTCCAAGTTTTGCAGGCACACTTTGTGACAAACCAAGATACATAATACATGACTTTGTAGGCATAAAACGGTCTTTTAATCCATTCTAACGATAAAATTTGTCATCAATATTTATTCTAGCCTTGCGATAATTGACCTGAACATCTTTTCTATTCCTATCTCATACAAAATCCATAAGGGTACGTTATGAACAACAGACTGACTTTCCTGTAAGAAAATCCAATTATTTGCCTAGTGATTTTTTCAGATGTTATCCTGCATTCTGATTAGACCTTTTTTTGGAGTTGTTACATTCCGTTCTTTTTTGTCAGAATACTGGTACGTGTAGTTTGTACACATATCACATGACTTCCACAAAGTCATTTCTGGTTTTGAAATATTTACATTGATACGGTATCCTGTTTCAGTTAATCTGCCAAGAGTAAAGTTTACATGAATGTTCTTTTTTGTGAAGATGGAAGTGTCATTACTTTCCTGTTGGATGCTTTTTTAAATCACTGCATGATATCCATACTCCAAGTTAAATACAATATGTAAGATAAACTGCTCAACTGGATGTGATGCAGTCCGCATTTTTCTTCTGAAGCTGTGTTTATATTACCGGTATTATCGCAAACCATGACGCAACAGAGCAACTCCATAAACATCTATTGACATAATTGCAATAAATTATATATACCGGGTATCTATATTTTCAGTCAATATTCAGAGAAAAGATTACAATGTCTGAAAAATTTTACTCATTCTTGGAGATGGGGATCAAACTGGCTGTAAATTTTATCAGATAGAGAGATTATTCCTTTTGTTTTGTTTCCAAGCTTTCCATTTACACACATATTCCACACTGCATTTTACAATTTGCTAAACGTTATCACAGCAGAGTCATGTGATCTTAAGAGTAATTCTATGTAAGGACCAAAGAATTATTTAAGTGCTGAGAAATGGTATGTCACAGAATACGCTCATATTTACTATATATGTTAATTATAGAATACTAAAACATAATATTGATTTTAAAATTGAAAAAAATATATATTGTTGCCATGGCAACAAAGAGTTGTTTTTCACAAGATTTGTCCTCTTACCCATATAGAAAAGGCATTTTTGCATAGTTTTCAACACTTTATTTTTATTTAACATACAAGATATATCAATAATGTAAATATTTTATTTGAATCACCTTTGATTAGACATTCAAAACAATAAAATCCAAAGTGATAATCAGTACAGAAGGTATTCTGCCTAACAACTTAAAGATAGGGGGTTTCTGCAATTATCCAATTAGACGAATTTTATGATTTTTTTATTTTTCAAGACTTTACCCCCTCAAAAACGCAGCATAGAAATTTTAAGATACTTTGACCTAAAGTTTGAATAAGTCTTATAGAACAATATATATTATAAAATCAGAGCGGGGTATTTTTTTCGTTTCTTAGCAACGGTTACTCAAAGTTTGGCTATTTTAAGAATTTTCAACGTATATATCATTTTCAACTAAATTTCTCCTATCATTTCAAATCTTCATAATATTTTTAAATCTAACTTTCAAATATAGTAAATAACAATTGTCGAGATCACATAATATATATAAGCGATTACAAATTATGATTGCTAACGAAAAATAAGTGATTTTAGTGTCATTTAATGGTATATTTAGAAGGATATTATCATAAACGATTGTGATATAAACTTTACTTAAAGTTTAAGTATAACAAATTAACTTAAATCGATCCAATATCTCGACTCCGCCGTCGAATCTGACTACTAAATTTAGTGTGCCAACGTAAGACAATGTCACGTAAATCGAGTCCAAAATAATTTTGTATAATTTTCTATTGTCCGACTAATGATGTAAAATACCGCAATAAAGATATACTACAATTATTGTGTTCTTTGAATAAGTATTGGGGAAGAAATCGACAATTATTTGTTTGATTCCGCCGATTCTCGAATCCGTCTCCGCCTCCGAATACTACTTTTAGTGACCGCCTTAATCAACGTGAGATAGACGCTCTAGTTTATTGCAAACGTATCGTGGTTATTTTTTAGCGCATAACAGACCACGATTTCGGCTGTATTGACAGAGTGGAAACGGAAAACATTCAAATTCCGGTTTGAGAAAACGGGTAGCGATAGATGTGGACGTAAAAAACACCCAAAACCTAAAAATTGGTCGTATTTGCAAGTGATTTGGTTGCATTATGAATCTATGTTTATTGCAAGTACGATTTCTTGTATCCACATGTAGTACCGAGTTCACATAAGCTGTTCATTTCCAATTTTCTTAAAGGGTTCTCTTTTTGCACGGATAACAAATTATGTTGATGTTGTCCAATGAATTATTAATTAGTAACAAAAATACCCACTGAGATATTTTGCTGTTCGTTTCTACTAATGTTACTTAAGTCACTAGAGATAAATGAGCGATTTCCTATGCTGCGTTTTTTACAGAGGCCTGATTTAAATTTGCACGGAATTTCCCTATATTAACCTAAAAAACCAACTTTCAACTGGTCTTTTTTAAAAACGGAGGCATTACGATCCCCGATATTTTCTACCTTGTTATATAAACATGTTAAGATCAATAATTAATAATACAAAAAACTGCTGTCAAAACTGACAAATATCACATTTCATGAAATTTACGTAATATGGCTATTTTCATTAGGTTACCATATTCAATATAGATAAATGACCGTTGCTATGGTAACGAGGAAGTTTTACTGGGAAAAAATTGTAAGGTTTTGTTACTCTCATGCAAGGCTATCATTGTGACCAGCTGCCTTCAAAATTTGCGATATACCATTTCTGACCAATTTTGGTCTTTACAGAGAATTACTCTTAATATTTACCCATGACAGAAGATGGCGCTGCTTTGGCTGATCCACTGGTTTGACTAGAATGTACGTTTTCCTGAGTCGCCATCCTATAATGAAACAAAAAACAGTAGAACTTCTCTTGACAGATCGCTTGTTCTGCCATGAAAATATGGTCATTCAATACAGGTGGCCCCTCAAAAGAGGTTATATTTAAACCATTTCTTATCATAGTATATTTCTTAATGTGGTCTTTCACGTTTCATTACTGGAGCTAAAAATGAGTATTCAAATACAGTTAAACTTGTCTATAAAAGCCATCCAAAGGAACAGGCAAAAAGTCATTATAGACAAGTGGCCTTGATAAAGAGGTTTATTCATTATAAATAAAGTTAACAAAGGTTATGGCTGAATGGCATGTGTGGGGGTGTTGGGTATTGATGAATTAAAGGGAGGCTACTCTTTAACAGATGTCATGTAGTAATGACACATTTTTCAAATACAGGACTTATCCTACATCTGAAGCAAGGTGTGTGCTATGAATGATAAGATGTACAGATTTATATGTCATGCAAATATGGTTAATGAAAAAAGCAGAAGAAGCAGGTAAGCCTGACCTCAGCTTATCATTGAAATCAACCTTGGAGCGATAGAATAAGTGCCCCCCCCCCTTACACTCAACATCATTTGTTTGTTTGTTTATTGTTATTTAACGTCCCACTCAAGAATATTTCACTCATATGGAGACGTCACCAAATGCCGGTGAAGGGCTTCAAATTTTGGCCTATGCTCGGTACTTATGGCCATTGGGCAGTGAGGGTTCTTTAACGTGCTGACACCTACTGTGACACGGGACCTCCAGTTTTTACTGTCTCATCCGAAAGACAGGAAACCAACCTGTCGAGACTCGAACTCACGACCTCATGATCCAGAGTCGAGCGCGCTACCGACTCAGCCAGGTCAACGTTTCAAATATTAATCTAAATCAGATGCCATTGATTATCATATTACATGTAGATGCTTTTCAAATCTTCAATCTTATTGGCACAAATACTGATAACATGTAATATGAATCTTACCAAAGTTAGATAATGGTTCAATAACATCCCATCCTTTTTCTGATCGAAATATCATTGATACATGCTGAAGAGCCAGTTCTGAAAAAAATAAAAAAACAATATAACAAAACTTTCATGTCACATGAGACAGTAATTTAATTCTCAATTTCAAATGTTTATTTTTTCATTTGTTTGTTTGTTTATTGTTGTTTAATGTCCCACTCAAGAATATTTCACTCATATGGAGACGTCACCAAATGCCGGTGAAGGGCTTCAAATTTTGGCCTATGCTCGGCACTTACGGCCATTGAGCAGTGAGGGTTCTTTAATGCGCCGACACCTACTGTGACACGGGACATCTGTTTTTACTGTCTCATCCAACAGACAGATAACCGACCTGCCGCCAGCTGGACTCAAACTCACAACCTCACAATCAAGAGTCCATCGCGCTACCAACTGAGCCAGGCCGGCTCTTTTTTCATTTGTAAATCCATGCAGTCTAAATGACTTTATTCACAATTCTCTGCATTGGTTTGTTTGTTTGTTGTTAATTAACGTCCCACTCAAGAATATTTCACTCATATGGAGACGTCACCAAATGCCGGTGAAAGGCTTCATATTTTGGCCTATGCTCAGCACTTACGGCCATTGAGCAGTGAGGGTTCTTTAACGTGCCGATACCTACTGTGACACGGGACCACGGTTTTTACTGTCTCATCCGACAGACAGGAAACCAACCTGCCGTCGGCTGGACTCGAACTCGCAACCTCACGATCAAGAGTCGAGCGTGCTACCAACTGAGCCAGGCCGGCTCCTCTGCATTGGAAATGTAAAATAATCATCAAGACAATGCACTGACTTGGCATCTCTGTACAAAGCAAATTGTAACTCAAAGCATTGTCATATATGTGCTGGGTATTCCCTTGGGTCTTGTGACCCAAAACTGAACATAAACAAATTCTCCAGAAATTGTGAGTGCAACTGAGTAAAAGGGACTTTATATATTCTTTTACTACACAAAGTTCCAATCTGATAAAGCAGCTAATTGACCTATTGCCAAAATGTCTGACACACGGCTGCCCATGTGCTTTTTTGATGTCAATCGATTGTGATGCCATAATCAAACGAGTCTTTGACGGGTCATCTAACTGTGATGTCATAATGGAAAAATTTGCCAAAAGGTGTTGTGTCGGGCATTGGGCGATAGGTCAATTCAAATATACCGGTATACATTCTGGCAGTAATGTGACTGTAGTCTATATACATAAAATAAACAAGTCCAAGAAAACATTACGTTACAAATTATTATAACTGACCATCATTCGAAATTGAAAGCCAATAAAATTCAAGATACATGTAACATGACACCAATGATTCGACACCCATTTTCAGTCTCATTACAGTTACAGTGTCTGCATCATAATAAGATTTATGCGTAAGTTAATGATGTTATTACCTGGAATGTTAATCGAGTAGTTACTGGCATCTAAAAACCTTTTGACATATAAACTATTGGCAAGGAGATGGTGACCGAGAACTTCATCAATGAATTTCTAAAACAAAGAAAACACATTCATTAATGCATTTTGTTACTATGGTAACTTCTGTCAAGGTTCAAAGAAAGGACAGGTAATAAATACAGAGAGATAAGGAGTGAGATAGACAGCTAGACAGACAGAGAAGAATAAATAGCAAGTAAGGGAAGCAGAAATACTAGTAACAGGGGAGGAAGAATGAAATAGCAGGAAATGGTAGAAGGGAGAAAGAAGAAATAGCAGGAAAATGTAGAGAGGTAGGAAAAAGAAATAACAGGAAAATGTAGCAAGGAAAGGAAAAAGAAATAACAGGAAAAGTTATATGTAAGAAGAGAATATGATTAGCAGTAAGAAGTAGGTCTATATATAGCAGGGGAGGAAAAAGAAATAGCAGGAAGAGGTACATGTAGCATGGTGGAGAGAAAAAAGCAGGAAAAAGTAGCAGGGTAGAAAGGGAAAAGTAGCAGGGGAGAAGAATTACAGTAGCAGGATAGAAAGATCAGGAGATATTACCGTAATCCTGTCTGTCTTACCTGTAGCCCCTGTTTCCTCTCAGCAATGAATTCCCGATCAAAGTTCCCAAACACTTTTTTAGGAGGCAGAGGTAGTTCAACATTCGAAATACGGAGCTCTGTATCAAGTGTAGCAAAGTCACTGTAGCGCTTCCTGTCTAGCCATGTGTTCTCTTTCAAAAGACCTCGCTTTATCTTAACAAGATATACCTTCAACAACAAATATGTCATCAAAATTTGCAAAAATTTAAATCAAAACTAATTGAAAAGTAACATTGATATAAAACAAGGAAGCAATATCATGATACTCAAAGTCATAAGGAAATTAGACTACCGTATATACTCGTGTATAAGTCGCACCTGTAGATAGGTAACTTTGTATTGTAGATATTTGGCCAAGTTCTCTATAAATGCTACATTTGCAATTTCCCGTCATTGTAATGTGGAGTTAATCTCCTATGGAAAACGTGTTTTGACGTTGTCACTGGAGAGGCTGTACCCTGACATAACCAAGTTGATGTCAACTCAAAAAATGAGTGATATTGTCTTTCTAGTGTATATTACCTGTGCATAAACTTTAGAAAATGATAAATTACAATGTATATAGTTTCATGAAATTCTATGAAAGTTCATCTTTATATTGCAAAGCCACATGTACATGTAATACACCAATCTTGGATGGTATACACGTACACTGTACATGTATAATGGGACCTCTCTTGAAAGACCATCTAAAACCACATTCTGAAAACCAAATCTACATTTACATGTAATGTATAAATAATCCTTAAATAAAGCCTTTTATGCATGACCCTGTCTAGAGACCACATTTCAGAGGCAGACGGAGTGGTTTCTTATGCCAAGCAGTTCCAGTGTATGGTATGATTAAGCAAAGATTTGCCCTCAGATCCAACATTACATACATGAACAGTATATATACACTGTATGATGTAGCAGTGGTTTATTTATGATGTTCCTACAAATTTGGCTAGTGGGGTTGACCTTTAGTTCAATGGGAACAGCTGTGGTTTATTTATGATGTTCCTACAAATTTGGCAGGTGGGGTTGCCCTTTAGTTCAATGGGAACAGCTGTGGTTTATTTATTATGTTCCTACAAATTTGGCTAGTGGGGTTACCCCTTTAGTTCAATCGGAACAGCTGTGGTTTATTTATGATGTTCCTACAAATTTGGCTAGTGGGGTTGCCCTTTAGTTCAATGGGAACAGCTGTGGTTTATTTATGATGTTCCTACAAATTTGGCTAGTGGGGTTACCCCTTTAGTTCAATGGGAAGAGCATCGGATCTGTAAACAAGGGGTCTTAGGTTTGAAGTCAGGCAGAGACAGTTATTTGCCTATATGTGACATTTGGCTCTAACATATGTATATTGGGACCTGGATTCTTCTGAGACAGAATGTGATTATATTTAATCCACCATTCATTTCACAATAAGTGGTAGTTACCAAAAAATTATGTCTCTTTCAAAATGGAAGGAATAATTTAAAAGTGGCTATATGGTGTCTCTACTAGCTTTGTTTATCCATAGGTTATCCCTTTAGCTCAATTGGTAGAGCACTGGATTTGAAAACCAAGGGTTCCATTTTTTATTCCTTGCAGAGACAGTTTTTTGCCTCTGTGACATACAGTAGGACTTGGCTTTTAAGACCAACTAATTGAATTACTTGGAGTGGTCTGATTAGTGGGGTGGTCTTTTAATTTAAAAAGTGTTATCTTATCATTGGGTAGCGATCTACTTATTAGGGGCTATATATATCTTTTAAAGTTACCAGATTCGCAGACTCCGGTGGTCTTTCAAAATCCAAAGTAATTTGAATTTTGATACTTTCACTTTGGTTTTACTCAGTAAATTATATAGTTACAGCTGCAACAAGGAAGGTATTTAACTATTCTTATTTTTTTTTCTATCCCCTTCAGAAAAATCAAAATAGTAAAATATCTTCTTCGTTGCTACTGTAACTAGGTTTTGCTGTTTTAGATAAACCTGCACATGTAGACCCTACTTGTTACATTTGTATGCGACTGTGACGGTGTGGCTGTATTCATTTGACAATTAGAACACAAATTAAATACACATAGCTGTCCCTCTCAAATAATCTCTACCATGCACAGCTAATCTGAAATCAACTCTCAGAGACAAACAAGTAACAGTCAAATACACATCGTACATGGCCCAAGGCCTGTAATATTATTGGATCCGCCGTTTTGTGTTTACTGTGACTTCAGACCTACCATATGATCAGCCTGTTTTTCTGCTGATTCAACAGTACATGTCAAAGGAATGGTGTCATCCAAATTTACTTTAGTTGCCTTCTTCTTTTCAAAAACAGCCATTTTGATTCGGCCGAATCGAAATCGCGTTCAAATTTTACAAACCATTTCGCTAGATTTCCCTTTGGGGGCGTGACATATGATATTGCGCAATATTCGAATCGATTACGGACTAAATTTCCGGAATACAGAAATCATGCATTTTTATGTCTATATTTTTTGATTTTAAAAGCATCACACTAATATATTGGATATTTCACATTTGCTTGATATAACAAAGTTTATTAACAGTTAATGAGTGATGTGCCGTGTATCTCAAAGTTACAGGATGTTTTCAAAACCCGGAACTATAATTGGTCCGGTTATACATTTAGATTTTATAAATGATCGTGTTAAACTGGTACCCAGTTGTAGTTCCACTTAGCCTGGTATCCGAGGGCTATGGTTCCGCTTCGCTATGCTCGCTTATGATCGTGTTACCAGCGATATATATTTAGATATCGCTGGTGTTACACACTGTAAACTACATTTGAAACCTGGAATAATATTGAAATTACTATTTAATTGTTCAAAATAATTCAGATTTTAATGACGGTACATATCACTAAAACTCCTAAAAAGTCATATTTTGTTCTGATTACAGTCCTGTGCTTTTTTTAGAAGGCATTCATATTTTCTATAGCCTTCTCTCCACTTCGATAATAGCGGCGATATATTAGCATAGGCGTCGGAACCGGGGGGGATAGACATATGTGTTGAAAATTGGGGCTTAGCCCCCAAACGTTTCTGGCGTGTGTGTGTGTGTTTTAAGTTGGTTTTTTGGCGTGTGTGTGTGTGTGTTTTAAGTTGGTTTAGCCCCCCCCCCCCCCAACTTTCAATCTGCTTCCGACGCTGATGATTAGTAAAGCTTAACAGTATGGAAAGCCATTGGGAAATGTATTCCTTATTTTTTAATATCAAAAAATCTTATTCTAATTTCTAATATTTAAAAATTAAGAAAATTAAAAATAGGAAATAAACGGCAAGCCAAAGTGTAGTCTTACATTTGTAACGTGTGAGAAGAAAATCGACGGCAAGTGTTTCCGCAAACTGCATGGCACTCTGACTCTGACCGGGGTCATTTTTTGGCTTTCATACACTGAAGACTCAGTGGTATCAGCGAGATATAAAGCTATTAGCTTTATATATCGCTGGTGGTATCTTGTCATCATCTCTGAAGCATGTCACAGATGTTACTACAAAATCAAAGAAATTTCACCCGTTTCTTGACTTCACTTCTTTGAATTATTTAATATTTAATTATTTAATTCAAAGAGGGCTTTGCAACCTCCGTAACCCGCCCCGGCTTGATCCGTCGATGGCCACTTGTAGTTGCAGAAAAAAGACACTTCACTATATAACTATAATACCATCTCTCTCTCTCTCTCTCTCTCTCTCTCTCTCTCTCTCTCTCTCTCTCTCTCTCTCTCTCTCGTGTCTGTGACCTTCATCTATCACTAGATAATATGTAACATTATCTGTGTTTCATTTCTAATAAACGTATCTTTAAGTAAGTTATATTATAATACATATGCGAAAGGATGAAAGGTCACCGACAAAGGGTGAAAACTTCGCCCTTTCGTTGCGAAAGAATGATTTAGTATCTGATATATATTAATGACGCTTATAATGTCACGTGACAATTTTCACTGTTTCGTCCTTTCGGGGAGATGGAAAGAAAAGAGGAGAGTTGAAAAGTACCGAATGTCGTCTTTTGAGGGAGATAAACTGAAGAAGTAGGCCTACATGTACTAAATCTAGATATCGCCCTTCCGAGCGACATAACGAAAGGTTGAGAAACAAAATGTACTAGACTAAAATATTTGCCGTTTCAGGGGAAAAAACAAAACATCTAACAAGTTGTAAACTATGTGTTTACATCGACAGAAAATTGAAAAATTACAGACACTGAAATAATTGAGTTAATATGTCCAGTTCTTAAACCAAATATGAGAACCTGAATTACCGTCTTTATATTGTTTACAAAACGTCAGTTTCGAGTCGCCTAGGTATGCAAAAGATCAGGGCCCGAAGTCACCAAATTTACTCAATACTCAAGCTCAACTTTTATTTTATTATTTTGACTACAGAATCGCTCATAAAACTTCGAATTTGAGTGAATGGTGAACATGTTATAATTTTACATCCTTCACATATAATTTTTTATGTCACACTTATGATATTCCTGTAAAAAATGAAGAATACATTAGTTGAGTATGGTACTCAAAATTTGAGTACGTACTCAAACATTTTTTGATATATCTGAAGTTTTCTTCAAATGAGCAATAACTTCCACTTTAACTTTACAATTGTGTGCCATCAATATACAGTATGCTCATTTGAAGAAAACTTCAGAAATATTAGAAAATTGAATGAGTACGTTCTCAAATTTTAGTACCATACTCAGCGTATGGCATTTGTTACCAGAATATCATAAGTGTGACCCCAAACTTTCATGTATGAATCATGAAATATCATATGTTTACTATGTTGTAAGAGTTTTACAAACAACTACTTGTAGTGTCAAAAAATAAATAAAGCTGAGCTTGAGAATTAAATAAAGCTGAGCTTGAGAATTGAGTTAATTCGGTCCCCGGTCCGTCGCCACATAACGTAGCCTAGTATATATAAAGTGGCTACAGGTAGACCTGTCGCTACCTGACTAGCCAGAACTAAACGACGAAGTTTTAAAGGCTGGAAACGTCTATCAGTTAGGTTTGTTTGTTTATAATTGTTTTACGTCCCACTCAAGAATATTTCACTCATATGGAGACGTCACCGAATGCCGGTGAAGGGCTTCAAATTTTGGCCTATGCTCGGCCATTGAGCAGTGAAGGTTCTTTAACCTGCCGATACCTACTGTGACACGGGACCTCGGTTTTTACTGTCTCATCCGACAGACAGGAAACCAACCTGCCGCCGGCTGGACTCGAAATGACGACCTCACGATCAAGAGTCGAGCGCACTACCGACTGAGCCAGGCCGGCTCAACGTCTATCAGTATAACGCCTAAAGATGGAGCTCGTGACACCGTCAATGACGTCACAATGCTGTAATCATTTCCGCCCAAGTCTCTTGTTGACAACCAGACGCAATATAAGACACAGAGTTTATCTGCTCCCGAATTATCAGAAAAAATGCCTCAAAGAATTATTCATAAAGTTCGCCCTTTAAGGGAATTTGAGCTAAAAAGACAAACAGAACAAAGTGACAACAACAAAATGTTTACTGGTATCAAAGGATGTCCGGTAAATTTGTTCTTAACCCAAAGTGCTAGGAAGCAGTATGATGACTGGTAAGGAAGCATGGAGACATACTTGAAATAGGTCTACATGTCTGTCTACAGTTTTATACGTTTCGTTTATATAACAGAAATACTATGATTTAGACGTGTTCATTTTATTAATATTATATGTATTTACCAAAGTTGAAATACAACCCGTACTTCGTTTTAGATGTAGATCTATTCAGAATATTTTAAAAAAAATATGATAATTTATACTACGAATATACAATGTTCCACTACATCGTTGTTTTATTCATTTTTAACAGGCACAGAGTCAAAGAACCAATCAGTTGTAATTTCAAACTGACATTTGTAATTCGCGATCCGACAACAGCGACTAAAAACAGGTAATATATTGATTTTATTTCACCGTTTCCAGCATCAAAGTCCGTAGATGTTTTTATTATAGTCATGCTGATGATAATGTATTGAAAGAGATGTTGTATTGAGATTAACGAGTGTTGAAGTTGTATTGTGGGTATTGATGCTGTATTGTGAATGTGATGTTGTATTTACTTTAATGTTGAATTGTGAGTGTTGATGTTGTATTGTGACTGTTGACGTTGTTATGTTAGTGTTGGCGTTGTATGATGAATGTCGGTGTTGTATTGTGAATATGATGTTGTATTGTGGGCGTGATGTTGTATTTACTTTGGTGTTGTATTGTGAATATTGATGTTGTATTGTGAGTGTCGGCGTTGTAGTACGAATGTTGGTGTTGTATTGTGAATGTGATGTTGTATTTACGTTGATATTATATTGTGGTTGTTGACGTTGTATTGTGAATGTTGTATTATAAGTGTGATGTTGTATTTACATTGATGTTGTATTTTTTGGTGTTGTTTCCTTAGATTTGATGTTATATTATGAGTGTGTTGTATTGTACGCATTGCATATTTATTGAGTGGTGATGTTGTGTTGTATATACTGAAGTTGTATTGTTAGTGCTGGTTTTGTGTTGTGAGTCATATGTTGTATTGTGAGTGTTTGTTTTGTATTGTGAGTGCTGATTTTTATTTTGTATATTGATGTTGTACAGTGGACCTCGATGTTCAAGAATTTATACTACCGTTTTTGTGTTGATCTGGAGAATATAGGTCTATTGTATTTTTCATTTTTATTTCATTTCAGTCGCATGGATTGGCTGGTAGAATCCGTTACGCCAGCTCAGTCACGACATGGATGTTCTGCTGATGCTAACGTGACAAATGATTTACAAAATCACAGCAACGAAACCATATATAAGAAGAAAGGCAATGGAGTACGTCGGCTTTTTCAAAGAATCTTCAGCTTCATGAAAAAGCCATTCGTGAAGAAGACGCAAGTCGACAGACTTATCGAACGAATTGTAGCAAACCAAGAAACATGCTAAAAATGACGGACTCAAAGTTCAAACAACACCGAGTTGTATTTATCGACTTTTGTTGATTTCAGCCATTCCTGGTTGTTTAATTGTGTGTTAATATTTCAGTTTATTTGTAAATATTGTTTATGTAAATCAAAAGATATCGTCTTCAGACAAGCGGTAAAGTAATATGATTACTCCAGTACCAGTACGGAATCAGTCTTCAAATATGGTGTTATATATTTCAAAATTTGATTAATATGTGATAGTTCTATGTGGATCCCCGGTGGTCGGACCACGTTCTATTGTCGTGAAATATAGTAAATCTACTCAGCTATCCCAAATATCTGAAAGTGTTGATATGTAAGACGACTTAAGATTTATTTTCTATTTCTTATTTATTTATTTATTTATTTATTTATTTATTTTGTCGTTGTTGATATTTTAAAAAAAATTAAAGTATGTTCGCCAAAACATACTTTTTATTATATCAAATGAAATTGGGACTGGAGTTGAAATTCAGTTTTGTAAATATTGTAAATAGCTTTTAATACAAATCCTATCATGATGATGAAATAAAAATGTGATGAAAGAAACTTGTGGTTTTCTGTCACAAAAGAGCGAAAATCAGCAGAGGCGAAAATTTCCAGTATACAGTAACATTGATTTAAAAATATTATCTGTCACAAAATATTTGTTACATATTGTGAAATAAATTATTTGTTACCTTGATTTTAAAATGCATTCACGTTTAAGTGTTGAACAAGGGACAACAGAAGCGACTAACACGCTTTGAAAATATTTTGTATAAATTGTATAAAACTACATGTATACAGGAAAATGTCTCCAGTTTTGTTGCATACACTACCCCTGTACAGTTCTCTCCCTTCCGAAAAAAAACCGCGCCAGGATTAGACGTTCTCCCCGGAAATGATCCTTGCAAATAATTTATCCCTAGGAAAAACTGTGTCTATGGGGAAAATAATATGTTGGGGCACTTTTTCATATGCCAGAAGGTTAAACTGGGCCCGTTTTCCGGGATGGGGGTGGTGGAAAGTCTATGCTACAAAACCGGGATTATAGGCTTTAAGTTAGACCTACTCATTGTTTTGTGTTATGCAAAGGTAAAATTTGACATTACAACGAATAACATATGAATGAACGTTTTAAAACTTAAATTAAACAAACAAAAATTGTTTCTTACTTCTTTGAGAGTCACTAAAGATTGTCTCAACTGAATAAAAGAGTGAAGTGTAAATTTATACAAGAATTGATCATTTCCAATAACCATTTAACTTTCGTAATTAATTGTCCACGCTTAATCAATCTACAAAAGGATTACTATGTTATCACAGTGGAACTGCAATAGACCGAACCGCACACCTACATTTCAATTTGCAGAGAAACAGAGTGCCATAAGTCTAAAATATACGGAAGCGTATGACGGCCGCCTTATTTTTTTATTATTATTATTTCTCGTTTTGCCAACTTTAAAGTTGACTTTCTCCACTTTTTTCTTGAAAATTTCAACTTTTTTTCTCGTTTTGCCAACTTTAAAGTTGGCTTTTTCTGGGCTTTTCCAACTTTTTTCTTGGCTTTTCCCACTTTCTTCTGGACTTGTCAAGATTAATATAAATATGGCTTACATTTATAAACCGGCATTCGGACAGTGTGTATTGAATAAATTTGAACATGTATGACGTAGTTTTCAATTTTAAGATAGCGTGTAAAATATCACGAAACGGTACAAATACTGATTAGCAATCAGGCGATTCTTCGTTAAAATGATGGAGTTGGAAGGATCTCCATCAAAACTACCCTGAGAGGCTATGGTAGTGACACATATAACCAGAAATTGTCCATATTTTCGTTGAAATGTAGCATTGGCGTCGGAAGCAAATTGAAAGTGACCGGGGGGGGGGGGGGGCTAAACCAACTTAAAACACACAAACGCCAGAAACGTCTGGGGGCTAAGCCCCAATTTTCAACACCTATGTCTATCTTTGCAAAAAAAGTGGGGGGGGGGGGCTAAGCTAATATAATGATTATGATATAAATGTTACGGGGTATTCTCCCCCGGAATCTCTTTATTATGCTTTTACAAGGCATAATTTTTTTATCTCGTGCGCAGAAATGGATGCGCGTACAGTTCGTTTTTTCCTATTAGGCTATGTGGTAATTAGGTGTAACATTTAGCACATAAAATGTCCGTTTCATAACTCATAAATTACTCGATACAGACTTGATTATTTATTGTTATTTAACGTCCCACTCAAGAATATTTCACTCATATGGAGACGTCACCAAATAACGCTGAAGGGCTTCAAATTTTGGCTACTGTGACACGGGACCTCCAGTTTTCACTGTCTTATCCGAAACACAGGAAACCAACCTGCCGCCGGCGGGACTCGAACTCACGATCCAGAGACGAGCGCGCTAGCGACAGGCGTGGAATGGAGTGAAACAACAGCCGAAATTAATGATTTGACAGCATTGATACATCGTTGTCAAATATATTTGCTGGAGTCAGCCTTGATGGAGGCTTAAGATTAAAAACGACGCAAAGAACGACAAAACATATCGATAGTGTTGAGTTTCGAAGGCCCTCTGTCACATGTGTTACAATCGTTATGAACTTACGTAGGTCAGTTAATTAGTTAAGTTTTATTGCCTTTCTGTATAATAAAACATGTATTGCCCTTGTTTTGGGATGACATGAATATTTTCCCACCCTCGAGATGTTATGTCACCGTCGGGCAGAGACCTCGGGTGACATAACGCCTCTAGGGTGGACAAATTTTCATGTCAACCCAAAACAAGGGCAATAATTGTATAATATTAACTGGTCTGTATTAAGTGACTCCCTGTATATAAAGTCTCCTTTTCCATATGAAATGAAAGTTTGCAATGGCTGCGTACATAATAAATAGTCTTTTTTTTTAAATCCTTCAAAAACACGCGATTGAATGTTTCAGAGAGTGTAGAATTTCTTGGCTTATAAAAGAATACATGATACAATTCATAATATATATTTTATATCACAAATTATGTTGTTAAATTTTGCCACATTTAAAATACTGATTTCGAAAAAAAAACTGAACACATGCATATGGTATTGTATTTATTATTTTTTAAAAAAAATAAATAATACAGATAAAGCCCTACATATGGCAAACATTTGTAGAATTTAGTCCTTGTTTTTTATTATCAAAAATCATTTTCTTTTGTTGAAAATCAAAAATTAAAAATATCTTTTAAAAAATACATGTATTTTTAATACTAAGAAATAGACTTATTTTTTATATTAGAAAACGGATTTTTAATTTTTCAATATTACAAGTCCAGAGAAGTAAAATTTCCAGACATTAAATTAGATAGTATTTTTTTTATCTCCATTATATGGACTGACTGATGATTTCCCCACAGAACTGAGTTGAATTTCAATAAACTCATTTCTTGCAAGGTGCATCCGGACACAGCCCCCTTTACTGGTTCTAGAGCCCCCCCCCCCCCCCCCCCCCCCCCCCAATCCGTTAATGCTGACCTCCAGGAGAGGCTCTACACTATGTAATGTTTTACAAATTTTGTAATGACATTACTTTTGTCATGGAAAGGAATTGGGTCTTTAATCGATTAATCACACCAATTGAGTGGTCGTTCACGTGTAGATCCTGATGTGTGTAAAATACTTTAGCAGTTTTATCAATGTTTTGTACTTCCTTGCAGCGGATTTCCCGCAATGAGTATCATACGAACTCCCTTTCTTTTTATAAATCAAACTTCTATGACCTTAAAAAGTGCAGATAATCCTTGTATTAACGAAACATCACTGGTCCTAGGCCGAACTTTTGAGTAAAAAATTTAGACATTTCCCGGTATAGACCTAAACTTTGACTACAAAGGCTAAAAAGATATATTGCCGTAGAAAATTTGTATATCATGCATGAATTGGCCAGAATGAATGAAATAAACCGACGATTAAAATCCCTGCTATCCACGTAATTTTAGTCGCCCATTATTCACATTCAATTTCTTTCCACAAATTACGACATTATGAAAAGTTTTTTTTCAACCCGGAAGTTTTAAAAAACATCCGAAAATTATTTGCTTATTGGTTATCAAACGTTGGTTTCGAGACACCTAGATATGCAAAAGATCCGACACGTCGCCACATAACGTAGTAGATCCATGTATAAAGCGGCTCGAGATAGACTTGCCGTTATCTGATTGGTCAGTTCCGAAGGCTGGAAACGTCTATCAGTATAACGCCTAAAGATGGAGCTCATGATACCGTCAATGACGTCACAATACTGTAAGCATTTCCGCCCAAGTCTCTTGTTGACAACCAGACGCAATATAAGACACAGAGTTTATCTGCTCCCGAATTATCAGAAAAAATGCCTCAAAGAATTATTCATAAAGTTCGTCCTTTAAGGGAATTTGAGCTAAAAAGACAAACAGAACAAATGTGACAACAACAAAATGTTTACTGGTATCAAAGGATGTCCGGTAAATTTGTTCTTAACCCAAAGTGCTAGGAAGCAGTATGATGACTGGTAAGGAAGCATGGAGACATACTTGAAATAGGTCTACATGTTCTGTCTACAGTTTTACACGTTTCTTTTATATAACAGAAATACTATGATTTAGAAGTGTTCATTTTATTAATATTATATGTATTTACCAAGGTTGAAATACAACCCATACTTTTTTTTAGAGCTATTTATAAAAAGAATAATTGTTAGCATATGCTATAGCCTATATCAGGATACAATGTATCGCTAGGCCTATATCATTTTTTTTACATTTTCAAACAGGTACAGAGTCAAAGACCCGATAAGTGAAAATTTCGAACTGAAATTTGGAATTCGCGATACTACAACAGCGACTAAAAACAGGTAACTTGCACTTTAATTTGAGTTCTTCGTTTCCAGAAATTTTAGGCTGTGGTGATGGTTATAGTGTATTGTGAAAGCCGCTGACAGTGTATGGTGACTGTCAATGATGTACCGTACATGTTGATGTTGTATTGTGACTAATGTGAGTGGTGATGTTGTATTGTGAGTGTTGATGTTGTATTGTGAGTGTTGATGTTGAGTGTTGATGTTGTATTGTGACTAATGTGAGTGTTGATGTTGTATTGTGAGTGTTGATGTTCTATGGAGTTCTGATGTTGAGTGTTGATGTTGTATTGTGCTTTGATGTGTATGTTGAGTGTTGATGTTGTATTGTGCTTTGATGTGTATGTTGAGTGTTGATGTTGTATTGTGCTTTGATGTGTATGTTGAGTGTTGATGTTGTATTGTGTCTAATGTGAGTGTTGATGTTCTATGGAGTGTTGATGTTGTATTGTGCTTTGATGTGTATGTTGAGTGTTGATGTTGTATTGTGCTTTGATGTGTATGTTGAGTGTTGATGTTGTATTGTGTCTAATGTGAGTGTTGATGTTCTATGGAGTGTTGATGTTGTATTGTGCTTTGATGTGTATGTTGAGTGTTGATGTTGTATTGTGCTTTGATGTGTATGTTGAGTGTTGATGTTGTATTGTGACTAATGAGAGTGATGATGTTCTATAGAGTGCTGGTGTTGAGTGTTGTTGTTGATTTTCTAAATTTTGTGTTTATCCAGAGACTTGTATTTTTCATTTCTATTTACAGTCGCATGGATTGGCTGGTAGAATCCGTAATGCCAGCTCAGTCACGACATGGATGTTCTGCTGATGCTAACCTGACAAATGATTTACAAAATGACAGCAACGAAGCCGTTTATAAGAAGAAAGGCAATGGAGTACGAAGGCTTTTTCAAAGAATCTTCAATTTTATGAAAAAGCCATTCGTGAAGAAGACGCAAGTCGACAAACTTATCGAACGAATTGTAGCAAACCAAGAAACGTGCTAAAATGACGGACTCAAAGTTCAATCAACACCGAGTTGTGTTTTATATGGACTTTTGTTGATTTCAACCATTCTTGGTTGTTTATAATTTTTGTTTACAATGTATTTGTAAATGTTGTTTATGTAAATCAAAAGATACAAAGAGTGAATTAAAATCATGATTTAACTTGTAAACTCCAATACAGAAACAATGTTCAAAAGTGGTACATGTATTTTGATTTGTTTTTTCAAAATTTGACTATTTGATAAAGTTGCACAGTCAGCCCTCTTTTTGTGAATATTAGGAAAGCTACTTAACAACTCAAAATATCTGAAATTTTAGATTTTATTATTTTTTCTATTTCTCCTTTTTTATCTGTTGGTTTATTTTTGAAATGATTTAAAGCATGTTTGCCGTATTCTACTGTATCTATTTTATTTATCCGTTAGCATTTTATTATTTTTGGTTTAGTTTATCAAATGAAATAGAGAAGACTGGAGTTTAAATTCGGCTTTGTAAATATTGTATATAGTTTTGATACAAATTCTATCATGGTGATGAAATAAAGATTCAAGAAACATGAAACACACGTGTGTTAATTATTGTTTGTACATACAATAGTGCATAAAGGTCGTCTTTCACATAACATTCCGTTTACTTTTTTTATTTATTATATTACTATCTTATGTGACCGTGCTTTGGACTGCCCTACAGTATTTCCTGTGTAACTGGTCTGTTTTAAGCGACTCCCTGTCTTGTTCGTCCGGGTCAAGAAAGGGTTCACAAGACTCCGCCCCACCAGGTTATTTTGCATTTTACTATACCTGACAAATGGCCACAAATTAAACTTTGCACAGGTCTGTTGATCAAGAGACTACCAGAATCATTACTTTACACAATGATTAATCCCATAAGTAAAGTTTCACAGGAAATATTAGTACAGTACAGGTTAAATATGGTTTAACGAACGAGACACGAGGATCTTGGTATTATATATATATATCGTATAAATACTAAGAACTGCGACTTTCATCCCTTTGGGGAATACATAGCTGTGTAGGAAAGTCTGAAATTTCAAAGCCAAATTTGAACCTGAAATTTCCGACTTGCAGTTGTAATGTTTAACGACTAAACCAAGTGAGCAGAGGCTGTAAGCGACGTATATTAAGAAAGATACATGTGTAGGCTAGGACGAAGCCGCAGGCTTCATTCGAGGCGGGAAGCGCCGAGAGGAGAGTAGGTGCAGGAGGGAAACTTTTTGTGTAGGCTACAAGCTATTAACCTATATGGCTGGCTGTTCATTTGAATATTTTAATATGAATAGTATTTTACGCCACACTCAACAATTTTTCAGTTACATTGTGATGGCTAGTTTTTATTGTTGGAGGAGAGAACCCATATGCAGGTACAATATACCGGGAAGCGACCACCGGGCTTCCGCACTGAGGTAAACTGGCAAACTCTTCTATTGTAAACATGACTAAACCGAGGACCCACAGTGTATTCACAAGGGCGTAGGACAAGAGGGTGTAGCGGGGGCACCCCGCACTTTTGAAACTGGGGGACACAAGTATGTTTGTGCCCCCTCCCCACTTTTTGAGTAGTTTGACATAATTTCTTTTATCACATAGCCACAATTTTTATAAATACTTTATTTTTTCAAAGCAGTAGTTATAATTCTTGAATAATTGATTTTCCGGAATCCGTACTTACTATTACCAAAATTTTCGCGCCTCGCTACGCTCGGCCAAAACAATTACATTATATATACTCTTCTTTCCTTGTTGCCCATCATTTCAGTAAAGAAACTTTCGTTTTCCTTTCCCCAGTTTGTATGAATGTGAAAATTTAATTGTAAACTTGGCAAACTTTTCATTTTATCAAAATGTAAGTGTTATCTTACCAATTATTTACAGATTACATGTATGTAGGCGTAGGTACCGGGGCGACCAGGGACGCCCCCTCCCCATACTTTCTCACATACCAATTTATCAACAAGTCTGGAATCCAGAAAAAAGGCTTCCCAGGACTTTTAAAAATAAAAAATTATCTGGACTCCTTCATCATGCTCTGCATACATTTGTGTTTGCTGATACTCAATTTATTTTTCATAAATGACACGCATGTCAATTTAATGCAATATTTGGCCGGAATAAAAACGAGTCGCAATGTGATAATTAACTCTCTAGCCTTTAATAATTGAAAAATTCTGGGAAGCATACTCTGGACCACGGGGAAATGGCGATTTTTGTGTCTGGAAGCTAGAGGATACCTCTTTGGGCTTCCGAATTAATCCGTCAACGATATTTAAACGATAACGAAGTTATAATTCAATGTCTGGAGGATACTAGGCCAAAATTCTGTGTCGATTTTAGTAACTTTTTTGCTGATCCTAGTACCTTCTTTTGAGAAGGATAATCCAAGTGGTTTATT
This sequence comes from Atrina japonica, assembly GCA_030159075.1. NCBI lineage: Eukaryota > Metazoa > Mollusca > Bivalvia > Pterioida > Pinnidae > Atrina > Atrina japonica. The sequence goes on along the minus strand of BROG01000050.1, from coordinate 749,754 downwards.
AGCGGTGTCATGTTGTAAATTTTGAATTTACACCTACCCAGTAAATTCAAAATTTACAACATGACAGCGGATTGCTATGCGTATTTTCGCATCTGGATGCAGAAAAAAAGGATTCCAAATTAAAAAACAAAAACTATGAGGGAATGACTGTCGCCTAAAGTTGATGAAATAGGTGTAAAACCTTTCATTGTTCTATAAAAGTTCGAAAAATTAAAGACAAATTTCCAAGAGTGTTATTAAGATTTACACCACTCCAATTTGAAATCATAACTCTACTATTGATGAAATCATCATTCTACCATTGATGAGGTATGCATCGCATCAACAGTTTTAATTTAAGTTTAAATTTTGATTTTTAAAGTATAAACAATTTTTAAAACCACCTTTTGATTTGCTTCCTACACCACTGAAAAAAAATTACGCCCCCTCTTTGAAATTCATGGATCCACCCCTGTAATCCATTCTCAATATTTTGAACGGTTGCCCCCTCCCCCCCCAACCAACCCCCCCCCCCCCCTACACACACACACACACTTTTCTGGACCCAGCTACGCCACTGATCCAAAATGAAAGAGGCAAATGCAACGCCACTGATCCAAAATGAAAGAGGCAAATGCAACCCATCCTTTTACCCCATAATCCCTTTTGGATCCGCAAAATCTGGAATGTCGTTCAGTTTTGGTTTTAGATTTTATTAAATCTCCCAGTGTGCTCTGTGTAAAATGGCGGCAAACGTAAACTGACAGTTGAAAAGGCAAAACATTTCTGTGATTAACAAGTAACTGTTAAAACTACGTACTTTGACAATAGTATGTATTTGTTACATGAACCCCTGTTGATATGTTTTCCAATTGCAGATTAATTTGAAACTGTGTTTTCAGTCGCCAACTTTAAACATGGTTCCATTCACAGTCACTGACACTGTCTCAGTTTCAAATTTTTTTGGTCGTTTTGACCTAGAAGTAGAAGGCCTACTGGTAGTGCAGGCCTTTTTCTGACAATTTTTGGGGAATGCCATTGTCGACACAAGTCACACTTGGGAACTTTCATGTGAATGTATGTCCTATTAGGAAAACAGTACAAATTTAAATCCACATGCAATGGAAGATTGGGAATATCTTTTCCACCTGAAATAATCTATTTACATTATTGTCACAATCTGTACAGCAATTTTTTTGATAAATTTAGCTTCTCAGCAGTGTGATTTGGGTTCAGTCCTCGGGTTGGACAGGGGAGTATGTGAGATGGTATTGCGGTCGCCAGGTCGAATATATGAGTTTTCTCTGGCTGGGTACCCTGGCTTCCTCCCACAGCAAGCACCTCATAATGCCAACATCAGAGCCAAAGAGAGATATTTTTATAAGTTGTTTGAATTTATTTGTTTATCATTGTAAAATGAATAAGTTTAAATTAAATTTAAATCTAGCTTCTGAAACTTTCCATGAACACGACACTTGTAAAATCCTTTTCAGATATTTTAATCAATTATAAGTGTCTATAGGCATACCTGCCAACCCTCCCATTTTGTGTGGGAGTCTCCCGCACAAACATTGAAATTTCGGAAATCTCCCGCTTGCCAGTCTGCTTCCGCGCGGGAGTGTAAAATCTCCCGCATTCAGATATTTTAACCCCGCAATGACCAGCAAGTAAATGTTCGAACTGACCAACAAGATTTCAATTATCCTTTGGTTGGCTGGGCAAGTAAAAATTTAAGTAGAAGTACAACCATTCTTCATTTCAAAAAGCCTAAGATTTGACAGTGATCCATTTCCTTCTATTTGTAGTTCAAAATGCATTTCTGAAAACATTTAGAAACTAAACTAATTATTTTATTGACAATTCAACACATTAATCTTTACCTCATGGCCAAAAACGTCACAAAACATATTGTGTGTTGGCTGCTGTTGCTTGCAGTTTATGAAGGAAGTAGAAGGTGGGTGTTAAATACCAATACCAAACTGAACTGAATTTTAGGATGTGTTAAAGTGATGATACATGTAACACTATATAGTGTATAAAAGTTGTAAAATCTTAATTAAATGTAGGTGTCGTGAATGATAAAAGTAAAATTAGTTACTGTAAATAAAAGTTTTAATGAAATACATAAAAACAGAATAAAAATGTAGCATGTTATGAGTATTCTCCAGACTCTGGAGTATTGAAAAAGGTGAAAACAGCTTGTCTACAGTATATAAAAATGAATTGAAGACATAAAGTATATCTATTAACTCTCACTGGTGTTTTGTAATGTATATAGTGTACAGGTCATATATTTAGGCTGAAAATGTCGTCCATGCAAAATCTCCCCCTCAGCTGTCATAGCTGAGGAGGAGATCTCCCTCACTGCATGATTCAGAGGTTGGCAGGTATGTCAATCTAGGGATTAGCGGTTTTCAAAATCACTTGTCCCAAAGGAAGAGGGATTTTTCAAAAAAAAATTCTCGCCCAGCTTTCAAGAAAACTCTTGAAACATATCAGACATTTGGTCTGAATAATATCGCTCTTCAGCGAATAACATAAAATTACGATTTCTTTTATTTATCTAAGATTCGGGGTATTTTGACTGAAAGTTTAAAATCTAATTTAAGAGTCAGTGGACCCTGACTTGACATGGTAGGCCAAAATTCTACTGCGATATTTAGTCACTTTCTATTTTTGTAAAATCAGCGGCTGAAGTCCCCCTTATAAATACTTTCTTCTTAGCAATATGCTGTGACGTGTTACAGCAGCAAGTCTGTTTAACTGTCAGTATCTCATTGTTGGCTGCTATCTGAAATTTGGTGATTTGCTTGCAGATGGGCTGATAGCAAAGTGGTCAAGAGATTTTAGATGTAACATTCCCTGTACATGTCAGGAAAATCTCACTACATGTATGCTTCAGATTATCAGCCAATCAGTAATCGGTGTCTTATTTTTAGTAGGTATTTCAACTCAACAGAGGTGAGACCTGATTGGCCAATGGCCAACATATAAAGTGCATCATAATGAAAAATTTCATTCAGTGGTTAGAAAGACTGATGTGCTATTATTAGCAAATAAATCAGGAAACAAACAAAAAAATGAATAAATCTACATTTCGGCATCAGTTTTGTGCTCCAATTGTTATGATAATTCATTTTTACTAGATTTCTAAATGCAGATTATTTCAAACTTGTTTATTAGGTAAGTTTGGAAAATAATTAAAGTGGAAATGTCAAATTACAGTGGAACTTGTCTTGAAAGACCACCTTTCTTTTGAGACCACATTCTGAAAACTACATTTGTATATACATGAAGTTAAGTGAACGATTAGATAAAACCTTTTTTGAGAGACCACCTGTCTTTAGAGACCACATTTTATTGGAAGAAGGGATGGTCTGACTGGTCTCTCAGGACAGATTCCATGGTAGTGTAAATGTAATGGCATCTCGTTGCATGTACATGTAAGTCCAAGTCAGATGTGTTATATATAATAGATACTCTCAATTATCAAAAATAGACGAATTGACCATTTTGAATTTGCCCAGATTTAAATTCGTCCATTGACGTTGAGGGTGAAAGGGACAAAAATAAAACGGGTGAAAATTTTCCTGTATAGTATACATGTATCATATTATCACTGTCAAAGATCGGCCATTTGATCAACAAATCAAAAACCTGAAATTTCTTTTTTGATGAAATGTATGTAATGATATATTTTTATGAAATGAATTTTAATTTGTTGGCTACACTTTCATATATATTATTGTAGAGCATCTGGAAAGCAAGTACAATGTAAGATTTCTGATGAAAGAAAGTTATAAGGTGATGAAGATGAAGATGTGTATGTAATGTGGGATGTCACATAATCCACTTTTGTCCTGTATCAGACCAGGAAAGAAATTCTCATACAACCTGGAGAATCCGAGAAAGAACCAACAGCAACAAGGCCAGTATAGGTTTGTATGAGACGTATGACAATGTACATGTACTAAAACGTCCTGAAAATCAATGGACTATACTTAAAATTAATGATGTAGATCAGTCCAAATGTGTCTTTAGAGGTGAATGAGTCAAACAGAATTGGTGGACAGACATTTTAGATTCATGGTTGCTTTTAATGGAGGCTTTGACTGTCTTGTAGCTTTTTTTTTGCTAGCCCACCTGAGCTGAAGGCATAGGTAAGCGACATGTAGAAGTCATATTTGAGTCTTATCTAGAACTAGAGAATGCAAATGTAACAGTTTGTGAAAGAAATATGAAAGCTATGCATGTACATGTACATGTATTTAGACAAACGGATGGAGACTTATATAGAGTTACAGTGTTGCTTGATATTTATTTTTTCATTTATGTATAATTACTTTTACTAAAATATTTTCTTACTAAGATATACAGGACATACTTTTTTCAATACATGTATATCAAATAATTCCTATCTGATTATTGGGTCCAAGCTTCATCACTTAAAGGAGCCTTGTTTTGTCTTGTAGGCCTTAACTCATTTTGTTTTCTTACAAATCTGTCATGCAGATGTTTAAAGTTTGCAGAACATTTTTACCAACTCTTTTTGATCAGAAAAAAGTATTGATAGTAACTCTCATTTAGATAATTTGCTTGGAATTAAAAAAATTCTCTAACTTGTCCCTTTCAAATCAATTTCAGGCCACTGCAAGAAGCAAATAGATCTACATCTCAAAGGCATGGGATCTCCACACAAGAGAGGACTAATCCAGGGCCTAGTCATAGTGCCAGATCCAGGTTAGACAAGCAACCTGCCTCTAAGAAAAGAAAAACAGATGAGAGCTTGGAGGAAGACAAAATGTTTGGAGATGATGCAGCTTGGGGTGATAATGACTTTTTCCAAAGTCAGGTGTGTGTTAATCACTGCATTCTTACAGCAGGGTTTTAATTATCTTTTTTTGTTTTGAACAATTTTATGTCCTAGAGATCCAGGTTCCCGGGGGAAGGTTGGATGGGGGTGGAGGGTGTTATGTTTTTTAGTCTGTGTTTTTGCAACATTTTGTCAGAGTCTGTTTCCCAAATTCTAACAGCATAGGGTGTGCTGGTTTATATCATTGAAACCTAACATGAGTTTAATTATTGCTAACATTTGGCAACATTTAACAGAGTTATGGGACTTTAAAATATTTATCCCATATATACTCTCCTATAAGTCGATTCACCTATAAGTCAGAGGTAGACTTTGAGCTTAAAATCTTTGGACTTATCGTTGACCCACTTATAATTTTGTGTCAAAAACGGCAGAATATGTCGAGTAAAATATCTGATTGGGAATTGTTCTTAGATATAATCTTACCAATATAAATAAAAATTTCATCTACGTTTTGAAAAAAAAAAAACCATATCTGCAGTATGTAGAAAATATGTAGTCAGATCATAATTATCTCATTCATGTGTATGTCAAATTAATTTTAAACAATGAATTTGGGAAACTTATGTCCTGATTTAGGAAAATAAGGTATTTTTGCTTTGGGAATGGGGCCAAATTTCTGCGCAAAATTAGGTAGATCTCTACCCTGTCTACCTTGTCAGGTGGTTATTTGCTATCTGTATTCCTGCAGGTTTAAGTCATACATAATCTTTTACTAATTTTTAACTTCTAAAAATAAAAAAAACTCTGGGCCATTTCTCTTCCAGTTTGTTAGGTATCACATATAGGGTATCAATATCATGAAATTGTGACTCATTAGTTGGGGTTTTGTAGATAGGGCAGGGATTTAGGTGACAAATAAGGCCCTTTTAAAATAAGAATTTTGTCAATTATTACCTTTGCAGTTGTTTATGTCGGGTCTTTGGTGACCATTTCCCCCATGATTCACAGATTTTTTTTTTCTTCTTTTTCAACGGGGAATGATTTCATTGTCAACCCCTATTGTATTGACAAGCTACCCATGATGTAACGTCATAATACAATTTTATGATGTAGAGCTTCTGTGGCACCTATTTAATGAAAATTCATTGCCGGAATAGTTATGTCAAAACTTATTTGCTACATGAACATGTACTTGAAGCATGGGTGAATAATAAACACACATGGGGTGTGTTGACTGGAAATGGGAATATCTCCGTCATGATAAAGACCCTTAGATTGGACAACCAGACCTTTACCTCACGAGTGGATATTTCCATAACTACTTAACACACAGGTGTAAGATTTTCACTTTTTCACTTAGCATCATCATTAGTAACATTGCTGCTTTGTGTTGCAACAGAATTTTCAAGATTTTCTTGATGGTGGTATTTCCAAAAATTCTGTGAACTTCTTTTTATCTGTTTTCATCAAAAAATATTTTTATGAGCTGACTTCGTTTTATCTGTTTTTATCAAGAAATATATTTATAAGCTGAAAATGTGTCTTTAATTGTATCATTACAGAATTGCATACCAGTTTTGTATCAAATAATCTTACTATGTTGCCAAATATTTTGTTTACACATTACTGATTTTATTGCTTGATCTATCTTAGTCATGGAAAGATTTGATTCAGAAGTGAAGAGTCTTTGATTGTTAGACACAACATGAAAATTACACGGTAATCGGGGTCATTTGAATCCTGTTTTGTCACAGAAAAACAAACAATATTTGAAATCAAATGAAATTTTAAATCTGTGTGAACCACCGACCCTTATTGATTGTTGAACCACCAGCCCTAATTAATTGTATTGTTTCTTAGCTATAATTGTTGTCTACTCTAAGTATAAATGAATGATGTTCAGCCATGATATATTGTGCTTTCTGTTTTTACAGGAAAATCTGATCAAAATTGAGTTGATGGAATCACAAGCCATGTCCAAAGGGTCTACTGTAAGCGATCCTGGACCTCCAGGAAAAATTGAAAGCGTTCCAAAGCCATCACGGTATAACTCAGCTCCACCTGCCCTGTCGACAGCAGCACCACACGGAAGTGGTATATTCGTTAGGCCTAGGCCTGCAGATGCCTCCTCTATACATTCTGCCCATAATGCATCATCTTCCACAGCTGGCAGTTCGGGATCGTCTGACTATCCTTCGAACTTAACATCTTCCACTGCAAGTCAGAGTTCTTCCAGTCTCAGATCCAGTAAGATTATTATACACTTATAATTTAGAGCCAGGCAAACTCATAGATAACATGTGTACACAACAGGGAAAAGTGACAGAACTGTGTCAGTGCCTCTACATTATAAAGCCTAAAAATATTCTCCAGACTGGACCACCTCAACCTGACACTTCGCCAGTCACACTTCACAAAAATGTATTTAAATCAAACGTTTTGAAGACTTTTATGCAGGAAGAAGTGCTTATGTTCTAAATATTTTAGTTCACAAATTGAATTTTGAGGTCATTTTATGGGACGGATGTTGCTTTTGTGAGACCCGATAGACCCCAAATGAATGCTATTTCCTGCTGTTTTAAATCAAGGAGCTGCACTCGCTTTCAAGGCATTGCCTTAGTTAATATTATTGTTTGTGTTGGCTTGGTGCATAAAACAGTTTCCTGTGAGTTTGAGGCCCCAGGGATTGACCTCTAGTCTATACCTGAGATGTTTGTAAAACCGATAATGACTGTTCCATATTACTTAGCCTCTTGACCTAAGAAGTAAAAGTCATAAGTCTGTATGTAGTGCTCTAGATAAACCACATATTTTTGTATCTAATGCATAAAATTAAAATGGATATGCCAGAGTTTTTTAAATTCACCGGTCTAACCAGAAAAACCAGTAAATTTTACAAAATTCCGGTGAAAACTATCTGATAACCGGTCCAAATGACCAGTTATTTTCCATTTCATTTCAATTGTGTATATATACAGACCAGTAAAAAAAAATTTCTTTGACCAGTGAAATTCCTTTATTCACTAGTCTGGTTGACCAGTAATTTTTTTTTATTTCAGAATGTCTGATATGCAAACAAGTCCATGCATAAGACGTTAGTCTATAGCACAGATCAAAATGTACAGCATCTCTAACTACTTTGGAAGCTTCATATGTAAAATGAACAATTATTTCCATGACATTAAGCAACAATGGAAAAAACAACATTTAGTATTTATCAATGCAGGAAACAATATTTTCTACTGCAAAATGTTATTTCACTTTCAATAATCTGAATAATAAACTTCCATCATTTTAAGATAAACTAATAAGTAGTCATTTATTTGTAGGCTCTTCAGTGGAAATTCCATTAGGACAGATTTCCAAACGGCCATCTCTTACAGCTCAAAGTAGTTCCGACTCTGGAGACAGTTTCAGCACAGCCTTCCTACGCACCCCAATGATTGAATCAATGAAGGAAGATCTTGAAAAATACAGGAAACAAGTAGAATCTCTGCAGAAAGATGTAAGAATGCTATATCTTTAGTTCACTAGTTCACATTTGATTGTTGTCAACTATGTCCGTCTTTTGAAAACACCATCTCTCTCTCTCTCTCTCTGTCTTGTCTCTGTCTCTCTCTCTGTCTCTCTCTCTCTCTCTCTCTCTCTCTCTCTCTCTCTCTCTCTCTCTCTGTCTTGTCTCTGTCTCTGTCTGTCTCCCTCTCTCTCTCTCTCTCTCTCTCTCTCTCTCTCTCTCTCTCTCTCTCTCTCTCTCTCTCTCTGTCTGTCTCTCTCTCTCTCTCTCTCTCTCTCTCTCTCTCTCTCTCTCTCTCTCTCTCTCTGTCCTGTCTATATCTCTCTTCTGTCAGTCTATCTCTCTCTCCCCTCTGTCTTCTGTCTCTGAGGAGTCTCACTCTCTCTCCTGTCTGTCTTGTCTCCTCTCTCAGTTGTCTCTCTCTGTCTCTGCCTCTCTCTGTCTCTGTCTTGACTCTGTCTCTGCCTCTGTCTCTCTCTGTCTCTGTCTCTGTCTGTCTGTCTGTCTCTCTCTCTGTCTCTCTCTCTCTCTCTCTCTCTCTCTCTCTCTCTCTCTCTCTCTCTCTCTCTGTTTTATCTGTCTCTCTTCTGTCTGTCTTCTATCTCTAAGGAGTCTCACTCTCTCTCCTGTCTGTCTTGTCCCCTCTCTCTCAATTGTCTCACTCTCTCTCTCTGTTCCATCTGTCTCTCTTCTGTCTGTCTGTATTCTCTGTCACTCCCTCTTGCTCTTTCACACTCTCCTCTCTCTCTTGATCTCCATCTCCTTTTTCTCAGTCTGTTTGTCTCTCTCTCTTTCAAAAAATAAATTCCTTGTCAGCCTTTAATTTTGTGTTTATTCTTACTTTATTTTCAAATTTACTTTTGTCCTCCAGAAACATACTCTCAAAGAGGAGTTATTTGTGAAAGAAGGAGCAATCAAAATGTTGAGAGACAATGTGGCCAAAAAAGATGCAGAGATTAACTCTGCGAAACTTGAGAAAATTAAATCCACAGAGCAACAGAATAGGGAAAAGTCAGAAAAAGAGAAGCAACTACAGACAGAAAATGATAAATTAACAACTCAACTTCAATTTAAAGAGAGAGACATCACTGTGTTACAGGATAAAAATCAGATGTTAGAATCTCGACTCCAGAGAATGGAGTCAGGAGAACAAAGTCAAGTCCTGAGGAGTCCTTCACACAGTCCCAAGATCAAAAAGTTACGTGTGGAAGAGAAATCTCCTCTGGGAAGACGTGGATTTCCAACAAAACAAAGTTTTATGGCAGATGAGATGGAAAGACCTACGGTGCCATTTTCTCGGATCACCGTTACGCGGGATGCAGGTAATGTATCTTAATGTGTATCGTGCATTATATTTTTTTGGCAGGATTGCAAAGCAAATACTGATGTGTCAGTTTAAAATGTCTGTTTGCGTTAACAATTTGTTTTAACTGTTATATTTAGCTACTTTATGAGAAAACTATGTGGATTATCATGTTATAAGTTCCAATGATGATATAACATGAGGACATTAGTTGATTATTTCCTTCATTTTTTTGCCTTGACATTTGGAATACAGTGATCACAATGTGGTTATATTAGCTTTAGTCAATATTATTTTTTTTTTTTTTGGTGCTTTACACAACTCTCAACAATTTCAGCTTGACATTGGCGATGATTACAGACAACCAGTATCAGAAGGCCTTTGTCTGTTAATTGCAAACTAATCAGTGACCCTGCCTAGGCATCACCTGAACTCTGAAGGCACAAAAAAAGATACAACTAGATTGCTTTCCAGAGCTTCTGTTCATTTTAAAAAAAAAAAACACTCCCAGTGGTTCGGTTGTAGAGCTCATTAGACATTCAAATGCTTAGGTGATCTGAACACAGATTACCACACCTGAAGAAAACCAGCTGTACGTGTATGTGAATTCATTTCTGCACATGTGATATTTTTTTAATGAGAATATCAAGTCAATTGAAAATGCTCAATGTTTATTGACCAATGAAATCTCAAGAAATTTTGAAGAGATACTTTTATAATATACACTGTATTTAATAGCCCAGGCGAATTGATGTATGTAACAAAATAACTGAAGTTGTCATTTGCTGTTTATAATTATTTTAGCGACCATGACAGCTAGGAGAGTGGATTCACAAGAACCATCACTAACAGTCAGAAAGCAGAGAAAGTTTTCCCTTAAAATTGATGTTGAAAGAGGTATTTATTTTATCATCTGATTGGTAAACAATTTGTGATAGAAACATATGATTTTTTTTTTTACCGAAGGTTCAAGTGAGCTTTTCTGATCACTTTTTATCTGTCATCTGTCCTTCCCTCTTTCCATCTGTCCGTTAACTTTTCACATTTTCAATAATTCTGATGAAACTTTATAGGAAGCAAGTACTCAAGGTCCTCTACCAAGTCTATTCAATTTGGCCCAGGGGTGGATCCAGGTTGGGGCAAAAGAGGCCTCAGGGGGTAGGTACCCCTCTCTTCTCCAGAACTGTTGCATGAATTTAAAAACTAATTGCATCTGAATGATCTACATTGATGTATGATTAAAGCTTGTTAATTTAGTAGAAATCGTAAAATGATTTTTGATGCGTTTTTTATATCTTTTCACACTTTGTCATTTTCATTCATTTTTTGTATGATTTCTATGATTTTCTCCCCATTTATTCATCCTGATGCATTCATGATTTATTTCATATTTATTAAGAGAAGTTGAAGAGACTGAATATTTATCGTCTTAAAAGTGAGGTGGTCTTTATGCTATGTTCCACTCTATTTGTAAGAAAATTTGAAGAGATTGAATACTTACCGTCTTAAAAGTGAGGTGGTCTTTATGCTATGTTCCACTCTATTTGTAAGGCCAAGGAAAAAAATACTTCTGGTTCTCATACACCGCCGCACGCAAAAAGAAATCGACGATGAAACCATTTTACTCACATTTGGAAAAAAAAAAATCACCGCCGTGCCGCAAGTAAAAATGTCAGTCATTTCAAAAGGCTTAAGTTTCGAAAATGATCCATTTCCTTCTATTTGTAGTTCAAAGTGCATTTCTTAAACCCAATTAGAAACTAAAATAATTATTTTATTGACAATTCAACATGTAAATCTTTACCTCATGCCCGAAAATATCACAGAACACATCGTGTGTTTTCTGCTGTTGCTTGCAGTTTATGGAGGAAGTGGAAGTTGGGTTTTAAATGAAAGAATTGATACCGAACGGAACGGAATTTCAGGATGTGTTAAAATGATGATACATGTAACACTATATTGTGTATAAAAGTTTTAAAATCTGAATTAAATGTAGGTGAATGATAAAAGTAAAATTAGTTACTGTAAATAAAAGTTTTAATGAAATACATAAAAATGGATAGCTATTGTTTTCAAAAATGAAACTTTTGGAATTTGCATTGATTTTTAGACACATAGTATAAATTTTTGTACAGCTTTGTAAAATGATAATGATTGATGATAATTATAATGATGCATTTACAATTAATTTTCTTGTAGTTTCAAAACATTTTTATGTTTTGATAAATATATAATCTTAAAGTCTTCTTATTTTCTTGCCTTCAAGGTATATGAACAATAATTTGGAAATAAAAAATAAAAATAAAATACCTACTTACCTTGCCCATTTCGGAAGGCTAATTGTCTGAGAACCAGAATATTTTTTTTACATGGCCTAATATACCAATATTACCAACTCAGATTAGGTGAGCGATGTTGCCCAAATGGGCCTCTTGTTAATATATTCTTCTATATGATCATTTCACAAATTCTGTAATACCACTTTTCCTATAAAAAAACATTCTCTGCAAGTTGAATTTGCCTTTAATAATCAGTAATGTGAATGGTATGTATGTCTATGTTTCAGTTAGTTTGCTCAGAGTTTTTTGTTTAAAATCGCCCTCTTATTTATTGGTGAAAATTCCAGGTACATGTATATCATAGAATTGACCTTTCACAAAAAAGGCCCAACACGGCACCATTTGGCAGACTTTTTCAGTATGACATTACAATCGAAGACCCTGCCAAGTAGTTGTGTGATTATGACATCACAGTCGAATGACATCAAATACAGTGAAACTTGTATATAATGACCTCCATAGGGACACAAGAAAATGGTCTTTGTGACCAGGTGGTCTTTATACACAGGTGGTCACTAAAGCAGGTTTTACTGTAGTGCACATGTCAGACATTTGATGAATGGTCAGTTGGCTAAATGAATTGACTTTTAGGCGATGATGTGAATGACATGACAAATGACTACATATGACTTGAAAAAAAAAATGTTTGTGTAAAATGAGTATCATTTGTAATAACAGGTAAACTGACTGGTGGACAGCTATTGGCAAGGATTGACCAATCAGAATTAGGTACATCTCAGGAATCAGGGAGCACAGAAAACTCCAACTCTTCCAGCATTATGGCATTACTACATTCAAGGACACCTGTAATGGATGTGCACCAATTTCAATTTGATCGAGATAACAATAAATTGTTGTCACCTCTACATGTTAAAAGGTAATGGAGAGAGGGTGGGGGGGATAGAGAAAGGAGGGACAGAGTGAGCGGAGGTAGGGACAGAGAAGGGGGAACAGAGAGAGGGGGCAGAGAAAGTGAGGGGAGGGAGGAAGGTGTTGTCAAAATAATAATTTGTTTGACTACAATCATATATGAACTGAAGATATGATATTCTTTCTGTTGAGCATCTACTTGTTTCCTGTACTTTCCGAGTTCTTCCTTCATTGATTCAGTCATTGGGATTATGTAGGACCATCGTGCTGAAACTCGATAGAGTCAGAAATATTCTCTCCAGGAGAGAGGGGTAGATAAAGATGTAGAGAGGCAAATTTTATTGCTTATACATTGTGTAGAGTAACCTTATATATATCTCTGTAAAAACAAAAAACAAAAATGTCTTTAAGAAACACTAGTTTAGAGGAGTTGGCCATTTTTTAGGATTTTAAAGTCCCATAACTCCTCTAAAATTGCTGAATTTTGGCCAATCATCCTGTAAAGCTTCAAATTTGTGTAAAAATTTAAGGGCAGAAAGTCAAATCACGTAATGGAAACTGAACCTCTCGGGCTTAAAAATGGAGATTGATTGCATATTGGCAGAATGTCTTAGTGGATTTTCATTGTCGTATGCACAAATTTTCTGATGTATATATTCATATATTAAAAAGATATTCAAAAAAAGTGTTTTTTATTAATCTATAAAAAAATTTGTTAAATAATATGATATGTTTTATAATTAATTTTTTAAAGTGTGTAAAAACATCAGTATTTTAAATTCATTTTTGATAGATTGATATGTTAATGAATGATATCTGTCTATTTCAGGGTTTCACCGGAAAAAGTAAGGACGAAATGTTTAGTAGCTATGGAGAGTTACAGACTGGTGGTATATGGAAGGCACTGTATCATGTGTAATCGGGATCCATTTCTTCCTGTCGAGTGCCACCGGGACATCACATCTCCTTCCTCGTCTTCATCATCGTCGATAAATAATCATTCGTTCAATGACTTAGCGGATTTTTTACTGTCGTGTACAAACAATGACAAATGTGCTATTTTATTTTTACCATTGTTAAATGACTATTTAACTCACTATATCGATTTGTTAAACGCTTCTGTAGAACGTGGTCCAACACTTTTGAGTCCTACAAGCTCCGACTACTCGTCCTCGGCTAAATCCAGCAGTTTTGACAGCTCTTTGGAATCTGTTTCAAGTTCTCTTAATTTGCTGATGAAAGACGGTGCTATTTATGCCAATAATTTAGAATCTCAGGCTCATAGTTCTCTAGCTGTTCTATATACAATTGTGTCACATTGTCCGGATGTCCGAAATATTTTGTTAATGTTAGAAGGAACCGACAGTGACATATCTGTCCACAGCGTCAATGGGAAGCATATAAGTAAGGTAAATGTCATGTTAATATCGAATTTCCTTGTTAAAAAAATACAGAAAAAAAACATTTTTATATATTTCATATGCAAAGATTAATGATCTTTGGTTTGTTAGTTAATTGGTCTACATGCAATGTTTGAATGATTTTGGTTTTCATCAAATAACATTTCTTTTCACAAATTTTAACCAGATTTATTGTGTTGATCATTGAGCTGTTGGACAAATTCTATTATGGACAACAATCGACAATATTTACCAGAGTTATGGGACTTTTTAAATCTTCAGATAAGTTTGATTATGGCCAACATTTGGCAGTATTTACCAGAGTTATGGGACACACAGATGAGTTTGATTATGGCCAACATTTGGCAGTATTTTACCAGAGTTATGGGACTTTAAAATCTTCAGATGAGTTTGATTATGGCCAACATTTGGCAGTATTTACCAGAGTTATGGGACTGTAAGATCTTTAGATGAGGTTGATTATGGCCAACATTTGGCAGTATTTACCAGAGTTATGGGACTGTAAGATCTTTAGATGAGGTTGATTATGGCCAACATTTGGCAGTATTTACCAGAGTTATGGGACTTTAAAATCTTCAGATGAGGTTGATCATGGCCAACATTTGGCAGTATTTGCCAGAGTCATAGGACTTTTTAAATCTTCAGATGAGTTTGATTATGGCCAACCAATGGCAGTACTTACCAAGTTATGGGACTTTTATAATCTTCAGATGGTGTTAATTATGGCCAACATTTGGCAGTATTCACCAGAGTTATGGGACTTTAAAATCTTCAGATGAGTTTGATTATGGCCAACATTTGGCAGTATTTACCAGAGTTATGGGACTGTAAGATCTTTAGATGAGGTTGATTATGGCCAACATTTGACAATATTTACCAGAGTTATGGGACTTTAAATACTTCATTTTTGTCTTATTTCAAGCATATTTTGTTGTTGTTTTTTTTTATGGTCACACAAATTTTTATCATTTAGCTTCAGCATTAACAAACTCTGATGAGGGGTACACTTAGTAGTGCAATGATATACCGAACTACGATATATCATGGTATTTTACCTTTGGTACGATACACGGTACATTGATGTCATGCCACAATATTTTCCGGATTTAGACTCTGTATACTCTATTTTTGGTTTACCGGTAAACAGTGAAAAGCATTTCACCCACGAGGAAAAAGGACAAACTTGATCCCCTCTGGCACCTTCGTCATACAAGTCGCCAATATGGGCTCACTCGGGATTCACAAAGCTACAAATGTCAGGGGGCTAAACATAAGTCTGAAAAACCCGCACCACTTGTCATCTTTGTAACACAGATATACCTTACAAAACTGATGAAACCACGAACGTGTCGTTTGACATGAAACGATATCATCCAAACGTAAATTATAAATTATGAATCAAAGCCTAAAATTAAAACAAATCGTAGATTCGCAGGGGTAACTTAGTTTGCAACAATCAATGAACACAAAGTTTTCAATCAATTCGCCGAGGGCCAAGGCTATTTCAAAAGCAATAGCTCAGTTTCTTGTGACTTATTTACGACCTTTCAGTTTCAGTGATGGTTTCAGAAGATTGATTAACATTTTAGAGCCAAAATATGATGTTCCTTCTCGAATATATTTCTCCACAAATGTAGTCACTAATTTATTTAACAGGATATATCTCATTTAGTTGACATTAAAAGTAAACAAAACAGAATAAACAGGATAGGTGAAACAAAAACTTTATTTTTAAAAGTAAGTGCACAGAAATGCAATGATGTCATTATTGGATTTTTAACTTAGTTGTTTTGTTCCTGTGTATCGTAAATGTATCGTATCGTGGGGTGCAAATGGCAATATGTATCATATTGTCATTACAGTGTATCGTTGCAGCCCTAGGTACACTGATGAATGATT
This sequence comes from Atrina japonica, assembly GCA_030159075.1. Lineage (NCBI taxonomy): Eukaryota > Metazoa > Mollusca > Bivalvia > Pterioida > Pinnidae > Atrina > Atrina japonica. The sequence goes on along the minus strand of BROG01000050.1, from coordinate 733,613 downwards.
TACTACTATTTTTACAGATTGGCAAAGGCACAGAATCGGACATAATCATGTCGTCACCAGAGACCACATCAAGCCTCGGCACTAACATTACGCTTCAAAGAGTGCTAGATTGTAATTTACTCAAAAAGATATTTAGACTTGCAAATCCTGGTCGTAGTTCTGATTTTACAGATAAAGATAAGGTAAAATTAACATAGAATCTCTCTTGAAATGGTAAATTAGAAAATTACATAATTTTGTCACAGAGCACTCATCGGACCCATCATGTTTGGGTTTTCATTTCACCTGAGTGATGCGGCATCATATTGTGTTGAGTTACTTTTCATCGATATGCATCATGTTTCTGTGCATCATGCACAAGTTTTCAGACATTAACAAAAGTTTTAAAAATAAAAAATCTCATCAAGTTCTGTAAGGCCACATCAATTTTATTTCTAATTCTTTGGGAATTTTTGAGAAAATTAGGGTATGAATAATCGAAATTTTATTTTTCATTTTAAAAATTCTTCAAAATGAAAATCAAGGTACAAAAACATGGTATGAACAAACACTTTTTTTTTAAAAAGAGACTATTTTTATACATTTTCTGTAGGTAAAATCATAACATAAACACTTGTATACTCTGGTGGTTGGTTTTGCGGCCGGGAAGTCGTTCCGTTATTTAGAATTTTTTATAACCTTCATTGACCAATCAAAGTTCCTGTAACATTTTGTATTTGATAAATCATGCTTCCAATGAGACTGTACAATATTTCTAGAAATATTGCTCGGTAACTTCGGTAAACATTATGATTAATAGGAACAGCTGATCAAATTCTCAAACTAGTGTTGAAAGTCTGGAAAGTGATTTTGAATGGGAGTAAGACTCTGAAAACTGTAGATACTTATGAAAGTAGCGATTTATCACAATAATCAATTTGCAAACAAAAAACAAAGGAAATGAGAGATTGAATTTTGGTATTTCTTTCTAGGAGCCCAGAGTGGGAGAACTGCTCATTTCAAGTGGTCAGGGTTCAAAGGGTCAAGTGTTATAAAATAAATAAAGTTTCGTAGATAGGACTGGAAATCGGATGACTGGTAAAGCTCTTTCAGCCATTGTTAAAGCGTCTTGACTGGATCCATTCACAATGCAAAATTTCCTACTTTTTTTCCCCAGTTCCAAGCAAAATTTTCCAAATATGTTCATTGTACAAGCTCATATCCGATATGTCAACAAAGGTGAACATCACAACTTTGACTATCACTCAATCAAAACTTCCATGTCTTCAAATGAAAACTGTGTTGTCAGTAAAATAAAAAATGTTGGGTGAATAAATTTTTGTATCTTTATTGCTTTGAGTAAAATAAACATACAGTTCCTTTTATTCTATATATTCACCTGTCTATAAAGCCATTTTTGAAAAAAATTGACTGCATACTTCAACTAAATTAAACCTGTGTATAGGGTCACCTGCACACAAAGGTCAATATTCTCTGTACAGGGTGGCCCCTAAGGAGGTTTATTAACCCTTTTTTCCAAATTCAGCCCATTTGTATGTAAAATTCTCAACGTAAAGGGCACACACAGGTCCCTGTACAGTAAAGGGTCTATTAACCATCGATACCAGTTGTTCATATATTGTAAGTTTGTTTCAGTACATTAGAACTTTATATGTTGTAAGAGGGCCATTTGATTTTTTTTATTCTTTCAGAAACAAATGTACAGACCTCAGGTCGTAACAAAGGCCCTAGAGATACTCAAAGTTTTATGTGATAATGCGACAGGTGAACAGATTGACAGGTAAGTAGCAAATGATTATTACACCTTAATGGTTTGAAGTCAGCTCCAATTAAAAAAAAATTTATAGGTAGATAACATTAAGTCTTGAATTAGTGGCAAAGTCCAACCTTACCTGTGTATTTGTTATGTACATCAAGAACAAGTAAAGAAGTAAAGGTAGAAAAAAAAATTGAACTTTTTTCTTTTTTCTTTTTGGTAAGCACAGCTAATAGTCTTTTAAATACTTTTACACGGCTAATATGCCTATGTAAAAGTTATCTGAAGTAGCCATCAAAAAGGTATAGATGAATTTTTATGACAATAAAAATCTGCAATTTTTGCTGAGTAGAAGAGAATGTAGCAGAAGACTTACATTGCTTTTAATGAAAATAGCCAATAGAAATCAACAGTGTAAATTTCTTTTTTTAACTTTATCAAAAACTGCAAATACATAAACATATCTTTGTTCTTTTATCATGATTTAGTTCCTGACAATTGTATTATTACAGTTTATTGCCTTTGTTGTCTAATGGAGTGCTGACCAACTGCTTGGAATGTGAAACCGACCCAGCAATAGTTCTCCTTGGTATGGACCTGCTGTTGGCGTTTACCAAGTTCAATAAAGCTTTGTCATCATTATGTGTAAACCCAGGTAGAAAAATCTTCATTATAGTCGGGGATTTTCCATCCTATCATAGGGGGGCCAAAATAAGGTCCCATTCCCAAATATAAAAAAAATCATTTTTTCCAAATTTGAAATCCATATTTTCGGAGTTGAAGTCAAATGACTATGAATTTGTTCAAAAGATTCTTGTGTTTTCAATGTTTTTTGTGTATCTTGAGCTTGCCAGGACATATACATTCTTAATGACCAGAACTTTCATTTGTACCTTGACTTGTGACCTTGACCTTGAACTTTGACCTACTTTTCAAAAACTTTAACCTTGGCTTTATCTTTTAAACTGTGAGGGATAGGGCTTTGATATTTCACATATAGATTTCTTAAGACCAGTGATTTCATTTGGTACCTTGCCTTTTGACCTAGTGAACTTGACCTTGGACTTTGATCTACTTTTCAAAAACTTTAACTGAGCTGAAGGAATAAAAAATTTTAGCTTTTAAAACCATGACAGGATAGGGGTCTCTATTTTGACAATGACACCCATTTAAGCTATGTTCTTATGACAAGTGATTGTCAGATTTCCCAGTTTAAATAAAATGTTGCTAAAATTCCCAATTCAAAAGGCCAATGCCTGGGCCCCATTCCCAAAAGACAGTTGTACTTTCAAAGATCTACTTTTCCAAATTTTCAATTCTGAGCTCACCGAGACGAAAGTCCGGAGAGCTAATTTTACCTGTCGTCTTTGTCATTCGCATCCATAAAAAACTGAACCTGGCCTCAAATATCTATTTTGAAAAAAGGACAGGGCTCTGATTTTCACATATAGATTCCTTATGCAAGAGCTTTGTTTGCTACCTTTCTTTTGACCTGGTGACCTTGACCTTGGACTTTGACCTACTTTTCAAAAACTCTAAAAATATAGATGGATAGATATAGATTTTAGGATATATATGAATAGCATGAATATTAATTCATAAATTGGCCAAAGGCGGGAAATCTCAGTTGTTTTATTTTTTATTTTCAGTTGGCTGTACTTTATGTGTTTTGTACAGCACGTCCATTTCGTACCTAGATTCTTTTCCACCTGACAAGTTTACTGCATTTGCATCTAAGGTAAGATCAATTCAAATATTCTCAGTTCACCTGTTGAGCCAAAGATTTCGGATTGAAGATTTAAGTAAATAGCCCCGCTTCGGAATTCTTAAGATTGTCGTGGCACCCAGATGTCTGAAAAAGAACGGTCAAATGCAATATTACAGGTACTTCAAACTTTATGTAAGTATATTAGATTATTGAATAAAATGTTTGTTATGACAAGTGCTGGTCCGCAAAAAGCAATGCCTTGAAAAATCCTTAAATTTGACCCCTTCTCTGACGAACAGGTCGACGTTAACGACCGGGGCACTTTGATCCCGGGCAATAAGATTTCAAGTTTGCTGGTCAAATAAAAAATCTAAAAAGTTAATAGATGGATTTCAGACCAAAAATTAAATTACAACCCGTCCAAATGGACAAATAACTTTATTTTTAGCGACTCCAAGCATGAATACATAATCCGCCATTGCTAACATTGTGCTAAAGAAGCACGGAACCTAATTACCTCCTTTTAAAATTGTTTTATCAATAATCGCTTTCAAAATTTTCAGTTGAATAGATATAACTGTAGTAAGTTTACACATCGCTGTTTTGTAATTACAGCAGCGAGAACACAGAATGCGTAAAACTCGATTTCAACCTTTGTTGTTGAGAATGACCACTGCATTTGCAAAACTAAGGTAAATCAAATCCATTAGTTAAAAAAGTACTGATCAACTTGGCCTGTTGAGCTTTATCCGATTTATTGGAACAACAAAATTTGCAAGTAAAAAAGCAAAAAATGTAATGCTTTATATAATCACTGACCTACTTCCCTATAAAATAGAAAGTTATGTAGCAGACCTGAGGGGAGTGTCTGCGTAAACAAGAACAGTTAATTTTAGCAATATTACAGGTACGTCAGTTGGATTAACTAGATGTAGAGTATAACATTAGAAACTTATTCAGCAATAAAATCTCTTATTTTATGAATTCAGCTATAGTTTTCTGGCGGGCAACGCAAATTTCATAAGCAATTGCCCGGCTGAAAAATCCTTAAAAAAGTTAACGTCTCTCCTGTTCGAACCATATAAATAGTAAATAAATCAGTTTGTGCTAAGGAATCTTGATAAGTATGTTTTATCAGAACATTTATGTAATTTTCTTTTGTGTTTCAGCTAATCAGCTGTCTGTTCAGAATTGTAAGTTGTCACAAAGGTGGAATTGTGTTTTTATTGGAAACAAACTGCAGGTGTAGTGTACAGGTAAGTGAGATACCTGGAGAAAGAGGTGATCAAGTTCAAATTAGTTTATCATGTAGTTAGACCAAGTGTGTTGTACAATTGGGACAACAAATATTTTTGCCAGTTTAACAGAGTTCTGACTTTTATGTTAGATAAAGCAAACTTGCTGAGAAAAATGAAATTTCTACTTTTAATTTTACTCAATTTTTAGCTCGCCTGAACAAAATGTATAGAGCTAATGTCATACCCCCATTGACATTGACGTCCGTGGACAAAGACTTTAACCTGGGCTACATCCTTTGAAATATGAGGAGCAGGGCTTGAATATTTGACATGTGCAGTTCCTTATGATCAGCCCTTTCAGGTGCTTCCATAACCTTTGACCTCATGACCTAGACAATACCTTTTGACCTACCTCTCAAAATCAGTCTGAGATACTTCTGACAACTCTTGTTTCAAGAATTGTCTAGTTAGTTAGATGATTGGTAACATTCTAAGATAGACTTTATTGGTTGTTTCCCATTAGTATTGTCTTCCCCAAAATCATCTTCCCAATTTTGCTGAAAATATATATATTTCTGTGTATTAGATTTGCCCTAATTTATATGGCAGGAAACCCTTCCAAAACATGTTAAATGAGCAAGAGAAATTACCTGGTATCTACCTGGATTCAAAACAGCAAATCAGTTATTCCTATGAAAACGTAATTGGTTGTTTCCCTTATGAACAATAGTATTGTCTTCCCCAAAATCATCTTCCCAATTTTGCTGAAAATATATACATTTCTGTGTATTAGATTTGCCCTAACTTATATAACAGGAAACCCTTCCAAAACATGTTAAAAGAGCAAGAGAAATTACCTGGCATCTACCTGGATTCAAAACAGCAAATCAGTTATTCCTATGAAAACATAATATCACCAAAAATACAGAAAACTGATGAATTGTTTTTTTTCACATTCAGTGTCTACATATTTGTGGAAAATGATCTTGTTTCATTTAAATAGTTGGGACATATATATTCACTCATATATCTGTGGACTTATTTTCAGATTGTGAAGTCTTTAGTCCTAACCCTGCACCGCATGTGGTGCATATTCAGTCAGGAAGAGAGTGAGGAGGTTCTAACATTATTACAGAAGGGTCTGCTGTTATTACACATTCTGAGTCAAATAGATGCCCTTTTCACTGACCACCACTATTTGGTGGAACATCAGTACGTCCAGTTCATATGTGGAATGTCGCTCATCATTAAACAAAATCCTGAGAAGTTTGAATCAGAAAGTAAGTATATATTGTCTCATTCACATAGGCAGGGCAGAGTAATCATTTGATGATCATATGGATGATTCTACTCACTTTTCGGTTATGACAAGCTGCACGGGAAAACCGTTTTATTCTTCGCTGGATACTCTCTTATGTATGTTGAAAAGTAAGAACGATTCCTGTAGTCGTTGCAAATTTAATGTTATGCTTTATTACCTAAAATTTAGACTCGTCCGGGTCAAGAAAGGGTCAACAAGACTCCACCCCACCGGGTTATATGGATTTTACTATAGGTTTGAAGGAGGAATTTTATGTTGATAAGTACTAAACAGGAGGTATACCTACAGACTCTGAATCCATTTTGACAATTCACGTTAAATGTTGACTGCACTCTTTATCTGAGTAATACCTGTGACTAAGTTACTTTCAGAAAAACATGAAATTTTCTCCTCATGAAATTAAACAGCTATACAGTAACTAAAATTTTTTAATTCAATGCTTAGCATTACACCTTGCTATCATCTAGAAAATTATCTCAAGTTTATTTGGAGTTTCAGGGCTCTAAGTTGCGAGTAAATTACTGGCAAATCAGTGGTTGAATTTAGAATTTCTGTCGCGCTAGTCAGTTGGACTAGTTTGAAACAAATTTTACTAGTCGGACAACAAATTCACTATCCCCAAAATGGATGAATTACCAAATCGACACATATTTACCAAATCGGTAAAAGAATGACTGAATTGGCAGTTGCAGTAAGATCTGCGTTTGAGTGGAGAACAGATTTTAAGGGGCTGGTTAAGTAATTTTGGTGTTATACACTTTCATTAATGATTGCTCACATTTAAATTAGCCTACTATAATGTTAATACATATTTTCTACTAGTCACCCAGGCTAGCTGAAGCACAATCTTGATAAGTCCACTACGAAAGTTAGTTGTCTCTGGCTGGCAGACTACTGCTAATTTCGAAACCCTGCAAATGTAGGATTTTGCGTGTGCAGTCGAACTTATCCATAAAGGCCACCCAAGGGAACAGACAAATGTAGTTTTTATAGACAGATGATCTTTATAAAGAGGTTTTATTCATTAACAAAAAGTTAACAAAGGTCACGTTTGAATGGCCTTTATAGGCAGGTGCCCTTTATACAGAGGTAGCCTTTAATGCAAGTTTGACTGTAGATTTTATGGTTACTCGCCATTTGGTGAGTAAAACATTTTAACAAGACCTGTACTTTTTCAACTGACTTGGTTTCTAATTACTGATAGCAAATATGATAGATATAGCTGTCTATAGCAGTCACCGATTACCTTTAAAACACCTTAAAGATCTGATGCTAATCATACCAAAGTGGTCAGGCGATCGAGATTTACTGCAACAGTTAACGAAAATGGATCGGAACAAATCTGAAAAACTTGCTCCGTTTCAGTTCTGCAAAGACACATATGTTAGACACTTACATAAAAACCAAAATATGCATTATTATTTTTATCAATGATAATAAAATGTTCATAAATTATCCATAATTATACATGAATGATAAAATGAAAAAAATTTTTTGATACATAGTTACGACATGTGTATCCTGTTTTGGTCTTCCTTTGGCCAGTTTCGTTAATTGTAGACATGTTGAAAATGGCGAAACACCAGCAATATCTGTCAGTCGGTTTTTTACTGCTGATAGTGAAGTGACAAGATAACTGTCAGTGTTATGATTTAGGGCACCGAAAATGCAACAGTCTGATGTCCAGTTTGAAAAATATGATCAACGAAAAGGAGGAAAATGATACAGAATATAAACACAATAGGGCACAAGACCCGAATTTGTATTGTAGGGAAGTAAAATATTTTTCTTGGATTTTTTTCTGTTTCTCATTTTACTTCAAAATTTAAGCAACACTCTGGCATGTCTAATTGGCCTTTGTGAAACATTGCAAAATAAGGCAGAAAAAAATGACTGTGTAGTAAGTGGATCTATTACAGTGCAACCTGTATATAGTGGCCACCCAAGGGACCAAAAAATATTGACCTTTATGTGCAGGTGACTCTTATACACAGGTTTAATTTAGTTGAAGCATGCAGTCACGGGACTTGAAAAAACTGACGTTTATAAACAGGTAATCCTTATATAGAGGTGGCCAATATAATAGGTTTTACTGTATTTGAATAAAAAACATAGAAAAGTGTGTTTTTATTGGCTGGCAAGTAAAATTTTCAGATGGTGAGCAAAACTTGTACCCAACTTTGAGCCACCAATTTTAAAATCAGTAACGTCTTTTATACAATGAGTATTGTATGCTTGAAAATGAGTATTTTCCATTTTAAAATGGGAAATAAGTTTATGTCCATTTTGCATCGCTTTGTTTATGCTTCATTTCTGCTCATTTCAGAAAATGCTGTGATGGATTTATGGGACTTTAACCAAGACGATTCTGAACTTTCACATGACAGCGATGATGATGACATGGACGTCAATTGAGAAATCGTAACTGATGTTTGAGTTTCATCAGTACCTCTGGGGAAAAAACGTGCATGAAACATGAACAGAACCGATAAATAGATACCACTGTGATATGAAAGAGATGTACGGAAGACCGTATAGAAGGAGAAAATCATAATTTTACATCAGAAGTGTATCAAGATTTTAAATATAGAAAGATGACAGACTTTCTGTCCCGAGTGTTGATCTGTTTTACCGCTAATTATCTAAGTATGATCTTTTGTGTTGTTTTAGACTGGTCTATAGTGTTGAAGGGTGATTGTTTGTTGTGATTAAGTTACTTGCAGGGATACCAGTCTGTCTTTGTCTTGTGTCCTCAGATCATATGAGTCGTGTTTCCACAGGAAGGAGTACTTGTTTTGTCTTGCATATTCAGGGTAAAAGAGTGTTGTACATTTGGGGAGACAAATGACTGTCTTTGTCTAATGTATTCAGAGTAGATGAAAGTGTATATTTGAGTAGACACTTGGTTGTCTTTGACCTATGTAGGTAAAGTAGATGAAAGTGTATATTTGAGTAGACATTCGGTTGTCTTTGACCTATGTAGGTAAAGTAGATGAAAGTGTATATTTGAGTAGACACTTGGTCGTCTTTGACCTATGTAGGTAAAGTAGATGAAAGTGTATATTTGAGTAGACACTTGGTTGTCTTTGACCTATATATGTAAAGTAGATGAAAGTGTATATATGAGTAGACACTTGGTTGTCTTTGACCTATATATGTGAAGTAGATGAAAGAAACACTTGGTCATCTTTATCATATGTATGTGAAGTAGATGAAAGTTTATATTTGAGTAGACACTTGGTGTCTTTATCTTATGCACTTAGAGTAGATGGACATTTACTGAATATGTTCTGAAATATTTAAATTAATATTTCTACATGTATTAAATTATAGTTAAAAATGAAATTCAAACTTTACTATATGATAAGGGTATTGTTTCATCTCGAGATCAAAACTTGTAATCAGAGCAGTATGTCATAGTACTGTTGTCCCCTAATTGTGAAAAAAAAAACAATCTTAACTTATAGAGGAGGAAATTTTGCAAAGTTTGTGTGATAAACACTACACTATTTAATATCATTATGAAAATGATTTTGATGTTCTCACCTAAAAGGACTGGTAGTTTCTTTCATAATTATGTAAGTTATCCTATTAGAATAAAATAAAGTAATATTTTTCATATATGATACCTCTGTGAAGACATTTCCAATGGATTGCAGCCATGTTTATGTGACCATACCAAGAACACCTGAATACAAAGGCCACTTGCCTACAAAGGCCAGTATTTCAACTTCGATATGACAAAGTGTATCAATTGTATAATTATTAAAATTTTGAAACTTGGAGACGTCAAATTCAGAATACCAGTAGATATTATATAATATTAACTTCAGAATACCAGTAGATATTATATAATATTTCTGTTTTATTTACTTTATGTACTTTTCACACCCCCCCCACCACACCACACCCCCCCCACCCACAAAAAAAAAAAAAAAAAAGGTTTAATTTTCTACACTGAAGTTTGTATCTTAGAATTGTAAGCATTCAGGTACATGTAAGTGCAATTACATGTATTTACTCAGAATTATCTAAAAGTCGCTATACATGAAAATAATTAAAACATGCAATGACCAATATATACTGGAAACCAAAATTTGTTTTCATTTATTTTGTTTTAAGATATGAATGTAAACATTGTTGTTTTAAGAACAATATATATATTTAAAAAAGTGCAAGTTGTTGATGACTTGAGTAATAAAAATTCTGAAATGAAATTCTGTATTTGTTTTCTATTTTTGCTAGGGGCTTTCATGGTCGAATGGTTAGAGCATCACGCTTTAAACATCAAGTCTCTCACCAATTAGTCAGTGTGGGATTGAACCCATTGTCGTAAAACCATGGTCCGGAATCACTCTGCTATTTCCTACCCATGGTCTCATGCAACAGAAATCTCTCTTACATATTTTCATTATTCATGAAGCTTTAGCCAATGCGATTACGGTAAACAGTGCTAGCATTCGTCATCCAAACAGATCGAGGAATTTAAACAATTTCAGAATTTTATTGAATCAACAGACTATGCGATAACATCCATTGACGATCAAAACTACTGTGATCGGATAAATTGGACTACACCTACACCTTATGAATATTCATTAGCTTCGAGAGATTTTGCTTGCATGAGGCCACTGGTAGGAAAGAGCATAAAGATTTCGGACCGTGGTTTTATGAGGTTATGGGGTTGAACCCCACTGGAACCTTAGCTGATTTTGTGAGTTTGTCAGTTTACTTGCATAAGGCTGATGATCTCCTCCCAGGTACATAATAACCTGGGTTGTTCTCTCTCCCATCTTTAAAAACAGGCAGCCACCATGTAACTGAAAAATTGTTAAGTGTGGCATGAAAAACCATACAAACCAAAAACTTGGTTTTGGAGTACATTTTGTATTTTTATTACATAAGTTAATGTAAAAGGCCAAGTAAGCTATTGCTATAGCCCAAATTCAATTGTCTGTCATCTGTTTGTTAAATTTTATATTTATCGGTAGACATGGGAAGGGGCTTAAAGTTTGTGAACAAAATGGGGCTATTACCCATGGGGGCTCCATAAAAAGTCAAAATCTTCTCATGAACTGTAGTTCTGATAGCTTTTTCGTAAACAACGATATATTGGAAAGTTGTTGGAAATTATCTAAGGATCATTATGACAAAAGTGTCAAGGTCATTGGGTCACAGTCACGGAAGTAAACAAAAATATCAGTTGCATAAATGTCCAAATTTGCCAGGTAAGCACCTTAAGGCTCCCAGGACCTCTTGTGGATGAAAGGGTTATCTATATTGTCAACTCATCAGCCCCTGTGGTCACATTTAGACTTGCCCAGATCAATAAACAGTATGGTCTATTGTAATAATTCAAGGGTAAACAAGTGCATATTACATGTAAAACTACGAGGTCCCGTGTCACGGTAGGTGTCTGCACGTTAAAGAACCCTCACTGCTCAATGGCCATAAGTGCAGAGCATAGGCCAAAATTTGAAGCCCTTCACCGGCATTTGGTGACGTCTCCATATGAGTGAAAGATTCTTGAGTGGGATGTTAATCACTGTAATTTCTTAGAAATGGGCAAGTACAAGTATGACTTTAGGGCTTGATGAGTTAAGTTGATGTAACGATTTCAGGTCATCATGTACTATAATTACCAAAAACAATTGTTTACATGAAAAAAAAAACTGAGCTTACAGTAGGACGATGTGTAAAGAACATCTGTAAGTGCTATGCTGAAGGATATTTTACTAATCAGAGTCTGACCACCATCTATTCTGGAGATGAAAATTCAACTTGCCCAGGTAAAACAATTTCAACCGACTTTGATTCATATCTTATACTGAAGGTTCCATGATTGTATTGTCATTACAGGTAAGCATTTTTTTTTTTAAGTCCAGACCCTAATTTCTGAATTATCTCCCCTTGAAATTAATCTTCATTTAATGTTTGTAATCCTTTGAACCTAGGAAGACTCCAGTTCATAGCAGTATGAGTTGGTCTTCTTCAGGAAAAGAAGTTTGAAATGTCAAAATGAACAAACCTTGATACAGATCCAACTTTTTACATCAGAAAAGCCAACTGAAAAATATACTGCTGTATAGTTGTTTAATGTCATGGGGAGAAAATTTTGCATTTTTCTGAATTGAACTTATTCACAGGTATTAAATTTTGTGTAAGATTGGTTATGAATTGTCTTTCTGATTCTTCATAAGAGTAAATATTTAATTTCGTGGAATTTTCTATGAGGGTGAATATAGTGAAATTAAAACTCCCGCAAATAAAAGCAACTATACAGTATATATCCATTGCCAGCAGCGTGCAGTTCAGAAGATTGACTGAGTGCAGGTTTACCTGCATTTACTGCTCATACATCATTTAATCTTGTATGGAATTATTGTATTATGATTCTTAGCAGGTGCTATGCCTCAAATGTAGTAGGCCTACTATATTTTTAGCTCAACTGGCCTGGAGGGTCATGTGAGCATTTGTTATTGACAGATGTCTGTTGTATGTCAGCTACATCTGTCTAGTGTTAACTTTTCCATTTAAATAACTTTTACTCAAGAACCACTGGACATATTTCAATCAAATTTGGCAGGGAGCTTGGTCCTGGAAAGGGGCTTCAAGTTTGTTAAAAAGGAGTTAGGACTTATAGGGGCTCCAAAAGGTTAAGACATGGTACATCTTTTAAAATCCTCTCATAAACCAATGATTAGTTGTTTTTTTTCAAATTTGATATACATTATTGTTGTAAAGCCAATATTTACAAACTTTGCAACGAAATTGAAACCTGCTAATAAACAAGCCTTTAGCTTGTTTGTTTGTTTATTGTTGTTTAACGTCCCACTCAAGAATATTTCACTTATATGGAGACGTCACCAAATGCCGATGAAGGCTTCAAATTTTGGCCTATGCTCGACACTTACGGTTGAGGGTTCTTTAACGTGCCGACATCTACTGTGACACGGGACCTCCAGCTTTTACTGTCTCATCCAAAAGACAGGAAACCAACCTGTCACCGGCTGGACTTGAACTCACGACCTCACAATCCAGAGTCGAGCGCGCTACTGACTGAGCCAGGCACAAGCCTTTAGCAAGCACTTCAAATGACATATGGTAGGCCTATGCTTTTATACATATGGCTTATTATCTCAAAACTGATTTAACATTTTGAAACCTGCTAATAAACAAGCCTTTAGCTTGTTTGTTTGTTTATTGTTGTTTAACGTCCCACTCAAGAATATTTCACTTATATGGAGACGTCACCAAATGCCGATGAAGGCTTCAAATTTTGGCCTATGCTCGACACTTACGGCCATTGAGCAGTGAGGGTTCTTTAACGTGCCGACATCTACTGTGACATGGGACCTCCAGCTTTTACTGTCTCATCCAAAAGACAGGAAACCAACCTGTCGCCGGCTGGACTCGAACTCACGACCTCACGATCCAGAGTCGAGCGCGCTACTGACTGAGCCAGGCACAAGCCTTTAGCAAGCACTTCAAATGACATATGGTAGGCCTATGCTTTTATACATATGGCTTATTATCTCAAAACTGATTTAACATTTTGTATACAAAGATATATTAGAAAGTTGTTAAGAATTACGTGTAGGCCCTATTTAAATGTTTCAAGGTCATTTGGTCAAAGGTTAAGTTCACAAATACTAGTTTTTCATACACTTTTAGACATTTTTTACTTTATCTAAAGAATCATGAATGTATTGTTCAATTCAAACAAAGTTTTGCAGGAACAATCACCATATAAATGTGCACGATGTTTGCAAATGAAAAGGGGTTAGGACCTATAGGGGCTCCAAAAGGGTCCCAAAAAGGTCAAAACTTGGTACATCTTTAAAATCCATTAATAAACCAATGATTAGTTGTTGTTTTTTTTTTTAATTTGGTATACATTATTGTTGTTAAGTCAATATTTGCAAACTTTGCAACGAAATTGGAACCTGCTAATAAACAAGCCTTTAGCAAGCACTTCAAATGACATATGGTAGGCCTATGGTTTTATACATATGGCTTATTATCTCAAAACTGATTTAACTTTTTGTATACAAAGATATATTTAAAGAAAGTTGTTAAGAACTGCATGTAGGCACTATCTAAATGTTTCAAGGTCATTTGGTCAAAGTTTAAGTTCACAAGCACTAACAGAAAATACTATAGTTTTTCATAAACTTTTAGACATTTTTGACTTTATCTAAAGAATCATGAATGTATTGTTCAATTTAAACAATGTTTGGCAGGAACTATCCCCATATAAATGTACATAATGTTTGCAAATAAAAAGGGGCTTTCTTTTTTTTTTTTTTGCTGCCCGACAGAAAACATAGGAGGGGGATTGTGGTGGATCCAGATCCGAAGGTCCACTAGTCTGAAGGTTCACCAGTCCGACAGAAAAAGACTTAGACGAAGGATTGGGATTGATCCAGATCCCACATTTAGCCTTCAATAGCAGATTTATGAGTAGGTGGACCGTCCCCGCCGTACCTAGGCCGAACTTTCTGCCCCGATTTTAAGCGCCTTTTTTCAGTGTTTTACCAAAAAAAAAAAAAAAAAAAAAAAAAAAAAAACGCTTAAAATCGGGGAGGAAAGTTCGGCCTATCTTGAGTGCCGTGTGACTTGTTTTTTTTAGCGTATTTCTTTAAATGAAATCAAATATTCTCTAGGATTTATCATCTGCATTGTGGACATAATTGGAAGCAATAGATAGTGTAGAACACTGTGTAAAAATGAAATATAGCTAGCTATTAGTGTATTATAAATATGAACATAAACATATCTAGTGTAAAATTATCTTGGGAAAACGAACTAATATTTAGTTTTCCCCGAAGTATTTTTATCTGGCGAACAGATATTTCGAAAAAAAAAAACCTAATATTTCTGTCATGTTGTAAATTTTGAATTTACTGGATGGGTGTAAATACAAAATTTACAACATGACAAAGTTGTAAATTTTGTATTTACACCCACCCAGTAAATTCAAAATTTACAACGTGACATTTCGTTCTCCGGGATAATTCTTATCGGGTGAAAAAATATTTCGAGAAAACGAAGTAATAATAAATACATTGTATTTCGTTTTATCTCGAGTGGATCGTGCAGATTCCGACGCTCCACCGTTGGCATTTTGTCGTTTTTTCGCCCCGCAAATAAGCGAATTTATTGTCATCTTTTCGCCTCGGTAATTTGCGATCTTAAAATATCGTCTTTTCGTCTCGCCAATTTGCGACCTTAGAATGTCGTCTTTTCGTCCCGCTAATTGTAACATTTCTTTTTTATTATTATTATTATTATTCGCCTTATAACATTTACTATAACGCACACGCGCACACATCTTCTCTCAATCTTTGGCACACATTTTTCTTCTTGACAATTTGCGACCTTCAAATGTCGTCTTTTCAACCCGCTAATTTTAACGTTTCTTTTCTATTCGCAATGTACAATTTACTAAAACGCACGCGCATTCTCTCTCTCTCACTCTCTCTCTCTCTATCTCTCTCTCTCTCTCATGAACAAACGACATTTTAACGACGCAAAGTAATGATGCGAAAAGACATTTTAAGGTCGCAAATTAGCAAGGCGAAAAGATGACAAGACATTTTAATGTCTCAAATTTGCGGGGCGAATAGACGAAAAGAAAACATTTTAAGGTCTCAAATTAGCGAGGCGAAAAGACGACAAGGCAAAAAGACGACAATAGAGTCGCCGATTTGTGGAGCGAAAAGACGACAACGGAAAGTCGCTATTTTGCGGGTTATTTTGTCGTCTTTTCGCCTCAGTTTTGTCGTCTTTACAAATTAGGAGGTGCCTGATCAAAATCAACAAAAGTATGAAAAATCGATAATTAATATACAATTCATATATTACATAAGTATACATATATATTGATATCATTTGCATCTCTCCCAAGGCTCAAATGAGCTACCGTCGTTAGTCGTTGTATCATGTTCCCACTTTTTGATTTACCAGGGGTTTTACCAAAAAGTGGGAACATGATAATTAATGATAGTTGTAAGCTCTCGTCAATCCTACATAACGTATTTCAACGAAATCAAGAATTTAAAGACATAGTATCTACGAAAATGGTTATTTTTTTTAGTCGGCAATTTTGCGGAAATATCGAAGATATGACTGAATAATGATCTTCCACGTCGACACTTTTTTTGTATAATTAGCGTAAATTAACGGATAAATGCTGATTTGTTGTCGTCGTCTGTAAGAATCAAACTCATTAATTATGCACAGAAACAATCCCAGAAGCACACGCAATGAAAGATCGATATCAATCAATGGATAGGTAAGCACGTGTTGAATTTATTTACAATTCGATATTTATACATAATTGTATCGTTTACATTAACGGTTTGCATGAAATTAACTTATTTTTATCATTTAATCCTGTTGTGGCAATCTGTCCCAAGGCAGGTCGGCCACGATTTGTTTTTGCTTTGGACCCATGCTTTTCACTATCAACAATGTGCGTGCGCAAATACAGGTCACCAAGGTTTATGAATATGGGGGGCTTGCAAACGAATTTTTGTCGTACCGAAAAAAATAAAAAAAAACGGGGAACATTGTGAAATACAATAAAACTATATTCTATGTGTTTTAATTCAACAATTTTTCGTTTTTTATCTCCAAATATTAACATATTTGACCCAAACAATTGAGATTGAAATATTTGAGGAAATCGTAGATACTATGTCTTTAAGGTCCCCTAAAGAGTTTGTATTTTTCGTTCTGATTAATGAACGCATATTTCCACCATGAACTAAAATTTTCTGGCTCTTTTTGATATTATTTATTCACGAGAGGGCGTGCTTAATGATTGTCCTCGAGTTAGCAATTTAGACCAATATTGTCACCCTGTTTAATTGTCCCTCAGACGGGGGGGGCCGAACTGGTAAACTTTCGACTTGTGAACCTTCGGACTGGTGGACCGTGAACCTAAAATTATCAGGTTAATTCATTTGATGTAAGATATCTTGACTGATGTTATCTGAGCTTTTTATAGTGTTTGGGTTTTGTTGAAAGATGCAAGGTAGGCTATCAAAGAATGAATAAGATTCAATCACATAATACTATCCAGATGTTTTAAAACGGTATATAAACATACAGATTCTATATCAATCGGTACATTTTTAAAATTATTCAGTAAATGGCAGTTTTGAATTTTTTTCTTTTAGGTCCATTGAGGTCAGCTTTTCCTTTCTTTGAGAAAAAAAAATTAAAACTAATATTAGACGAAGTCTAAATATAAATGTTTATAAATATGTGAATCTGGACCAGAATTGACGCAAGCATTACTTTTCGACAGGTATTTTTTTTAAAAAGTTGTTTAAATAATTAGAAAACTATGGGGAACTTACTTTTGGCAGGGTGCTGTAGATTATAGTTTATTTTTCTATACGTAAAATGGAAATATTATATTCAGTCATCTGCAGTTAAAATATATTGGTGAAAAGACTGGAAATTTATGGAAAGAGATAATTATAAATGATACACTTAATTTTATCATATTTTTTATCCAACTGACGGACTCGGTCTTCCAGTTATAGTGACAACCGGAAACACGTGGGATTGTTTTGGTCTGTTATGATTTTGGTTTCCGTATGATTTTGCGGTCGATACATTTGCTCAGTCGACAGAGTTTTATCAAGGGTGTATCTTCTCCGACAGAACATTATATTTCTGGTAGGAATATTGCAGTTCTCAAGGCAGATATTGACATGGATAAACAAAAGGATACAAAATTAGACCCAGCGTGTTCAAAGTTCGTCAAGGAAGAGGTACGTAGCTGTCGACACGAACACTCCCCCTCCCTCCCCCCCTCCCTCTCTCTCTCTCTCTCTCTCTCTCTCTCTCTCTCTCTCTCTCTCTCTCTCTCTCTCTCTCTCTCTCTCTCTCTCTCTCTCTCTCTCTCTCTCTCTCTCTCTCTCTCTCTCTCTCTCTCTCTCTCTCTCTCTGTACTTCAACTACTTGTAGGTGTGTGTGTGTGTTTCGAAACTTACTCGATACATTTCTATCACTTATTGATATAGACGATGGAAAGAGATTTTTTAACACAGCACTCCACCCAAACATTCTCAAAATTCCGGGGAAAGATTCTGAAAAAGGTTTATTTGAAGTATGTCTTTTTGCTGTAATCAAATTTATTAAAATTATTATTAATGTAATAAAATATTACAAGTAATTCCCAAGTGCTTTGGAAAAAAAATCGAATGGGTGTGACATAATAAGGAACATTTGGTTGAAATTTTAAGTTATATATTTTGTTGTTGTTGATTCAGCCTAAAGGAACACTTACTGAAACAAGTCTGACATGGACTTCTGGTAGTCAGCTAGGTCTGGTAGCTGGCTATGGCATGGTTTTCGCAATATAGAACACAATTTTGTGAGATTTATTTAGATCATTCATCAGCTGTTGGACATTTTTCTCAAACAGGAGGAAAGAAATTTTGTTGTGGTACATACATTTTGTACTAAAGATGAAATCACACCATAGCAGGCTATAGCTACTGGTTCTACCTGGCTACTGGTCCCTGACCAGTTAAGTAATCCCAATTGGGATTTTGTCATGGACCATTTCTTTTTTTCCTTATGTTGCATTTTACTGGTGCCCCCGACAGATAGGGCAACAGTAAAACACAGCAACTACATAAGAAAACGGCCCATGCATGACAGAATCCCCAAAGGGTTAGGACAATATGGATGCTATATTATTTACTTGTTTAAGGATTTATGCTTTCTCACTTCATAGGAGTTGTCCAGAGGAAAGTGGCTTTCTCTGAATGAAATCACATACAAAGACCCACAGCAAAGAGAGAGGTGAGCATTGTGTTGTACATGTATATCAACAACAATATTATAATACCATCATGACCTTACTTAGTATAGGGGTTCAATTTCACTGGTTATAATTGTCACTTTTCAATCTTTCCTGACACTATCACAACTTTTTAATTTGTGGATCTGGAGTTACTGTAATATATCACTTCAGCGTGTATATACATGTATAATTTGAAAAGACTTTCATTGTATTCACTGCTTCTTAAATTCGTGGATTTATCAGCATGGTTAATATAGCGAATATTAACGCCGAGTTATTTTTCCCTTTACAGTACTTCTCATGCTAGACAATGTTACATGCATTCAGTGTTATGGAGGATTATAAAAAACACTTGGATATATCTAGCGTATATTTGATTTTTATATATAAAGTGCAAAATAAATGACAAATTATCAAAATTATCACACCTGAAAGATATTCTAGACTTGTTCCTGCTCTAACTTGACACCTGGATACAATCCCAGTATTTGCAACCAGCGATATATAAAGCTAACTTTAGTTTTATATATCTCTGTTGTAACATAGTCAATTAATTTTTATCAGCTAGTCAATTTATTTCTTTTGTACCCTGAGGTACCTCCGTAGCCGAGAGGTTAGAGTGTAAGGCTTTGAACCATGAAGTCTCTCACTTCTGGTCAGTGCAGGTTCAAGCCCCACTGGAACCCAAGCTTACTTTTGTGAGAAAGTTTGCTATATTACTTGTGGGAGGCCAGTGTGTCTCTTGCCATGTACATTGTACATTGAGTGTGGCATTATACACCATTCAAAGTTCAAAATTATACCCTGAGTCTCACTGAAAAGAAATGCTTTGAATTCCGAACTTTATATTTATAACCAAAGTTCCAAAGCCCCACCTCTCACCTCTGGTTCGAATCCCGCTAGGGTCATTTCGAATCAAGTGGGAAAGTTTGCTAGTTTTCTTGTGAAAGGTCGTTGGTCTTTACCCGGGTAACCGGGGTTTCTCCTCCACCAATAAAAACTGGACGCCATCATATGACTGAAAGATTGTTGAGTATGGCGTAAAACAAAAAATCAAATCAAAATCAAATCCAAAGCCCCACTAGTACTTATTAAGCCCATTGAAGATTTAGTGGCTGGTTCAGCCGACTACTAAATGCTGTTTGTTTTTACAATGCTATATCAGCCACACTAAAAATTTCCAGTGATATGATGGCTGCCAATTTTTAATGGTGGAAGGGAAAAACCAGTTACAGTAAAACCTGCTGTAGCAACCACCTGTGTATAAAGACCACATGGTCACAAAGACCGGTTTTTTGCTGTTCCCAATAGTACCATTTGTGTACAAATCAATCAATATATAAAGACCACCTCCTTATAAAGACCAATTTTCTTGTGTTCCTAAGGAGTTTGTTATATACAAGTTTCACTGTATATATTGTAACCGAGAAAAATCACTGGCCTCCCACATGTTAAGTGGCAAATTTCTTTTATATTCAGCTTAGATTCCAGAGAGGCTCAAACTAATGAAACATCATGGTTTTCTTCAGCCAACTGCTCTATTACTACTGTGAAATCTGTCTTGAGAAACCACTCTTGTGAAAGACCACTTGCCTTTAGAGATCACATTTCAGTGGCAGGTGGGGTGGTCTCTCAAAAGAGTTTTCACTGTATATAATTGATCACAAATGCCCCTCCTTTCCTAATCAGTCTAGGTGACAGCAAAGCTCAATTCCTTGCTCGCCACAGGTATGTGACTCCATGAGTGATGCACACAGACACCCCCACCCCGACTAATTCTGAAATTAAAAAGAAAACAACACACATGTATCTGAATATGATGTACAAGTACTAGTACCATACTGTATCAGCATCTTGTTCCAGGTGATGCCTGGTTATGATCTTGCACAATATCTGCAATGTGTTTCTGTGCTCTTATGAGCACAAAGATATGATCTAGCACAATATCTACAATGTATTTCTGTGCTCTTATGAGCACAAAAGTATGATCTAGCACAATATCTTCAATGTATTTTTGTGCTCTTATGAGCACAAAAGTATGATCTAGCACAATATCTACAATGAGTTTCCGTGGTCTTATTAGCACAAAGATATGATCTTGCACAATATCTTCAATGTATTTCTGTGCTCTTATGAGCACAAAGATACAATCTAGCACAATATCTACAATGTATTTCCGTGCTCTTATGAGCACAAAGGTATGATCTAGCACAATATCTACAATGTATTTCCGTGCTCTTATGAGCACCAAGATATGATCTAGCACAATATCTGCAATGTATTTCTGTGCTCCTTAGGATATTGAGCATTTTTCTGATTCAGCAGTATTTTACAGTATTGATATTTGACAGACTATGTAGTTATCAGTTTATCGTTCATTTCAGGAAATGGGAGATGGTGAAGAGAACAACAAGAGTATCGGGATCAGCTGATGGTAAAGTTGATCAATTTCCACCATATCTCTGTATTTTCTGTATCATTTACATCACGTCATCTTAATTTATGGATATCATTATATTTTCCACATCAATTGTGATGTTAGCTCTACCTTAATTAATGGAGGCATGTATCACTGTATTTTCTTTCCATCTTTGTATAAACTGTATAGTCAATTTTTAACCATTCCAGATATATAAAAAAAAAGATAAGTGACACTTTTGCCAATCTCAACATTTTTTCAGTGATTCGGTGCTGGCCAAATGTTTTGGGTGGAGAGGGAAACTGGGTAACAGTGTACCTAGGAAAACACCATTAGCATCCACAAGTAAATTACAGTGAAACTTGTATATAAAGACCCACTTTAGGGACACCACAAAACCAGTCTTTATAGGGAGGTGGTCTTTATGTAGAGTTTGATTTGTACACAAATGGTACTATTAGGGACAGCAAAAAACCCAAACCTTTATGACCAGGTGACCTTTATACACAGGTGATCACTAAAGCAGGTTTTACTGTAATAAACTTCTGTACATTGTTTGCTTAGGTTTCAGTGGGGCTTGAACCTGTGTTGAGGATATTTAAAGAGTGATATGCTTTTAGGCCACAGAGAATCCTTTTTTAAAATTCTGAATTGCGTTTTACACCAAACTCAACAATTTTTCAGTTACACATACATTGAAACTTATATAACGACCCCCTTAGGGATACAAGATAACCGGTCTTTATTGGGAGGTGGTCTTTATATAGAGAGGTTGATTTGTACACAAATGATAACTATTGTGGACAGTAAAAATGAGGTGGTCTTTATAGACAGGTGGTTGCTAAAGCAAGTTTTACTTTATATGATGGCAGCCAGCTTTTAATGGTGGAGGAGAGAATCCAGTTCAATGTACTGGCCTACCACACCACCGGCCATCCGCAAGTTAACTAGCAAGCTTCCTCACAAAAATCAGCTTAGGTTTCAGCTGGCTCGAAACTTAGAGACCCTTTTTGCAACTGTCATCATTATTATTGTTCCCATGTTTCTGATCAGTTGAGGTTGTTTTCATTTTGACGTTAAATATGGAAAAAGATTGGTGGGGGGGGGGATATTCAACATTAATGATCTCAACCACCCCTGTAGCCACATTTGGCTAAAAATAGTAAAAAATCCACTGTCAGAATTTGGGAGTACAAAGTATATGATTTAGTATAAAACTTTTACAATACATTTAATTTTACATGCAATCTCAACTTGTTCATTCCTGAATTATGACATTAGACTGTGCTTTTTATTGATCTGGGTGAGTCTAAATGTAACCACAGGGGTTGATGAATCAATCAGTTTACTGTATTTTTATTTATCTCAGCTGTGGGGATCATTGCCATATTGAAACGTATGTTAAAGTATGACTGCATTGTGCTGGTGAAGCAATACAGACCTCCATTGATGTGTTGTACCCTGGAATTTCCTGCAGGTGACAAATTCCTACATTATTTCCTATAGGACATTTTCTTCTATATCAACAACCATACTTATTATGAAATATTTCATTTATCACTTACTTTTGAAAAACATATACATGTACAGTGAAATCTTGTTCTCTCGAAATTCACCGGACCTCCACATTTACTTCGAGATATCGGAAATGTGAGATAACCAAAATTTTCAGTTCTCATATTTTCTCTCCTTATTGGGCAATGGATATATCTTCTCAGGCCACTAATTAATCTAAATTGGATTTAAGCAATTTTTTATTGTCCCCTGTTTTCAGTCTCTCTAAATCTGTCTCTCTCTCTGTCTCTCTCTCTGTCTTAGTATCTCTCTTTCTCTCTCTCCGTCTCTCTCTGTCTCTGTCTCTCTCTGTCTCTCTCTCTCTCTCTCTCATTCACACACACACACATACATACTAACAGGCACATGTATAAACGATTTGTTGTTCTACAAGATAATGTGGTTATAATTGACAACAGGTCTGGTGGATCCAAATGAAAGTCCAGAGACATGTGCTGCTAGAGAGCTGCTGGAAGAAACCGGATACACAGCAGAAATAAAACATGTTTCACCAGGTAAGATTAGTGTCAATATCAACATTTAATTTTGGCTTGTTGATTTCTAAGTGAGACAGTATAGTCTTCCACCTTGCGTGGACAGGCATATCTCCCGATTTTCCAAGCCAGAATTTCTCTGTTCATACCTTAAGGTGTAGACAAGCTACACACTCCTTGACCGTAGCAGCATAATCTTATAACATAAGACTTCTATGTGATGAGAGTACAATACAATAAGATTTGGTTTAGATTTTATTTGTGTGCATAAACATGTACAGTAAAACCTGCTTTAGTGACCACCTGTGTATGTGTAAAGATCACCTGTTCACAAAAACCATTTTTTGCTCTCCCCAATAGTACCATTTGTGTACAAATCGACCTCTATATAAAGACCACCTCCCTATTAAGTCCGGTTTTCTTGTCTCCCTAAGGAGGTCGTTCTATTCAAGTTCAAGTATGACTGAGTGGAATTGGAAATCTCAACCCTTGTGGTAAGATTCTGTGTGTCCGATCCTTGGAAAACCTTTGGATTAGACAAATAAATTCTTACCACAAGGGTGGAGCTTTCCTTATCCACTCCACAAACACGTGCAAGATTCTATTACTCTGTGCATAAAAATTCTATTTTACTATTTCGTTATTATTTAGTATAACCCAACTTCTCTGGTTCTTTTTGGTAATTAGGCAGACCACTGAGATACATTTCCGGTTCATCGGATGACTTTTGCTATCTGTTTAATCATTCGTTGATCGTAACTGAATTGACTAATCAGCATCGATGTTGCTTTGACTCATTGCTAAAGCGACGCTGACAGTTTAAAGCACATGGCATGCATGGTGTCAGAGTGAAATTTGAAAACCTAACATGAGTGTTTTAGATCGATCTGCTCATATAAAAATGATTGATCAAGGCCAGGGAATAAGAACAAGTTGCTGGAGGAAAGGCACGGCATGGGTATCTTCATGATTATGTCCGTAAATTTTATGTATTGTGTGCAATGATCAAATCATTTTATATGTACACCTTTTCCCTAAGCAGGACAAGCCTTCAATATATATTACATAGTGGTTGGTTTTCACCTTGCTTCAAATGAATATGAAATTTATATTGAAAGAAGCAAAAAATAGTCATTATTTTCTAAATCCTTTATTGTAGTCAAACACCAGAAAGTATCCCAGAATCAATCTCAGAGCATCTTTACTTGCACAGCTTCTGGGGGCCTAGGCGGCCCCCTAACCCCCCAGCCCATATTGGCTCAGTTAGTAATTTCAGGAATTTTTCCAGTAAGCCACTAGCATCTCTATTATCTCCATGTGCAGGGGGGAAAGAAGAATATTTTTAAAGATTAGGCTATTCTTGGCAGTTTTGGCCCCTCCAAAAGGGCCCATGGGGTACAAGAATAACAATTGAGTTCCCCTTACCCTAAAAAAGCTTTATACTTCAAGATGATACGCAGAGTAATTTTCACAAATTTAAAAATGTTTATTTGGTTACAGATGATGATGGACGATATCCGACAACATAACGTCAATGTAACCTAGGTGACTTAACAAAGTGCAGTAAAACCTCTTCATGATGCTCCTCGTTTCATTTGCCATATCACTTTATGCCAATACGTTTGAAAGTCCTTTTTTCCAATTTTCCCTATAATTTCATTTAAGGTTTCCCTCAACCTAATAATGCCATATTTGGGTTGAACAAAAGGTGACTGCTTCTACATGCATGTTATTTCCATCTTGTTTTGACAACAAAACTCCAGAACGGTCATGTTGAAATGAAAGTTGTCTTACATAAATGAACTTGAACAAGCCAAAATTTGCACACAGTCAATGTATGTAATCTTCAAATGACTCGATGCTTTTTCCACATCCCAGATGACATACAGATTTTGATTTTTACAGCAACGGGTCTGGATCCTGGTGTTGGCAATACAACTGTACAATTAATTACTGCAGAGGTAAGCTTTTTAAAATGCAACATTAGCTGAGTCATTTTTGAGTTATGAAAATTATGAACCGTTATTGATGGACAAATTTCCATTGAAATATGGTCCTTCAATGTGGCTTAATCAAAGATGTTTAATTTTAAGGTATTTTAGCTCAAATATTTTGGCTGTTGTTTTGACAGTGATATGACATTGATCTTGCAAGATATGATATGATAAAGTCTCTTCAAACAGGTATCATATAACAGTGGTCTCTTAAGACAGGTGATATTATATGATGGTGGTCTTTTAAGACAGGTGATATTATATGATGGTGGTCTTTTAAGACAGGTGGTATTGTATAATGGTGATCTCCCAAGACAGGTAATATTATATGATGGTGGTCTTTTAAGACAGCTGGTATTATATGATGGTGGTCTTTCAAGACAGGTGGTATTGTATAATGGTGATCTCCCAAGACAGGTAATATATGATGGTGGTCTTTTAAGACAGCTGGTATAATCTGATGGTGATCTCTCAAGACAAGTGGTATTATCTGATGATCACTCAAGGCATTTGGTATTATATGATGGTGATCTCTGAAGATGGGCGGTATTATATTATGGTGATCTCTCAAGACAGGAATTATATGATGGTGATCTCTGAAGATGGGTGGTATTATATGTTGGTGATCTCTCAAAACAGGAATTATATGATGGTGATCTCTCAAGACAGGTGTTATCATATGATGGTGATATCTTAAGAAAGGAGAAATTATATGACTGTGATAACCAATCATTTTTGAGTTATGAAAATTATGAACCGTTATTGATGGACAAATTTCCATTGAAATATGGTCTTTCAATGTGGCTTAATCAAATATGTTTAATTTTAAGGTATTTTATCTCAAATATTTTGGCTGTTGTTTTGACAGTGATATGACATTGATCTTGCAAGATTTGATATGATAAATTCTCTTCAAACAGGTATCATATAACAGTGGTCTCTTAAGACAGGTGATATTATATGATGGTGGTCTTTTAAGACAGTTGGTTTTATATGATGGTGGTCTCTTAAGACAGGTGGTATTATATGATGGTGATATCTCAAGACAGGTGGTATTATTTGATGGTGGTCTATCAAGACAGGTGGTATCATATGATGGTGATCTCTCAAAACAGGTTGTATTATATGATGGTGATCTCAAGATGAGTGGTATTGTATGATGGTAATCTCAAGACAGGTGGTATTATATGATACCATTGAAATATTGTCTTTAAAGGTGGCTTATACAAAGACATTTAATTTAAAGGTAGTTTTAGCTCAAATATTGTGGCTGTTGTTTTGACAGTGATATGACATTGATCTTGCAAGATTTGACATGATAAGGTCTCATCAAACTGGTATTATCATATGACATTGGTCTCTCAAGACAGATGATAACATATGATGGTGGTCTTTTAAGACAGGTGGTATTATATGATGGTGGTCTTTTAAGACAGGTGGTATTATATGATGGTGGTCTTTTAAGACAGGAATGATATGATGGTGATCTCTTGAGACAGGTGGTATTATATGATGGTGATCTCTCAAGGCTGGTGGTATTATATGATGGTGATCTCAAGACAGGTATAATATCATGGTGATCTCTCAAGACAGGTGGTATTATATGATGGTGATCTCTCAAGACTGGTGGCATTATATGATGGTGATCTCTCAAGACAGGTGATATTATATGATGGTGGTCTTTTAAGACAGGTGGTATTATATGATGGTGATCTCTCAAGACTGGTGGTATGATATGATGGTGATCTCTCTAGACATGTGGTATTATATGATGGTGATCTCTCAAGACAGGAATTATATGATGGTGATCTCTCAAGACAGGAATGATATTATGGTGATCTCTCAAGACAGGTGGTAATATATGATGGTGATCTCTCAAGACATGTGGTATTATATGATGGTGATCTCTCAAGACAGGAATTATATGATGGTGATCTCTCCAGACAGGAATTATATGATGGTGATCTCTCAAGACTGGTGGTATTATATGATGGTGACCTCTCAAGACCGGTGGTACTATATGATGGTGATCTCTCAAGACAGGTGATATTATATGATGGTGATCTCTCAAGACAGGTGGTATTATATGATGGTGATCTCTCAAGACTGGTGGTATTATATTATGGTGATCTCTCAAGACTGGTGGTATTATATGATGGTGGTCTCTCAAGA
Source organism: Atrina japonica (assembly GCA_030159075.1). NCBI lineage: Eukaryota > Metazoa > Mollusca > Bivalvia > Pterioida > Pinnidae > Atrina > Atrina japonica. The sequence goes on along the minus strand of BROG01000050.1, from coordinate 706,128 downwards.
CTGGTGGTATTATATGATCTCTCAAGACAGGAATTATATGATGGTGATCTCTAGAGATAGGTGGTATTATATGATGGTGATACCTCAAGACAGGTGGTATTATATTATGGTGATCTCTCAAGACAGGTGATATTATAAGGTGGTGATCTTTTAAGACATGTTTCGCTGTTATGTAACCATCAATATTATCAAGGGTATTAATTAATATGATTAACAACATTTTCTTGGTTTCAGATCGATGGTGATAAAGAGTGCAACAAACACCCCAAACAAAATACAGGTATGTCAGTTTCATTTCTACTTTCTTAAAATCTAAGACATTACCTGTGAATGGTAATCATACCTTAGACACTCTGCTTCCAAGTCAAATACAGTAAGGCTAAATCATTGCAAACTGTCTAGAAATATGCAAACAGGAGGACTTTTTCCAAGTATGCTTACAATATCCAAACAAAAACCAGGAAATTTTTTTTCACTTGTCCCATTGCCTAAATCACAAATCCATTTGTCTGTAATTTACAAAGGAAAAATTCATAGTATAAAAAAAACATTAATAAAAATGTTTAAAAAAATAATAATAAAATCAAGTCTGGTGTAGTAAATAAAAGAAGATTCATTAGACGATGAAAAAAAGCAACAACAACGAGAGAGATGTTACCAAAAAAAACCAAACAAACAAATATGTGTGTTCACACACTACGATAATGTCTAGAACTTGCCACTTTTCAAATTACACTGTTAAAATGAATAAACAAAACCTTACTGCAGTATTGTTGGAAGCATGATCTGAGAGATTGATTGACTGCAGAATGTTTTTAAGCTGCTCTCAGTATCAACTTGTCTTTATTTCTTTTGTTTGTTTGCATCTCATTTTTCAGTATTATTTTGTTTACGATTTGTTTTCATCAGCCATAAACCAATAAATTGTCAAACCCATGTTTACATTATAGGTCAAATCTGCAATCAAATCAGGGTCACTGCAGCCTCAAATGCTATTAATTTCTCATAGGTGACAAAGGTTTTAGTGAATATTTTCGGAAGACCTCATGACTCTACATTCACAACCTACTGTATTATGATTTCATGGGAAGTCAACGTCTATTTTTATGTTAATGCATAAGAGGACAAAACTATGATGATGTTTATCCGAGTAATTCAAGCTTCATTAAATGGATAAACGTACCGGTAAATTTAGTTGAGGTTTGATTTAACAAATTATAAATATTGCTGGTTACTTCAATTCGTCCTCTCGGACAAGTACTTAGGAAGATTTACTTGTCCGAGCCAATTTTCACCTGGACACAGACAATTGGACAAACATTAATGCCGAGCCATGAAAACAAGGCAAACCGAGGTGAGAAGATTTTCCCAATGGAAATAATCAAATGATTTTTTTAAAACTGTATAGAGAGATTTCTTTTACCCATGATACTGAAAAGTTACGTCCACTTTTGGCCGAAATGTAGTTATTAAGCAGTGATTACTAGACTCACATTGGCATGATACCTCCGCCTAACTTTTAAGTAATCATTGCCTAATAACTACATTTCGGCTGAATTGCAAACCAAATATTGATCTATGTATCGGTGACATCTGTCTATCTCTGTCAAGAATGTGGTTCATCTGTATACCTGGAATGTCGCCATTTCAAAAGATGATGGAACATGATGACATTGTATGACCATGACCTTAATTTTTTAACCTTGACCTTTGAAATGAGGTCGTACAACTTTCAACGGTTTCTTGTTACTTACAAATCTAGATAAGTTGGGGAATAGAAATGTGGCCCAATTGATGAAAATAATACCCACTAAAATGTGATGGGTTTTAGCACAGAATTAAGATATTTCATTTCTTCTCTTTCATATTTCCTTGATGTAGAAGAAACAGGTAAGTCATATACAGTGGAAAGGTCAAGGTCACAACTTTGTAGAAAAAAAATATTGACCCATAGGCTGCATAATATTGCAGTTTAAAATGAATAGCATTATAAATGTAAAAAATTCTGTAAAATAAAAATTTCAGTTGTCAGCATGGAAATGTATAGAAAATATTTGAATGAAAGAAAATATTACCATGTTATACATTTTAACAATCGAGGAATAAGTGTTATTACCGGTACAATGATGTTTGCCATGTTTGTAACTCGCAACAAAAAATCTGTAATTTAATTTTGTGACAGATATTTTTTCAAGACAAACGTTCTTTCTAAGACTGTTAAAAATGGAACCTGTCTTCTGAGATTACATTCTAAAAACCGCTTGTTTAAACAATCCTTTGAATAAAACCTCTTTTGAGAGACCACCTACATGTATCTTGAGAGATCACATGTCAGTGGCAGATGGGGTGGTCTCAAGACAGGTTCCAATGTATTTTAATACTGTTTGAATTGATATGATTATGTTTATGTAAATGTCTTTACAGAGTGTATTGATGTTGTTCATATACCTCTTCATGAACTACTAGAAACACTGAACAGTAAGTTTTTACAGGTTGTTGAACTATTTTACCTATATATTTAATTTGCTGAAGTTAATTTCTGATGGTAAGTAACTGTTTTCTCTGGAGAATCAGTGGCCAAAATCCAGGTTCATCTGAACTACGATATTTGTACACAGGTCATGATTTGGACATAGGAAGATTCATTCGTGCAAAAAAAAAAAATAAATAAACATACAGAATTATTCTAGCATTTGAAGCACAGCACTTATATGACATGCAAGATTAGCTGATATGTGATCAGTAAATGTCCGATACTTCAGAGTTAAAAATTGTCTAATTAATCAGCCACAGAAAATAAAAACGTAAAGTAATCAAATATGATATAAAACTTGTCTTGTAGAGACAGAGTCCAAAACAGGGTCATTTATGAAAAAAAATATATAAAAAATACAGGACTATAAATAAAGCTTGAGCTAAAATAATAAGATGTATATTACCATGAAAGTTTAGCTGATATATGAACAGTACAAGTAGGTACCCCTGACCTAAACCAATCTTCTAACTTGCATGCAGGGGCTATATGATACCCCCCCCCCCCCCCCCCCAATTTTGTAAGCATATGGGTAGAAAAAGAATAAACACGAATTTGGGTTGAAAAAGAATAAACATGAATTAAAAAAAAAAACCTCTCATCTAATATATTTCCTTGTATTACAGAATATGCTTCAGACGGTGTTAATATAGACTCAAGGGTGTACGCATACGCTATAGGTATGGAACAAGCCCGAAAGGTGAAACATATATTTCCTGACGCAACATAGCCACACTCCAAATGCTGCACAGAAGACTAGAAATGGCCGAACAAAACAATAATGTTATTATATACCGTAGTATTTTTAGACCAAAGTTTTACACAGAGACTTTCGATTTTGATATTGCATAACTTAATCATTCTACTTATAACAAAATTTCTATACACAGTAATCCATCATTATGTTTGTGTAAAAACATTTCTACTGTACTTTGTGTTGTTGCACCATTATCAAACAGTTGTTTAAACAGGGCTGCAGTTGATTAACATATGTAAATAACAGTGTTGATTAATATATGTAAATAACAGTGTTGATTAACATATGTAAATAACAGTGTTGATTAACATATGTAAATAACAGTGTTGATTAACATATGTAAATAACAGTGTTGATTAAATCTTCCAAGTGTTTTTATTGGATGAAAAATTAAACTTTGACCCCACACTACTGATAAAAAAAAAAAAATTGCTGACTCAGAAAATGTACATGAAGATGCATTAGGCCTGGTGCCAAGAGATGGCGATTGTTGTAAAATTGAATGGGGGGGGTGTGGGGGGTCGGTTATTGAAGTCTCTGATAATTTGGGGTTCCTACAAACTGATGCAATTTGGAAAAATTGAAACTGAAACAAGATACAGGTTTGATGTGATTTTGAGAGTTCCAGAGCATCAATCAAGTTCCAGGGCATCAAGACATGAATCAAGTTTTCAGTTACGGTAGTAACAGGTTCAACAACTCGTGTGAGTTGATTATAATGTTTATCCAACTCTCGTAAGTTAATTTTTTAAACTTTGAAAAGACACTCTGTAAACCTGGAGTCTGTCTCAAATTTTGAAAATGAATTAACTGGAGTTAGATAAACATGATAATGAATGAACACTTGTTGTAACACAGCTATATGTATGTGTATATGTGTTTATACAATGTATGTGTATGTTTGTTTGTGTACAGTATCAGCAAGTCATGAATAAAAATGTCACAAAGAGTCAATTTTTTTTTTTTAAAGATTACTTACATGGTGAATTTACAATGTTTGTTATGTTTAACATTCTAGAGATATCATTTCTATTTTGAAAGTGTCAGCTAAGTTCTTTAAAACAGCCAGAGTTTACTGGTATGATCATTGAGAGACCATCCTGTCTGCCACTAAAATATGGTTCCTCATAAGTGGTTTTATCTATAGGATTACTTATTTAAATGGTTTTCAGAATGTGGTCACAGAAGACAGGTGGTCTTTCTGGAAAGGTTCCACTACATGTGCTGTTAACATAGAAATTTTTGCAAAGAAATCTTTGAGTTACATCACATGACGAGAGAAATTTGCTAATTTATACATCCATGTGCATTTTCAACACAATTTTGTTTATACAGTCAACTTGACCTATAACAAAGTGGACGGGTGATAAATTTGAACCACGTGATGACCAGAATTTGTTATTTCAGATTTATGCAGAATGCTATAAGAGAACTGTGAATTAATATATTCTTGTTGTATCCATTATCTCATTGTATATGGTCTAATTATAAGAGGAGTTGACTGTAGTTGAATATATACCCCTTTATTTCCACATAAATAACCTAGTGTGAAAGGATTTCCATATTAAACTCCAGTGAAAATATCAAGGTTAACAGTAAATATCCAGTTTCATGTGATATCTTTGTTATCAATAACATGGTATATCTAAATGATATCTTGATACATCTATCTTACCATCACGTGACATTCTCTTAAACAATATCTAGTACATCATCATAAAACCACGGTCTGGAATTGCCAACCTCTTTCCTACCCATGGTTTCATGTGACCAAAATCACTCGCAGCTAATAAATATTTAAAACGAGTAGGCGTGTCCAATTTATGCAATCACAGTAGTAGTGATCCGCGATGGAAGCTATCGCATAGTTGTTGAACCAATACAATTTTGAAATTATTTAAAAGTCTCAATCTGATTGGGTGACAAATGTGAGCACCCATTACTCACATTGGCTGAGGCTTAATGAATAATAACAATATTATGATTCCAGTCGCATGAAACCACGGGTAGAAAAGAGCATAGCGATTCCGGACCATGGTTATATGACGACGTATCTTGTACTTCTTGCAGCTTAAAGTAAAAATAAAGCTTAGATTTCTGTCGTAAGATTGAAAAAAAGACCCAAGATTAATGAACAAGAAGCAAATTGTTTATTCATTTGATGATGTCAATCTACTGTCCGATTCACGTAACTTGGCAGGATGGAGAAACATTTTGATTATCTTACAGACAGTTCTACTCAGTTTGGTAAAGAAAAGCTTCACAAGAAATGCATTTTAATCATCACTGAATACAAGTTGGTATAATGACACGTACAAAGAATTACTCCTGCCAATGTAATTTTATTGTTGTCATAACGTACACAGGCCACAAAATAACAGAAATCGTCACAACCCATTTACAGGTTACATTAAAAGGAATGACCGTAACCTGCAGGTTACGATAGCAATAAAAAAGACTTAAAAATAAAATTCATCGAGAGCAAAAAAGGAAGTTATGTGATTTGTATTTGAAGTAACCTGAACGATCACTCCTATGTTATTTTGTGGGCTGGGTATAGTGAAACCAGTCCCTGAACCCCAACCCCCCCTCCATATCTGTCGCTGAAATATGGTCTCTTTAGACAGAGGGTTTATAGAAAGGATTACAAAACCAAGTGTTTTTCAGAATGTGGTCTAAGAAGACGGTTGATCTTTCCAGACAGGTTTCACTGTATTACCCAATATTTAAATGTGTCCAGGTCAAGAAAGGCTTCATTAGAATCTACCCTGCCAGGTTACACGAATTCAACAATATCGGTTTTACAATAAGTACAATGTGATGTAATAAAGTAAATACTTTACCTGTATATTTTTTAATGCATAAATAGTACTTCAGTATATGGGACTTCTTTCAAAGTAGACTAGAATTAAAAATTTATGCTAGTTATATAATAGAACTATAACTGAATCGGTAAAGAGACATACAGTGTAAACTGAGTATGTGGTCTATGAATTTAATTCAAACAACGATAAATAAATAAGTGACACGACTTAAAATTGTATGTTTTGTAAATTACATTTACATTTACAGTCAACTCTTGTAATAACGGCACTTGATATAACGGCATTTTTGGTCAAGGGCAGAAATTTCATGGGAACAAATTTACATCCATCTTAATTTGTTTGATATAACGGCATATTTGCTTTCCCACACCGGCAGTGATTTTTCGGGAACAAACATGCATTTTACCTGTAGAATTGACTTGCTATAACGGCAAAGCATCAAAAATGAAAAAACAAATTCGCTATAATTTATTAAAGAATGAAAATAAACAGTTTTAATTGTTGTAGTTATTTAATTTCATTCATGCAATCATACTGAATTGAAGTTTAACATTTAATAGGGGTTTAACAACAAAGGGTGTTAATGCAATCTTATTTTGATGCCAAGCCTAGAAATTTGATATACATGTAACAGCAAATTTTTGTTTTTCTGCTAAAAAAATCCTTATGCATCTTACAGACCTTGGTAAAATTCGTTTACCTCTTACGTTAATTTTTCATGTTTCTTAAGTTATACTGGGTTTATTAGGCTGTTCACGTTTTAAAGTAAAAATGAAAACGAGTGTTTCTAATTTGTTCATTACAAAATACCTGTTCTAATGAAAGACATCTCATGCAAATGAGAGGTTACTATGTATTCCGCAAGTTGAGAATTACTAAATGAATAAGATCTGACATACAGTGGAACCTGTCTTAAGAGACCACCCCATCTGCCACTGAAATGTGGTCTCTCAAGACAGGTGGTCTGTCAAAAGAGGTATTATTTAAAGGATTATTTAACCAAGTGGTTTTCAGAATGTGGTCTCACAAGACAGGTAGTTTATCATGAGAGTCGTCTCTCCAGCCAGGTACCACAGTATTTTTAAATTAACAAGAAACATTCGATGAATTGAACCAGTAGAATAAGGTGCACATCAGATGACTTGCAACATACGACATTTGTAAGTAAAAAATGTAAAAACAGTTGACAAAAATAAAAGTTTCTTTTTTTATTTTCCTGGAATGTATGGCAAAACTACTTATGACATGTAGGGCAAAACATAGCGATGAGGTATAACTTTTGTCTGTAATATGTACATACCTGTACTTTTAGAATTTACATGTATATACAGTCAAACTTGTCTATAAAGGCCACTCAAGTAAGAAAGCAAAAGTGGCCGTTATAGACAGGTGTACTTTATAAAGATTATAAAAAAGTTAACAAAACTTATGTTTGGATGGCTTTTATACGCAGGTGTCCTTTATACAGAGGTGGCCTCTACTATATAAGTTTGATTGTATTGGTACATGTTTTTTCATTTCACAATTTTTTTCATCTTCTCTATACAGCCATTTATGCAAGGTATCTATTGTAAAAACATCTAACAATACTTCAAATGTTATGCGAAATATCTATTGTAAAAAACATCTCACAAAATTTAAAATACTGCTGAAAACATGTACGGTATGACTGTGACTCAGTACCTATACTTATTTGCGATTATTTTCTTATCCAGCACTACGTACAAATGTTTTTCTAAACATTAGAATACCACCAATGTCTTTCAACAAAATATCATTTACATGAAGGCCTACCTGTACAACTAAAACATTCCACAACAAAATGAATATGACAATGTAAATAGAGTATCAACATGCATGAACTTAGCAATCACAAACGCTGCTACAAACATGTACACAAACTGGAACCTGTCCCGAAAAAAAAAAACTACCAGTCTTGAAGGACCACCCCCATCTGACATTTAAAAGACAAGCGGTCTCTTTCAAGACAGGTGGTCTCTCTTAAGAGGATTAATCTAAAGGATTATTTTATCGAGTGGTTCTCTTAATGTGGTATCACAAGACAAGTTCCACTGTACGTGAATAATGATATACATAACGTACAAGATGATTTGCATATTCATGATATTGGTTTAGTAATTAATGCAAAACAAATAATAAATACTGGCCATATGACATAAAAAATGGAAATAAATACTTCTGAAAAATTATTCAGATTCATAAAAATATTAACATTTGACCCCATAGTAATAATAACAAGATGTGTTTGTGAAACACAAATGCCCCTAGTCCCAACAGATTTCTTTGCTGGCAAAATATTCTATTCCAATGTCCTACATTTTGGCCCCACCTCCGGGGCATGTGATGTTCAGTGAAGTATGAGTAACCCTTAGATGAACTTACAGTCTAAGTTTGGTTACTGTATCACAATCCAAACTTGAAATATTGCACTTTATATGTAAGCGGGACGGAATTACGGACAGACAGACTCACGATCCAAACGCTAGATGCCCCTGGCGGACCTTTCAGGCCAGGGGCATAAAAATGTGAAAGCATTGATACATGTCTAAATCGTACATACAGATACAACAAATATGATTTATTTTTTATGAATCGCATGTACTTATACAAAAATACACATATGTTTCTATCCATATCATCAGACTGCACGCAATCATTGTAGCGGATGGATTCAACAAGAGCGTAGCTCGTGTCGAATCCATCCGCTACAACGATCAAGTGGAGTCTGATGATATGGATAGAAACATTCGTGTGGTTTTGTATTTATTACATGTCCCTTATTTATCTACATGTGTAAACAATTTAAAATTCAATCCGATTTTAGCGACGCCACCAAATATTTTAGATGACATGAATGCCATTTAGAAAAGTAGCTCCAGTGAAATTTCCGTATCCAACTAAGTGCAATACGACATTAATTATTGCACGGGCCTATTAAACTCTGTATTGTAACTGTATGATTACATATGCATGTAATAAATGTACTTACATGTAATAGTTACATAATGGATGATCTATTTGTGAAAGGAAGCGGCAGCCGAATCAGAATTTGAGAAAAAAATTTACAGCTGTTTACAGGTCTTTTCCAATTACAAAAAAAGTACATTTTCCAAATTTCACCTATAAATTTCATCTATAAACCTTTTTCCATTGAAAAATTTCCTAAGAAGGTAGTGAGGACTTTTGATTATGGGCAAAAATATTCTAATAATTATTGTATGAGGGAAATAGCACTTTTATTGCCCCCCCCCCCCCCCGAGCCGCGGGAAAGCCACGGGAAATAGTTAGTGTCACGGGGACAATAAAAGTGCTAATTCCTGAAATACCCATACAACAACTGTTTTATTATACCAACCACCATGACATCGTGCTCTGATTGGCTGACACAGAACGTCCCACCCACAGGCTAAGTCCCACAGAATGTCCCGCCCACAGGGTAATAGATTACACCCTTTTACAGGGTAATAATCATTTTCAGTGGATTTAAGGGTAATAGCTATTTTTTAAGGATTAACCTTTATATAAGTAAAAATCTGTAAAGGTATAATAATCATAGCTAATATACAGGGGCCAGTTTCACTAAAGATTGTAATTCTATGTGTAGACATAAATGTAGACGTACTCGTACATGTATCTTTGTTGAAAATGAGTTTCACTAAATGTTGTATCTTTCTTCCTGCATATAAACTTACATCCGAGACTACATCTGCTCAAAAGTACTACATGTACTTATTTCAATTCACACATAACTTTGTGTATGTGTACACATACGTTTTGACCTTTAGTGAACCTGGCCCCCTATTTGCATCATCAACACCACTTTTGTTAAGTTTCCATATTACTGGCATGAAAACATGCATGCATGAATTAACTCATCAACCCCTGAAAAACAATGGACTGTTCTGTAAATCAATGACTTAGACCAGTCCAAATGTGTCTTAAGGGGTGAATGGTTTAATGTAGTAAAACTTGCTGAGTCATCACAATATTGTAAAGGAAAGTACCAGAGCCCCTGGGCCTCATATTTACCAAGCAGACATTTATATAAAAACCACATTTATAATACAATTATTTAATGATAACAAGGGTTTTATTGATAGCACAAGTCCCTTCCCAATCATTAAATCCCAATATAGGGGCATAAAGTTCATTTTTTGTTGCCCTTACGGTAGAAAAGCTACACACCAAATTTGAAGGGAATTGCCTTGTGGTTTTGGAGAAGTTGAAATTTTTTACTTACAACATATATATAACATGAAAATGATTGACTACAGACCTGACAAGTCATCTTCAAAAGATTTTGTTGACTAAATTGGCAGTAATACATTGTATGTTGAAAAATTTATCGGTATATACGTTCATATGAAGACTTTGATATTGCTGTTAAGTTATAAAGAGGTTTTAAAATACTGAATAGCATGTTCAAAATTAACGAAATCAAACTTCACCAAAATTTATGTGCCCTGTAGTCTGAGCATGCAACTGGGCATCATTTTGACCTTTGAGTAGCTTTTGACAGACTAAACATCGAATGCTGAAATTAGCAACATCCGTAAATTGTCGAGAGGCTTTAGCTTCTGAGGCTATTTCCATGGCTTGTGCAAGTATAGAGCCATCACTTGTGGAAAATATCGTCTGTGGAAAATCTCCAGGAATTAAAGGTTCCAGCACCAAAGGATCATAGTGAATACCATCGTATAGGACTAGAATTCTGTCTTTGTAGCACTTGTCCTCTCCGAATCTATCGATTCGTCCAGTTTGTGTGTCCACTACATCAATTTCTACACCATAATTTTGGGAAAGAATAGAAATTTCTATAGCTCCTCCCCAAGAATCTTCATTAGTTATCCATTTACAATATTCTGAGTTGCTTTTCCCCAGAAATGCATGATTAAATACTTCTGTATTACTCATTACTATTCCAGCAATTAGCTGACGCAAAGATGTAGCTGACGATAAATCTATCTGACCTGAATTCATAAGCGCATTAATACTTGTAAATAAGCAAGAATTATTTGCCGGAACTACTTTTCTCATGAGTATTCCCTTAGCCTGCAAAGTCTGAGATTGTAAATCTTTGTCCACTCGTTTCTGTCTGACTTCTGATTGGATAGATTTGTCTTCTTCAACAATAAGTGTGTCACCTGATCTAAAAGGCAGGGTAGATAATTCTTTATCTTCGTCACTCAAATCGATCACTTTTGGGGGATATCCTTGCCTCACTTTGATGGCATCCTTTGGAATTTTTGCAATCTCGGAGATCATTTTTTTCAGCTGACCGACACTAGAATTTAAATTAAGCCCAGTCAAAAAATGCTGTCCACCGTGTGTCTTACATCTTAAATGCAATGGTTTTCCTGCCATGTTGCCCTGCAAGTGGAAGAATATAACTATGTACAGTGTATAAGGATCATAAAATACTGTATACCTGGTCATTTTCCCTCCTCTTTAATTTTTTGCTATTTTTGGCCTTTAATAGGTAAGAGGGCGAATATGAAATGGAAGCATAATTTTTTTAATATTTGACGTATGGGCATACATGCCATCCATGAGACTGGTGATTAAGGGCAAATTTAAGACGGGGTCAATATATTTTCTGTGGTGAAAGGGCGAAAAAAATAACCAAAACCAGGGGCAAAAATTTCCAGGTATATACCAGTAGCACTATTTAATTATACGTGTATATGTTGCTTTAGTATGTATAAATGTTACTTAAAACAAATTAATAAAGCATTACATGTACATGGTTCATACAGCCAATGAGAGGGATTTTTTTTAGCACTTTTCCAGGACTTTTCATAGTGTTTTTCAAGCACTTTCATTGAGTACATGTATGTTTAAGCTATCAAGACCTTGCAAGTCAAACAACTGCTCAAAGATCCACAATACACTAAAGACATTCAGCAGTGCAACATCATCAAAATATTTTACTCAAATTGTATTACTGTATAGTCGTTTAATTTCACGGGGAGAAAATTTCACGGCTTTCTCAATGGAACTTATTCAAGGGTATTAAATATCGCACAAGTTTGGTTACGAATTATTTTTCTGATACTTCGTAAGTGTAAAGTGTTATATTCATGGGCATTTAATTTTGCGAAATTTTCTTTGACCCTGAATATAGTGAAATTAAATCCCCCGCGAATAAAAGCAACTATACAGTATACTGGGTTAAGGGTCTGTATGATCAAGCTTATTTTTCTTTTTTCAATAGTCTTTCTTTTGTGATTAATATACATGCAGTAAGTTGAATTCAAGCACTCTGATGAAATAAATCAAGCAAAATTGCAGTTAATACAAAGCATTTTTCAATTTTTGTTTTTAAGCACATTACATTTCAAGGACTAAATCTATATTCAAGCACTTTTCAAGGTCTGTACGAACCCTGATGTAGCATAAATTCACCCCCCCCCCAAAAAAAAAAATAAATAAATAAGACAACAAGTGCATGTATAGAAAATCCACAGAAACCTACAACTTCACTTTCATTATTGCCTGTCACTATGCCTACCAAGGCAGGTTAGTTCCTGTTTCAGACCAGTAAATCTAAATAAAAACATCTTCTAGATCTTGCCACCCTGATCTTACAAGAGGAACTTTCATAACAGGCAACTGTTCTCAAGTTTATTCTAAACATCATGATATTAGTTGTATTATATACAAAATATTTTTACTCTTTTTGTTTTACAACTAGGACTTTTTTTTATGTTGGACCAGGTAGCTCGGTGTGTAGGGCAACCACAAGATTGTGGGAGGTCTGTGTTTGAATCCTAGTTTGTCCATGCATGTTACAGATGGTGTGCAACTACTAAAATGAACCAAGGTGGCTTGGTATTGTCTTGTGCGAGATTTCATTGAGGGATGAAACTTCAAAAAGAAGGGGAGGAGGTACAATGTACAGGGACCGAGTACTGGTATGTCATACACACAGATAGCTCAGTGGGTAGAACATTCATCAGGGTTTGGGAGACCTGGATTCGAATTCCACTCTCACTATATCCTTTCCTCACCTGTTACATACGGTATATTATTAGAGAAGTAGATCCTTTCACTATGGTACTTTCAGGCAGGTCAACTTTAAGGTCATCAGCTGGGTAAAATCACACTTTCTCCCACCTCGGACAGGCATATCTGCCATTTTACAAAGCCATGATTTCTCTGTTCACACCGTAGGATGTTAGACAAGCTACATGCGCTATGACGTCACAATATAATTTATAACGTTGGACTTTTATGTGATGACAAATATGGTACATTAAAAGTTGTGTCAGATTTCATTTACATGCATTAACATGAACACTAATTGACTAAATGAAATGTTCTTATCTGATCATATGAAAATGAATAAAGTAACCATGTTTTGACTGTTTCGTGATAGCTGCAAAGGTTTAACCTTGGACTTCAACTAAACATTTCTTGACATCACTTTCTAGGATATTTAAATAAATATAATTTTTCTGGCTAAAGTACATGTATCACATGTAGTATTGCAATTATCGTGAAAACGTCTACTATTGGGTGTGTCTAAATCATCAAACACTGTGACTTTTCTGGGCAGTATTATACCAACTTTACTATCGTACGAACTGTTCCAAGAACAAAATATCTTAGCACATATACAGTAAATTAAAACCTCTTTATAATGCCCCTCGTTTCATTTGCCATCTCGCTTTACCCCACAATTCTTAAAGTCCACTTTTCAAATTTTCCCAATAATTTCATTTAAGTTTCTCTCAACCCCTTTTTAATGCCAAATTTCGGCTGAACAGCTCGAATGGGACAAATGCCCGCTTGAGAAGCGAACTTAGAGGTAGGGTGTGAAAATGAACTAAAATCACATACAAGATACTATCAAATAATTTAATGTGTATTATACTGTTAAGTCAAAATCTGTGTGGAAAATTATTAAATGCCATTACTGACTATAATGATTGCCGCCATATTTATTCATGAATCATGTGTAATTGCCAGTGTTGTATCATGAAACCAATCATGAAACTCATCCATTTTGCTGCTGCATTTCATACGATCTAAACTAAAATATATTCTAAACATTCATTTTGAACTGTGCTGTCTCATAGGCAATGCCTAATCACATTATGAACTAAGGCAATGCCTTAAAAGTTTTACAAAGATAATAAAATTAATATATCACAGCTCCTTTTTGCAAATTCAGAAAAATGTATTCACTAGGATCAGGTTTCTCAGTACAGCAAAAATTTTGAGAGTCCCTGGGTCAAAATATGGGGGGTCCCATCCATGATATGAAGAGTCCACTTATTCAAAGTCTAAAATGTACCAAAAACTATTTTTATGGTCATCCATTCATTTCCTTTAAGTTTTATTGATCTATTTTGTTCATACCGTATTCGACCCATTAAGTGCTTATATCCCTATAAGTTCCCTCCCCATTTTTACATACAATCCTGAGTCTTTTCTTAATAACAATGTGATGTGGACCTGGAATCTGTAAGTAACAGTTTATCTGTATCCCCCTGCAACAGATATATGTCCTCGATAACAACTACAACAACTATACCACTTTGCCTTATAAAAAATTAACTGTTTTATGTCAACTTGACTATTTATTTAGGCCCAACCGTTTTTACTGATTTTTGTAGCGCCCTGAACACTTAATGGGTCAAATATGGTATCTATAATTAGATTCTATCTTTCTACATGTAGATCTGTTTGTTTATTTTTTTAATTATTATTTATTATATTTTTATTTGTATCATCCATTTTGTAGTGCATGATCCTCAAATGAGTCATATTTTTACGACTTAACATGTGCTAAAATGGGGGTGCTAAAAAAATTACAAATCACAATCAGGTTAATAACTTGCCAATCCTATTTTGATATTCTAAAAAAATGCATCAAATGTTACTTTAATGTCTTTATGTTAACTGGCACCCTACACGTTTTCAAAAAGGGTTTCGATATGAATAAGCCACAGGCACTGGTTTCCATCAAGGGGGGTTAAAATTACATATAGTGCATAGGCGTGGGAACAAGGGACAGGGGCACTGACACCCCCCCACACACACACACACACACACTTTTTCACATATAAGTTATTTATTTATTTATTGTTGTTTAATGTCCCACTCGAGAATATTTCACTCATATGGAGACGTCACCAAATGCCGGTGAAGGGCTTCAAAGTTTGGCCTATGCTCAGCACTTACGGCCATTGAGCAGTAGGGTTCTTTAACGTGCCAACACCTACTGTGACACGGGACCTCCAGCTTTTACTGTCTCATCCGAAAGACAGGAAACCAACCTGTCGCCGGCGGGACTCGAACTCACGACCTCACGATCCAGAGTCGAGCGCGCTACCGACCGAGCCAGCTCTTCACATATAAGCACATTTCTTATATTATCAAATTGTTTCGAATGTAATTGTTTAACAGTTTCAGGGGCTGAGAATTCCTTAAGTCCGAGGTCCGGGACCAACATATTTTACTTTCGAACCCTGTCATTTTCCTTCTGTGTGGGCCTGAGGACCTAACAAGTCTGAATCAGTGAATGACTATTCTAAATGTTTCTTTCTTTCTAAACTTTATTTGTTTCCTTTGTAAAGTTCAATCATCATTTTCTAATATAAACTTGTGGCAGTATTTGGTTTACATAATTTTGTGTTCCCACCTCTGATAATTATTATATGTATTAATTATATTAAAAATCTGACTCAGATATATTGCAATTGGACCCATATGTTAGAGGACCGGGCCCAGGCAAAATTTTACAAAAAAGTCCTGGACCCAAGCAGCTGAAAGAAACTTTTCAGCCCCTGCAGTTTATAAAAACATTGTTTGGCTTCCCAATTTTGATTTGCTTCCTACGCCACTGTAGTAGGGAAAGGTAATTTTAAATGATAGACATGGTAGAAACAAGTGCCTGTGGACACTGGAATAAGGTCGAATCTCAACTGAACGGCGAACGAACATGTATTGATAAGGCCTACCATTCCTCGTCACCCTTCCCCAGGTACTTGTGTACAGGATCTAATCTCTGTAACATTTTACCCCTCCTCCGCTTGAATTATTTTTTTGGGTGAGTTGTTTACGAATTAAAGATTTATTTGTTTCTCACATCTTTTGATTGATTTTGATTCGAATATGATATAAATATAAAGTTACTGCTGGTTTTTCTTGGCCATGGTGGTTTACTGGAAACTGTAGTGTAGGCCTGGTTTTTCTTGGTCATGGCGATTTACTGGAAAATGTACTGTAATGTATACATTACAAAATCAACAGAAAGACGTGAGAAACATTTAAAATCTTTAATTCGCAAACAATTCACGACAACAATAAAATTCAAGGAGGAGTCAAATGTTACAGATATTATATCCTGTATACAAGTACCTGTGCCTGTGGCTGTGCACCGTTCATGAAATTAATAAACGGCATTTCATTTTAAGATGACGCAAATATAACGGATAACGATACATATATAGGTCTGTCTTTGATTTATTTTGACCTAGCACCTTACCAAGTTTTAGTAATGGTTATTCCCTCCCTACGCCTATAGCAAAATTGTGATTTTGTACCGCGCCGCTTCTTATTTCACTAATGACAACAGGAAATTGACTATATTATTAATTGGAGCATCTCGAACCCGATGGAATGGACAACACATTTTAGGTTTTTTTGTTTGTTTGTTTTTTTTTTCTTTTTTTTTTTTTGCTTTTTGTTTTGTTTTGTTTCTTTTCTTTTTTTGACACCGTACCGTTTAGTGTTTACCCATTGTTTGATGGTCATTAAAACTTCGCAATTCAAAATCTTTATGAAGTTTTCTAAAGTCATATTTTTTAAGATAGGGTCTAAGACCAAGTTCCTCGGATTTTCAGAGACGAGTGAGCGATTAACTAATTTCATTTCCCCCATCTTTTTTCAGAGGAGAGGTTTTTGTAGAGGTGAACGAACAATTTGTAGTTTTTGTGTGTATATTTTTTATAAATCCAAGTCACATTAAAGGCATACATGCTGTTAAAATGACTCAGTTTTTGTTTGAATTATGGGTTTCAAATACATTGTATTCGACGTTTTATACAAATAATAATGTTCTTAAAGATTTCCCAAGTCAAAAAATAAACTTATCAATGTCATGATTTTTGAAAAGAAATCAAATGTGAATAATGACGGAGTCAACATATGATTTTCACATGGATGGAAGGAATATCACTCGTTGGCGTAGTTCATGATTCATTCGATGCAATATTTATGATATGTAAAAAAAATCACACGGCGATATATAACTTTTTAGATTTGTTAAATGTACCTTTTAAAAGGGTCCAACGGCGTGTAATACATTTTTTTTATCAAAATGGACAGGTCGAAAAAGCGAGAGACCAATATTTCTTGACATTTCCTCTTACAAGTCAAAGTTGAAACCCGTGTAAAATCAAGTTTGTACTGTAAGGCATACTTTACTGATATTTGAGTTATTTCCTAAGTGCGGCATAATTCATATTTCTAAACATAAATGTTTTTGGCATTTAACTAGTAATAAAATATGCTGAAGGCTCTTTTTAATTTTTCCTAAAAAAAAAAAAAAAAAATCCGAACATGACACAGGCGGCAGAGGTATACAGGTACATACATATACCTTAATTTAGGTGTTTTGTATCTTTACAAGCCATATTTTAGAAGCGGTGGGTTCGACGAACGATTTTTTTTTGTGCGGCCTAAAAACAGATTTATATTCTGTGCAATTTGTTTATATCTGACTTTCAAAAGATTAAATTTTGCTTTAATCGGACACACTTTGTTTACGAATTGCATTAAAATCTATATCAACATCTATTCAGCATAGTTTATTATAAACGCAAAGAGCGGGGCCGTTCAATTGACTAGGCTGTTTTTGCAGTGGACCGTTTTGACCTGAATTCGTTAATCATATGTATTTTGTCGAACATTTTTTATGAATATAAAACATCTCTTTTGGATGTCCAGGACACATATACAAATCCGGCAAAAATGGACGAATACGGACCTCTGGAAACCAAGAGGTGGGATCAGGTGACAAGGAGGAGTAAGCATCCCCTGTCGACCGGTCACACCCGCCGTGAGTCCACAGTTAGGTCCAAATGAAATACGCGATGAACGAAATTTTGTATCGGATGTAAAGACACGTTTTGAGATAAGAGGACTCCATAGCTAAATTGGAGGGGTATCTATGGCCAAGCCATCATAGAAGTTTCTGACCTCAAGTCGCTGCACGGGTTTGTGAGAAAGTTTGCCAGTTCACTTGCGGGTGGCCGGCGGTCTCTTTCAGGGTGTATTGTACTCTCCTCAGTCACCGTCGCTGAAAAGTTGTCGTGTGGCGTAAAAACAACATTCAAATCCAAATTTTCTGAGATAAAGCAGTTACGTAATATTTATCGCTATAAACGGCTGTGTGTCGGTTGTGACAGAGACACGTGTTATATAATACATATATATATATATGTCTCAGGTTGTGATTTAAATTCGATATGTGTTTTGATAATGAAATACACTCCAACAGCGATATATATACAAAGCTTTATATATTGCTGACTCGACTTGTAAATTTACTCGTGGATCAGACCATGTATCCCCATGTCGAGAAATGTGTTTATATTGAAATTAATCAAATATATTTAGCAAATTTTATGAAATTAGATGAAATAGAAAAAAAAATCATGGCATCAAATTTAATTTCCCGTGTAAAAATCGCACGCCGTTGAGTATTCAAATAGTTTTGGCTTAACAGACCGTTATGGAATCCATTCCCGTTTTTTATATTAAAAATATATATTTTTACATTAAAACTATATTTTTATATTAAATATATATTTTTTAATCATTAAAAAATAGGGATTGAATTCCACAACGGCTTGCCATACGATGTGGCGTAATAATTCCAAAGAATTCTTGTTTCGTTAAGAACGTGCTCTTTCACAAATTTTGATAACATTCTGTTCATTATTTATTTTTTTTCTATCCAAAATTCATTTATTTCTATTGGAATATTCTGATTGGAAGACTGCATCACCACCAAAGACGCACTGTGTCGAAAAAAGCTTATCACAGTTTAAGGATTTTGTCAGAACCTTCCGTATATAAACATATGCATAAAAGTCTATCACCTACAAAAAATTCAAAACTCCCATTACTATTACTTCGCATAAGTATAATTTACCGAGAGAAAGAGAGAAAATTGTTCGGGTTCGACCTTGAAATTATCGTTTACACTTCATACAGCATGTCGCACAAGTCAAGCGTACCGCTCCCGAATAAAGGTAAGTGATGTAATTTAACTTTATTGCCGTTATCATGTGTTGATTTAAGCACATTGGATATAAAAACGCCATTCTCAAATATTCATTATTTAAAACTAAGTTTCAGGACGATTTCTCGATTATTATCTTCATTGTCATAATTTATTTTTCTCGTGTGAGTTGCCTATGTAACGACTAACACTAACAGTATACATGTATAGTCATAGCCGAGGCCGAAGAAATCATTACACTCGTTGGTACGGTAGGCAAGATAAAAAGGGTCAAAGATCTATTAAGTAACACAGATGTACATCACGCATCATTTATCGATTTTCATTAAGTTTCATCTCTATCTCACATGTACACACTATAGATCTTCCTCATTGTACATACATGTATTTAAAAGTTTCATTTTTAAATATCAATTTTAAATAAAATTCTTATTAATTTAATCAAATTTAATTCAAAAAGCGACAGTAGAATAGGCCCTGTAGGTCTACCATTCAATAGCCTAGTGTTGTTCTAGATCAAGCGACATTGTAAAAACCTATTGATTTTAATATGAGTCTGAAATGTTTTTATTTTACAATCTTACAGTTACGTATCTATTTGATGATTAGTCAAGCATTAAGTTTATTTCATCATTTTTGTAAATTTTATAAAGTGAATAAAGCAATCTGATTATGATGCAACCATTTGCAAGTTGCAAGTTTACATGTTATAATCTTCAAACATGAAGAGAAATTGAAGCCAATTCAAAATTTATTTCTCTTATTATTAAATATTCTTTGATTTTGTTTTGTTTTTTGGGTTGTTTTTTTTTATGTTGTAAATGTATAGGCCTACATACATGTACATGTTTAAGGCAAATACATGACAGGGGAGATAATTCTTGCAGAGTTTATTTACTGATATGAGTGTAAGTTTACTGTAGTTGTTGCTGTTGTAATAATGAAGTTGTAATTTGTTGTTTAACGTCCCACTCAAGAATCTTTCACTCATATGGAGAAGTCACCAACCAGTTTATATGTACACTATGAAATATGTATATATATAAACCTACATGCATAGGCGTCCGAAGCAAATTGAAAGTGGGGGGGGGGCTAAACCAACTTAAAAAACACACACACACCAGAAACGTCTGGGGGCTAAGCCCCAAATTTCAACACCTATGTCTATCTTTGCAAAAAAGTGGGGGGGGGCTAAGTCCCCCCTAGCCCCCCGGTTCCAACGCCTATGCCATGTACATGTAATTGTACATGTATGATTCAGTACATAATCATTATACATGTAGATCATTTGTCTAAAGATTAAAAATTGTTTGTGTTTTCTTCAAGTGCTCTATAAAGTTCAACAGACCTGAAAATTGTTTGTTAAGATTGTATGAACAATGTACATGTATGTGACTATGAAATATGTACATTCATTGTTTGTTAAGATTGTATCAGACATTTACATGTACACATGTACATTAAGCTCTCTCAGACTGTTACATATATGGACAATGAATTTTATTTTACACCTCCATTTAATCATACCAGATGAGATTTTAAAAAAGTAATCAGATGCTACATGTAGGTAAGAAAGAGTATTTCCCCTTTGCCAAATCTTCTGTACAATGTACATATGTAGGCGCATGCTGTAAAACTGGAACATCTGTACAATGCTCTTGTGGTTATGTACTAGTATTTTAATTACTGCATATACCTGGACATTTTTTTTTTGGCCCCTTCAAAGCTGGCCCCTTCAAAGCTGTTTTAGCCCTTTTATGACGGAGAAAATATTCATCCTGTTTTGAAATCACCCTCAATCACTATTCACTTTACATGTAGTCTCATGAATGACACCGCGATTCAAATATCTTGCTTGTAAAGTTTTGCTTTGATCTTAAGTTGGCCATCTTATTTGCTTAAGATCTGGAATAAGCTCTTTTCTATTGTTTAAGACCAGTCCATTATGGTCTGTAGTGTTGAAAGGGTTAAAGGCGAAAATCATAAGCAGAAGTGAAAAGTTCCATATGCCCATTAAACAGTACTAAGAAGTGAAAGCATTAATTCTGAAACTCGTTCTGAATCATGTACTTGTAAAGTGACAAACACCAAATAGTTGCCTTTGTCACATCTCAAAAGTTTTATCTTATCAAAGTGCAAAAGTTCAGAGTTTGAGGAATATGATTAAATGTGAACTACCGAATATTATTTCCCAGCTGCAAGGCTTGATGCTGTGAAAAGGTACCATTGTTTGTTTTCTATCTTTCTCGGCTATCTAGCTCGGTAGCCGCACAATATTCATTAGGATAAAAGTAGATACTGGTAATGACAGCTAAAACATATGACCCATTAGTGACTTCATAACATGCACACTTTCTTGTTATTAAAATCATTTACCCGATACATTGTACATGTATATTACCATACAATTTCTTGTACCCAGTGTTAAAACAAATTTATACATGTAGGTACCTACATGTACATTGTACATGTAGCAGAAATCCCTTTGGATCATTTTGGACCCAGCTGGTTACCTTTCAGAAGTCAAGTGGTGTAAATAAATGAAAAATGTCTGTAACTTATTCACCCCTAAAGACACATTTGGAATGGCCTAAGCTAAATGTAAGTCCTTGATCTTTGGTAGAGTTCATTAATTATTCAAGGATACATACATGTAGATTTAGAAGTACATGCATTAATTCAGCATTTATTATTAATATATTATTTCTATGTATGCAATATACATTTAGATGCAGCAATTGATAAAATTTCGTGAACAACATAGAAGTTGGTATTGATCAAGAAAATCATGAATAAAATTGAATAATTGTGCATCAAAAATTTTAACTGTTTCATTCCGGGGTCCTGTAAATGCAGTCATTTGTGTACTGTTTTAGACACACTTATTGGCAATATGTAACTACCCAGGGAATGTTATTAGAAAAAATATTGTACCAAGTAAATCATTTGTTCTTTTTGAGAAAATAATAAAATTAGAAAAATAAAAATAGAAATATAAAACAAACATCCCCACCAAAACAAAATACATGTAAATAAATAAACCCTCCCCCTTCCCCTTAAAAAAAAACCCCACAACAACAGGAACCAATACAAAACAAAAGTCTCCACTTCCTCTTAAAAAAAACCTGATAAAGGGGGGTACCACTTCTGCAATAGGAATCCATTATATATATAAATACATAAAGTATATATAACATATATAAATATGATATTTGTTTATATATTTATATGTATATATATATATAAACATGTATATAATATATGATAAAGGGGGGTAACTTCTGCAATAATAGCCATCATATATATATATATATATATATATATATATATATATATATATATATATATAATATATATATATATATACGGTATGTGTGTGTGTATTACATGGCTTTATCTTAAACTATCTTAGCCATCATTCCATATGCATTGTTATCGTTAATGTTTACAAAATCTTCTGATATACATGATGTAGATAAATGTAATCTACTGTGTTTGCATGGATGCATGTCCTGTGAAGTGTACATGTACATTGTACATTTGTGTTTTGGTGCATATATGACATGTACATACATTACCGGTATATATTACTATATATATTCCAGTTGTAATTTTCATGTTACATTAACAATTTTGAATTTTTTCTGCAGAAAATGTAAACTGCTACAGCATATGACATCACCATGCAGTTGTGATGTTGCAGTATTGAAAGGGTTAAAGTTTATAGCTGTACTGTTTTATTCACACCCTATTGATATATTTTACACAAATGTGCCAATTTGTAAATGTACATGTACAGTAGTAGGACATAAATGTGTTCCCAAAATTTATTTTCGCTATATATTATTAGTAAATTCTATTTTTCTTTTGATAACTTCTCTAGAATTTGCCGTTTATCTTATCTTAACAAAAAACTTGATTCACCAAAACTTGAGATTTTGGTACTCATATGCCGTAAATTCTATTGCAATCAATTTGTTATTTCGTGAGAGTAAAATTCTAGTGACCCATTTTGATGTTTATTACGGTACAAAGATATTAATGAATGGATTTATGACGTAATTCATAAACTCCAAAATAAATCCATTGATACCAAAGTAATTTATGAATGTAAACTGACAAAAATGAGATCAAAATTAGGCCCAGATTTCTAGGGTTAAAAATGCCATTTTTCATTTATCTTGGATGTCTACTTAATTCAGAGGAAGAAATCAAACAAATGTAGAACTACAAAAGAATATATAGTGATATACATATTTGGGAAATCATTTATGTCCTATTACTGTATAAGTCGAGTGATTATGACTTAAATTCTATATTTGTCTTTTTCATTACCGTTTTCAGATAACAAATTTAAGTCAGCCATGGTACATTATAAATAGCATGCATGTGGAATACATGTATAATGGAATAATACCTACATGTATCTGCTTTTTAATAGTTCTATATTTTTGGTTTCTGAACAATTTGACAGTACAAAAGAGTAAATAAAGCATACATGTACATGTACCTGTGTGTTACAGTGGAATACATTTATACATGTGCGTTGTATTACCAAAAATTTATATACCTGTCAGTTTTCCTACAGAAATCAGCTGTGTCTGGCATGGTTTCTCATAAAATACTTGATGAAATCTTTCAAAATGTGAATTGTCAATATACACATTTGTGTGCCATGTGTACATTGTACATACTTGTATACATACCGTACATGGTGTACATGGATAAATGTAGATACATGTAGATGTACATGTATGAATTCCTGTTACACCAACCATATGTAAGTCCTGTTCAAATGTAGCTACATGATGACAATTATACATGTACATACACATTATACATTGTACTATACAAATGTATATGATTCAATGCACAGGGTGAGAAAAATATTTGAAAAATCACTTGTCCCATGGGACAAGTGCTATTTAGAAACCACTCGTCCCAACAAATTTTTCACTTGTCCCAGTATTATACTTGTATTGACTCAGAAGTAAATTTGTATTTTTTCTGGTACAAATTAAAATCAACAAACAATATAATATACCAGTAAATTTTAATGCATAATTGAAACAGTTTCAGTTGCAAAGAATTAGATCAGTTATCATTACTTATGACACAAAAAAGTCATTCATCATCAGAAGAACTGTCATCACTGCTAATGATCTCAGGAAGCTGGCCACTAAAACTATGACTCTGCTGAGTACGACTGATCTCGGCTCCAGTTGAAACATGTCTCCTAGTTTTGGCAGAATAAAGCCAAGTATTAATTGAATTATCAGCTTGAAAAGTGGACAAAGTGTTATCCATCATCTTGATTCTCATCAGACTTTGAAGGGTATTTTGAGTC
Organism: Atrina japonica; assembly: GCA_030159075.1. Taxonomy (NCBI): domain Eukaryota; kingdom Metazoa; phylum Mollusca; class Bivalvia; order Pterioida; family Pinnidae; genus Atrina; species Atrina japonica. The sequence continues at coordinate 681,387 of BROG01000050.1, read as the reverse complement.
ATTTGAGATCTGAACGTGGTCTTCAGTTTATTCATAGCACTAAATGCTCTTTCACAAGAAGCTGTACATGGAGAGAGTGTCATCATAATGTTAACAAGTACAAGTATATCTTGAACATCTGCTGGTTTTAGAGCGAGAAGATTTGCATAAGCTAACTGAGGACTAGTGGTTCGTTGTCTGTTCAATCTCAGCTTTAAATCAAGCCATTGCCCAGAAGCCTCAGACTTCTCCTTTTCAGTCAAACAAGATTCAAAATGATTCAACAAATGTGCAAACTTCTTCATTACCATATGATCTGAGATCCTGCATTGATACTGGCTACAATGTATGATCAAATACCTGAAAATTACTGTAAGGAGGATTCTGCAATGATTCAAACCTTTCACTTATATATTGTATAATACTTTCAAGAAATTTACTGAAAGTAGCTTTCAAATCAACACCTGTGTTTGTTAGATATACTGACTGCTTGGAATCTTTGCCACATTTCAAAATTCCATCAGAGTAATTTTGTTCAAATTTACTGTAAAAGTTTCCTGATGCAGGCCCATTTACTTTCAGACTAGATAATTCCAAAGATGCTAGTTCTAACTTTCTAACAACATCAGTCACAAATAAATCATCTTTCTGATAACTTTCACTGAGATTCTTGAGGATTAAAGTTAAATCAAGCATAAAGTGCAAAAACTTGACAAATCTTTCAGTTTTCAGCTCTTTCAACAAACCTTTGGACTTTGCTGAATCCTCTCCTGAACTTCCCTGACCAACATGTTCTAAATGATACACAGTAACAGCATAATGTTTCTCAAGTGCCACTAAAGCCCTGTGTCTACTAGCCAACCAACGAATTTTCTGAACACCACTAAAATATGCATGATTTTCATCAATTATTTCAGATATTGCTTTCAATTCTCTACGTTTCTTTGGAGAATAATAATAATACTTGAAAATACTTTTGACAGTATTGTCAAACTCTTGCAAGTATGGAATTGTTTTCACAGCATCCATAACACCAAGCTCAAGATTATGTGCTACACAGTGAATAGATAACTGATGGGGCACTTTCTGAGACAACCTTGTAGCTACACCCGATTTTTTTCCCATCATCACTGCAGCACCATCAAAGTTGCAACCTACCAACTTTTTAACTATGTCTTTATTTGAAATTCCAACTGCCTCTAAACCTTTTTCAATACCTGCAAGAACCCCTTCAGCTGTGGCAGTTTTAAGGGCAATTATATCACAAAGCAAATACTCTAGGATTACCAGACTCTAAATCAACAAATCGAACAAACACTGCCTCCTGTTCAATAATTCCAGCATCTGTGCTGCCATCAGACAAAATGCACAAAAACCTTGCCTCTTTTAAAATATTAGTGACACACTTTGCTTCAGTCTCGGCTATTGAATGAATAAATGTTGCACAGGCCTTATCATTTTGGTACTTTGAACCCAAATCTAACCCATTTTTTCTTTGTAATTCACAAAGACCCTGGAAGGATTTAAAAGAGAGACCTTGTTTTGCAACATAGAATGATGTGTTGAAACAGACAGCGAACTTGCTTTTGAACATTTTCATCCAGAGCATTAGCCATTTTCTTTAATGGACCCACATAATTTGACTGGCTACTGAACATTTTTTTATCATGACACTTCATGTGCAACTTTGATTTGTTATGATAAATTAGTGTTTCTTTTCTAAAATTATCCTCACTGCCAGCGCCCTTGAATAAAGGACTATCTTTATCAGCAATATTAGGGAATTCAAGACAGGATGTGCAATACATTTTTTGCTCATCTTCCTCATATTTAACCCAAGGAAATTCTTTGATCCAACTGACGTTGAACTACGTTTTTTCTTTTTCAAAATTTTGCTTTTTTCAGCAAAATCATCAGACGGTAGGTCTACAGCCTTCTCATTTTCGTTTGCCTTTCCTTAGTTTCTGAACTACCGATTTTCTTGAAAAACGAATCTATAGTCCTTTTTGCCATAGTCATAAACTTTCTGAGTAACGAATTCGAACACTTGCAAAGCTTCACTGACAACGAAAAGATAATCTATTTCAAAAAACCAACAGCGGTATCACACTTGAAAAACACCCGGAACGTAATTCATTGAGTTGAGGTTAAGTTCTTACGCGAATGAAATTTATTATAACTATATATGTTACATCCAAAACTATCTATCTATCTACCTAGTTGTGTACTTGAATTTATACCTCGACCTCGCATTGAATTTACAAAGTATAAATATATTTAAATTTCCGTACTTATGGAGCCGTTTCCTGAAAGATTCTGACATTTACACGTGGATAATCTAAATCAACTGTGCGCTTTATGTCTACTGTCATTTGGATCATCCCGGTTCCGATTTTCGGCAATACATTGTGTGATTATATTTGAACAAAGTGAAAAAATATGTGGAGAAAGAATTGTAGTGATTTTAAACTAGAATTTAAGATGCTACGACGGGAATAGTTACCGGTAATTTTTTTTTAACAGGAAATCACTCGTCACCGGTGACGAGTACTTATAATGAACCACTCGTCCCCAAGCAATTTCGACTCGTCCAGGACGAGCGGACGAGTACATTTTTCGCACTCTGATGCATATACAATGTGTGTGTGTATATATATATATATATATATATTATATATATATATATATATATATATATATATATATATATATATATACATGTATATATATATGGGGGGGCCGAGTGGTTAGAGCATTGCGCTTTAAATCACAAGGCCTCTCACCTCTGGTTTGAATCCCGCTAGGGTCATTTCGAATTAAGTGAGAAAGTTTGCCAGTTTTCTTGCGGAAGGTCGGTGGTCTTTACCCGGGTGAGCGGGGTTTCTCCTCCACCAATAAAAACTGGACGCCATCATATGACTGAAAGATTGTTGAGTATGGCGTAAAACAAAACAAAACAAACAAACAAATGTATATATATATATATATATATATATATATATATATATATATATACATATACACATTGTATATATATGTAAATGTCCCAAGTCCTATATCAATAAAGTGAAACTTGTGTATAAAGACCCTCTTATGGACACAACAAAACCAGTCTTTACAGGGAGGTGGTCTTTATGTACATGTATATACATGTAGAGAGGTTAATTTGTACATAGATCATGGTACTAATGGGGACAGCAAAAAAACAGTCTTTATAACACACAGTAGCATACACACTTGAACCTGTCTCGAGAGACTGCACACCATCTGCTTCTGAAATGTTATCTCTGAAGACAGGTTTTCTGTAAAAGATTGTTTATTTAACCAAGTGGTTTTCATAGTGTACACATGTACATGTATGTGGTCTCACAAGACAGGTGGTCTTTCATGAGAGTAGTCTTTCGAGAAAGGCACCATTGTAGATGTACATGTATATGTACATGCAAGTCGAGCCCTTTCAATAGCAGCAGACAGCCAGCAGAACCTGTCTGTCGTAAGTGTTTCTATGAAAATCAGAGTAACTACATTTTGTACATATAGTCGGCTACTTTATCTTACATTCCGAAAAAAATGCTGGTCTGTGTCTCTGATTTAGACTGCTGCTGGACATTGATCATACATACAAATATATATACAGGGATTAATATCAACTGGCGTGTGTCCTGTAAATAAAAAAGGACCCATTCCCAATTCAAAATCTGCTTTCCTGTCTTTTTGTTAGTCAGAGTTATCTCCCATGTCAGCAGGTATCGATTGTGACGTCAGGTCTTTACGTGAGAAAACAGCGTCATTTTCACACAAACATACATCATCACAATTGATAACTTTTCTCATGTTACGCACAAACAAATGACACCACAATCGATACATGCTACGAAGGATGGTACATGTAACTCTGGATGATGAAAATACCTAATATTTTTCTCAATTTTAAGCAAAAATTTCCCAATTACATGTATGTTCACCAGCTACATGTAGGTCACTTTTGGTATACAGACAAAGGGAAAATTTACAACTTAAAAGTACTGCTCAATTATTAACCTCCAGATGAACTCCATGTCAGTTTAATAAAAAAAGTTAAAAGAATTACAAGTTTTGTATCTTTATTTTTATTTATAGTAAAATGACCATAGTTACTTTTAATTTACTAAATTTAGCCCACTGCAATGAAAAATCCCCAATAGAAAGTGTAGAGGACCCTGTCCAAAAAAAGGTCTATTATTATTATCCCCTGATAAATGTATATACTGGTACATGTATACCTTCATGCTGGTTATTTTACATATAACTGGTCTCTTACTCCAAAAACTACTGAAAGGACTAGAGGAATACAATATGTACTGAGTGAAACTAATAAAGACCCTTATAGGGAGGTGGTCTTTATACAGAGGTTGATTTGTACACAAATGGTACTATTGGGGACAGCAGAAAACAATCTTTATGACCAGGTGGTCTTTATACACAGGTGGTCACTAAAGTAAGATTTACTGTATATATCGGGGATCATGGATAGATAAAAAAACAATATTTTGAGTTCATGTTAGGTAGTACACTAGGGTCGAAATTTATTTATGAAGTATTTAATGATTTATCTAAAAATTTTTAGACAACAGTAAAGACAATCGTCTTCAATTATAAGTACCGGTAATTCATTGGACATTAAAAAAAAAAAAATGCAATGAAAAAAAAAAAAAAATGCAATGAAAAAAAGAAAAGAAAAGGGGAGATAATTCGAGAAATAGAGGGAATTTTGAAAAATGAGAAAAAAGGATCTAGATCATTTGAAGCTTTTTAAGTATTGAAAATATGTGCAAAATTGGGCGAACTGTTTTGATCTACAGCTGGTGCAAAATATAAAAATAAAAATAATAATAATATTTACAATAACAATAGAAACTGAAAATTTCAAGGGCAACATGGTAAAATTTTAGGGAATATATGGTAATGGGGAGAATCATTCTGAATTATTCTTGTATACAATTGTGCTCTATTTCTTTCTAAATTTTTTAAGAAATCAAAGGTCATTTAGAGGAGATTCAAAGCTGTGTCCCAAGGTGCCTTGCTTGTCAAAACTCCTTACTGCATCGGAATTTGGAATAGTGTTTTACGCCAAACTCAACATTTGTTAGCTCGCCGGGACAAAAGTCCGGAGAGCCAATGCCATAACCCCAGCATTGTTGGCATTCGTAGACAAAAAAATTTAACTTGGTCTATAACTTTTTAACCCCAAGGGACTGGGCTCTGATATTTCATAAATAGGTTCCTTATGACAAGAGCTTTCATTTGGTACCTTGACTTTTGAGTCACCTAGTGACCTTGGACTTTGACCTACTTTAAAAAAAATTTAACCTTGGCTATAGCTTTTAAACAATGATGGATAGGGCTTTGATATTGTTATGATGTGAGCTTTCATTTGGTACCTTGACTTTTGACCTAGTGACCTTGGACTTTGACTTACTTAAAAATTTTTTTTAACCTTGGCTATAGTTTTTAAAAGATGAGGGATAGGGCTTTGATATTTCACATATGGATTTGTTATGATGAGAGCTTTCATTTGATACCTTGACTTTTGACCTAGTGACCTTGAACTTTGATCTACTTTTCAAAAAACTTAAACCTTGGCTATACATGTATCTTATAAACCGTCAGGGATAGGGTTTGTGTACTGTATTTCATATATTTATTTGTTATTGCCAGAGTTTTCATTTGGTACATGTACCTTGACTTTTGACCTACATGTAGTGACCTTGACCTTGTACTTTGAACTACTTTTCAAAAATTTTAACCTTGGCTACATGTATATTGGTGGCATGTCATTGTCAATAATGGTGAAAGTTACATGTATTGCTCATTTGAAGAAAACTTCAGAGATATTAAAAAAATGTTTGAATACATACTGAATTGAGTACATATTGAATATTTCCAGATAACTTTTTCTACGGATCTAGAAAAGGCACAGTAATATTTCTAACTATAGAAAAATGACCCAGGATTTTCTACCATAGAAAAGTAACCCAAGTATATTTTCACAATAATAAAAAAAATATATTCAGCAGTTAATAATGACCATGTCGTACAAGTTACACGTGTTTTAGTAGGCTGTAATTCTAGCTATATACATGGCAATTGTGTGGTGTTTGCAAGCAGCGCAATTTCGTTTGAAAATTACGATGTTTTCGATGGCATAAGAAGTTTACAATGTGCAATGACTATCCTACTAATAGTATGTTACTTAAAGGTTCCTCTAAAACAGCTACTGATTGACACGGCAATTTTCTCTTCCTGTCATATAAACAACAGAAAAATCCAACTTGGTGATTCCTAAATTTGCCATGTAAATTGAAAACAAACAGTATAGGTAGTCCTATCGTCGTAAAACAATGGTCCGGAATTGCTATGCTCTTTCCTACCTGTAGTTTCATGTGCCCGAAATCACTCGTGCATATTTTATTATTCATGAAGCCTCAACCAACTCGAGTAAACTGCTTGCGCATTTGTCAGCTTATCAGATCAAGGCTGTTAAACAATTTCAGAATTGTATCAGATCAACGGACTTCGCAATAACTTCTGTTGCCGATCACAACTACTGTGATTGGATAAATTGAACACACTTACTCCTTTATAAATATTCATAAGCTACGAGTGATTTCAGGTACATGAAAGCATGGGTAGGGAAGTGCATTGCGATTCCGGACCGCGGTTTTACGACTATGAGTGCGCCCATCTATATAAACATCTATGCACATTCGGGGGTTCTAATTTTCTTTGTTTTCGAAAACGAAATCAAATCGCCAAAAGCTCGAAAATTGTAACAACCCCTTTACCTTATATCTAATGTATATAACCTGGCGAGATGTAGTGTTGTGAACCATTTCTTGACCCGGACACATTCAAATTTTAGGTAATAAAGAATAGTGACATTAGATTTACACTGACAAAAATAATCGTTCTTTCTTGTTATTTTACCTATGAGTATCCATTGGGGAATATAAAGTTTTTTTCCATAAAAATTCTATAAAAAGTCATAACCGAAAATTGAGTAGAATCATCCGCAAGATAATAAAAAAGTTAATCCGCCTATCACGTTTTGTGAAGTGGACAATACCTCTGTCAGCGAAGTACTCCTGAAGTTAATTCATTTCCACAGATAGTTGTATGTCAATTTAATACCAAACGGCATTATGGGAATTACCTTGTACCTTGTTGCTAAATACATGTATACCTTGATAAATAATTCTACAATCAAACAGGCAATGGGCACGAATGAGATAATTGATGGGCATGAGTCAGCTAAAACCTGGGTATGCGTCAACCAATTCACGCGTGATGGATACTACATGTATATGACAATAACCTATATAATGATCTTATTCAACTGAGGTTATCTTGAATATTACGCAATTCCGTTTGTATTTATTGACCTTACGAGTAAAAATCATTTTTTAATCTTCAATCTCACATAACTAGAAAACAGAGAATCACTCAGAGGCGTAATTAATGGGAAGATAATAACTTTATATAAACATTTTGCAAAGCATATTGCCATTTAAATCAAAATTAACAACCTTTGCGAGCAAAAATCGCCGGTCATGTTCCTTTAAGGAAATACCTGGATAAACAAAATGTATGTAAACATTTGTTGATGTTTATTGTACCTGTACCAGCACAAGCATATATACATGTACACTGTAAATACATATAAAGTTTATTACAAAATTATGATACATGTACTTAGAAAAAATGAATCCTGGTTTATTTGTCGTTTTAATTTAAAACAGGATATACAAAATGAACATGTATATGATGTGAATACCAATACGTGTAACTGGTGTTTATAAGTTTTCTAGAAACGTTTTATGATTGAATTTGAAATTATTTTGCATCTGCCCAGTCTCCCAAGGTACATGTACATGTATATGAAATCTTTTTTACAGAATTTTGATTGGTCAGAGGGCAGTCAGAGGAAATTTGTGTTAATGTTCACTTCTATATGGGCCAAGATTTTACGTTGATAAAGTACAGTGTACATATGCACTGTACATTGTAGCTACATCTTAACAGGATGTTGGTTTTTATTCTCTTCAGGATTTATTATTTAATCTTAATCCACAAAATGAGCATACATGTAGATACATGTATAGGACCTGGCACCATAAACCTAAGAATTACCTAAGTCTAAAAATTTTACACAACTTTGGCTAATCCAGAAATCTGATTGGCTGAGCAGGCCAAGTTGAGAATATTTTCAGACTTGAGTAAATTCTCAAGTTTTATGGTGCCAGGGGCAGGTCTACCAAGGTAAATTGGCACATGTTTACAAACACAACGAGTCTAAATCAAATCATAACAGGGGTGACAAGCCACTTGTCGTTCACAAAAGTATTAGAGATTCAGTAATGCATGGAGTCTCTGCAAGGCAATATGTTTTACGGTTTGTACAACCTATTTTTGGAAAGTAGACCGTATTGTTTTGGTTTCTGACTGGACCAGGATGTTGCACTTTAGCTTGGTAGACCGATATATACATGTTCTTTGTATAGGTGAGCAGCATAGGCCCATGTGATATTGCTACATGTAGATCTACTTGTAAAGCCAGAAACATTGATTTCCCGTGTGATTCTTTGATAAACACGCAATCTAGTCAATACAAATAAGGATTTTACCAGATTTACGCACTAGTTAATTAATTAACTGTCTACATGGCTAGAAACATTGTTAACTCATTCACCTCTGAAGTCATATTTGGACTGGCCTAAATCATTGATTTACAGAAGAGTCCATTGTTTTTCGGGGGTTAATGAGTTAAGTTCTACATGTAATTAAAGTGTGCGTGTGTCTATTTAAAGTACTTGAAATGTTACATACATAACATTTTGTTTTTACGTGTATCTGTTCTTTGTTATATAGTGGAACGTGCCACTGAAATGTGGTCTCTCAAGACAGATGGTCTCACAAGACAAGTGGTCTCTCAAAAGAGGTTTTATACAAAGGATTAACCAAATGGATTTCAGAATGTGGTCCCAGATCTAGATAACAGGTGGTCTTTCATGAGAGTGGTCTGTCAAGTGTCAAGACAGGTTCCACTCTATTAGTATAACCTTTTCTGAATATTACCAAGTTCTTATTACATACTGACACATTGTACACATATACCTGTACATTGTATGTACAATTCAAGTCTCACATACATGTATATGATACATGTATGTATAATTACAGTCATGGGACATATATATTCGTCACTTATGTTATTTTCTTCTTTGTTTGATATAAAACCAAAAATTTTTAAATGCCCACAAAATACACTAATTTAAGGAATATTTCAAATATTTTATTTTTACATGAAGGAAATTGAATTCATATTTTTAATCTTTTGGAAATTTAGATATACTCTTTAAGTAATGATTCTGTGGAGGATGAAACTATTTCATGTAAATTTTGACATATTTCATTAGACTGAAAGAATAATTACGGAATTTATAAAATGATTGCATGAGAAAAAATACTGACATTTCTGTAAATAAACATGATGATTTAAGAATGCATATATTTTAGAAATATGAAATTATCCTACTATAAATGTGTACAAATTTGTCAAATTCTGGTATGATTTGTGGATTTTTTCAACATTTAAAAATTGTTGGTTTTATATAAAACAAAGAAGAAAATAACATAATTGACGAATATATATGTCCCATGACTGTATGTAAGTCAATATCATTATCAATTTCACAGTGTGTTAAAACTTGATCTACAGGTACTGTTAAGTTGAATTCTTTTCAATATCTTGGACACATTTCAGCTGTATGGGTGCCAAATTTGTTTTGAGATACATGTACATTGTATATGGAATCATGGATTTGGAAAACTGAAGAAAAAAGTAGGTCAGATAGGTGTAGAAACTACGTTATACCTTTCCTGATTTACCAGTAGTTCATGATTTACACCATATAATGATATATATGTGCATACATGTACATGTGTATACGTATATATATATATATATATATATATATATATATATATATATATATATATATATATATATATATATATATATATATATTTATATATATATTTATATATATATATAAGAATAAGAATAAGGCCATCCTAAAAAAATTGTTGGTTTGCTGTAATGCTACTCAGATTTTTTACTGTGAGTACAAATGTACATGTACATGTAGGTAGGGAGAATTTTTTTTTTTTGAAAACTGTAAACCATGTACAATGTATAATGTATACATGTACATGTGTAATACACAATGTACATTGTAAACAATTTGAACATTATAGAAACCTGAAAACAAAAATCTCGGAATGACAAAAAAAATTTGAGTGGCGGGGGGAGGGGGTGTGTGTGTTTAAGTGAGTACTGGTACAAATGTAGGCTGCGTTGTAGAAAACCAACATTTTTTTATGGATGGCCTAAATGAAGTGGAAGACATTTTTAAGAGATCGACATGTATATGTGAAACTCTTACTGAGTTCTATAGGCGAAAGGCATACTCGAGAGGAGATATCCTCTTTTCTGGATGACGTGTAGAGTTATTAATTGACAAATTCCCATTTCCGTTCTGCAAGTATCAGGCGACATGATTTGATTTCATTATTTTTATTTTGAATTTAAAAATGTAAGTACCGTATTATAATAAAAGTGACTTAGCATAAATCCTAAATGTTATTTTTATAAAAGTTTTATGGACAGGGGGTGGTGGACCCATTATAATAAATTTGAATTAGAAAAAAAAACAACAATTGATTGGAGTTACATTATACATTTATTGCCCTAGTTGTAGGGAGCCATGAGGATTTGTTTACCCAAGGCAAGTCATGTTTCCCGAGGGTGAAGCCCTCGGGGAATATGAATTGCTGCGGGTAAACAAATCCTCATGGCTCCCTACAACCAAGGCAATAAATTGTTTATCATACCGAAATACAGAATCAATTAAGTCAAATAAGATGCAAGGGTTTTCACATGAAAGAGACATGATGCAAGCGAGAGAAATATGACGCAAGCAATGGAGATATGATGCACGCGAGGGAGACCTGAAGTGTACGGTAGTCTACCTGGTACATGACAGCTCTCAGCCAATCCATGACTGTTTTACATGTATTAATGGGGTATAATAATATAATTAGTGTTTTTAATTTCAACCATAATGTGGTGTATGATTTACAAGTACTCTGAATTATAATATATGAGGTACAAAATGTATGTGTATATGTGTGTTGTATATATCTGTGTGCACATGTGTGTGTATCTGTATGTGTCTGTATATCTACATGTACATCAGGGGCCTCCGTGGCCGAGTGGTTAGAGCATTGCGTTTTAAATCACAAGGCCTCTCACCTCTGGTTTGAATCCCGCTAGGGTAATTTCGAAATAAGTGGGAATGTTTGCCAGTTTTCTTGCGGAAGGTCGGTGGTCTTTACCCGGGTAACCGGGGTTTCTCCTCCACCAATAAAAACTGGACGCCATCATATGACTGAAAAATTGTTGAGAATGGCGAAAACAAAGAATCAAATCAAATCAAATCAAACATGTACATCAGAGTTTTTTAAATTCACCGGTCTTACCAGAAAAACCGGTAAATTTTACTAAAGTCCAGTAAAATCTATCTGATAACTGGTCCAAATGACCAGTAATTTTCCATTTCATTTCAATTGTGTATATATACAGAGCAGTAAAAAAAATTTCTTTGACCTGTGAAATTCCTGTTTTCATTGGTCTGAATGACCAGTAAATTTTTTTTATTTCAAAATGTCTGGTACATGTATATCTGTGTGTGTCAGTGTGTGTGTGTGTGTGTGTGTGTGTGTGTGTGTGTGTGTGTGTGTGTGTGTGTGTGTGTGTGTGTGTGTGTGTGTGTCAGTGTGTGTGTGTGTGTCAGTGTGTGTGTGTGCTTGTATCATGTGTGTGTATGTGTGTGTGCTTGTATCATATGTGTGTGTGTGCTTGTATCATGTGTGTGTGTGTGCTTGTATCATATGTGTGTATGTGTGTGTGTGCTTGTATCATATGTGTGTGTGATGGTCTGTGTATGTGAGTGCACACATTTTAAATTATTAATGTGTGTCTGTGTGTGAGTGTGTGTTTGCTACATATACACATGTGTAATTAATGTACAATGTGTGTATTAAAAATGTAGATCAACAGTGTACAATGTACCTAGTCATACATGTACATATATAGATATTTAAAGATATAATCACAATGACTTTACATACAATGTCACAACACATGTACATATAGATACACTTACATGTAGATTGTAGACCAACCTTTCTATTTACATCTACATGTATTTATCTGCTTAACATGTATATCTATCAATGTATTGTGTTTTTATTTATTTATCTAATTGTACCTAAATTTATCTACATACAAAATGTACAGTTTGCATGTACATAAATTTAGTTCTATCTCTCTCTCTCTCTCTCTCTCTCTCTCTCTCTCTCTCTCTCTCTCTCTCTCTCTCTCTCTCTCTCTCTCTCTCTCTCTCTCTCTCTCTCTCTCTCTCTCTCTCTCTCTCTCTCTCTCTCTCTCTCTCTCTCTCTCTCACATCTATATATGTACAATGTATATAAAATGTACATATAAACATTTGTGTGTGTATATATATATATATATATATATATATATATATATACACACACACATGTATTTAAATATATTAATGACATACACACGTGTTTGAATATTTGAGTTTATATTTAAATGCAGCACATAATTTTGTATTGGGCTTTATGCTGTCCATGTATGTATCATGTGATCTATGTATGATACACCGAGTCCGTTTATTTTCTCCGACAGGTAAAGTCATTCACACAATGTCCTGACAAAGAACGTAGTTTTTTACCATTTGTCAGAGCTGTTTAAATAAGCATTTTAACTTTTGTATTTTCTCAAGCGATGAGATCAGATGAAGAGTGGAATATAGCTTACACTAGATATATATATATATATATCTGATACAGTACACTGTGTTTATCAGCGAAGATTATCAGTACATGTACTATATGTAAACAGGCCATTGTTGATTAATTCAGAATGTAAACAAAAACGGGAATATATCGAAGAAGACTAGCATCAGAAGTTACCTGCGTAAACTTTAATATTGAAATAAAAAAAAAAATCATACAAGGAAACTTAAACTATAAACTGGTTATTTCTGTGGACATGCCATGTTTTATCACCGCTTTCGGTAAGATATATATATATATATATTTACGTTATTGTTGATATTTATAACACATTAACACTTACGTTACAATAAAGAAACTAGAAGGACACATGTTTTTTACTTTCATTTTAATTGCTAATTGATTGTTATCTGATGTATTAAGTGATATTGACATTCAAAGTTTGGTTTTTTTTTTTTTACAAGCAGAGATCAAATATATGTTATATATACATGTATACACTGAAGCTCGTCCAGTTGTCTTGTACTTAAACATATTTTACAATTGAATGGTTTTCAAGGACATTTAATGATACGTTATATATATATATACATGTAATTATATATATACAAATGATTTTACACATGTATGCAATATAATGATGGCTTTATGGTATGGTCGGTTAATCACACTGTTCATTTTGTATTGTCTGATTTTTTTTTTTTTTTTTAAGAATAATAATTATGGTACTAGTAGTTTACATGTGTACATGTGACTACCAACTAATTGTTTCTGGCTAATTACGATACTATAAACAGATTTGTGTGATTAGTACTTGTACTGAGGCTCCATCTGTTGTCCATTACATGTACATTGTTGTGTCTGTCATTCATTACACTTGTGTACAACAGGTACATGTACATCTTCTGCTCCGTGTTTATGATTCGTAAGTGCGGTGCAACCTGTTACGGTAAAATCTACCGATTATCCTTGTAGCCCAGTAATTTTGTCACATAAAATGATCCATCAATCTGTGTTTTGGCTATACTGTATTACAACATGTACATGTGTAAATGTGTAGGACACAAATGAGTTTGGCAAAAAATGAATTTCACCATATAATTATAGTAATTCTGCATTTGTTCGATTTTGTTCTCTGAATTTGGTAGATATCCAAAATAAATGAAAAGTGGCATTTTTTGTCCTGAAAGTCTTGGTCTAATTTTGATATTTTTGTTAGGTTACACCCTTAAATTACTAAAAAAGTAATGATGGTTTTATTTGGGTGTTAATGTACGTTATTGAATTACGTCAAAGATCCATTAATTGACTTTGTAATAAACATCTAAATGACATTGATCTTAAGAGTTTTACTCCCAAGAAGAATAGTGTATTCTCCGAAAATAACAAATGGATTGTAATAGGATTTTAGCCTGCATGTATTAGTACTAAAACCTCATCTTTCTGTGAATCAAGTTTTGTTAAAATTGGATAAATGACAAATTCTAAATGAGTTATTGAAAAAACACGAATTTCCTAAGAATACATTTGTATATAGTGAAAATAAATTTTGTGAAATTATTTGTCATGTTACTGTACTATCAAATGCTGATTATGCTATTAATCCTAGAACAAAATTTTAGAATGACCAGCGGAACATGCCCCGAGAGACCACCCTACCTGGCATGAAAATGTGGCCGATCATGACAGGAAGTCGATCATGACAGGAAGTCGATCATGACAGGAAGTCGTAGAAATGTGATTTGATTTATTTGGTGGTTTTTTTAATGCGGTCTCTCAGTACAGGTCAGGTGGTCTTCAATGTCAATGATGATTAAAGACCAAGTTGTTCTAATGACCGCAGTGGTGGTTTGCAAATTCAAACAAATGTCTGACATGGCATGGATTCTTGTTGGTTTCATTTTCATATATGCTCCCCTGAATTTTTTTTCAGCAGAAAAGCAAATGGTGATTTCTATACCCTTTTGCTGGCTACTTGACATGGAATGGTGTAAAAAGGGTACGCCGAACCCCCAACCGAACCGAACCAACTGAACTCATATTCCTCCTTTATTACAGTTTGCGCTGAAACTTTCAACATAAACGTAGATCATTAGTTACTATATTCTCACCATAAATTATTGACATGCTTTAAGTATTACAATAAATATGAAGTTTTTATTGTTTCAAATGGTGTAAAAAGGGTACGCCTATAGCTGAACCAAACCAGCAGAGAACATTGAATAGTTTACGATTAATTATACGTTAAGATTTAATTTGAAGCTTAAAAACGATATCATATAATTTGATGTAAACTGTAATTACTACTTCTGTTTTACAATGAAACGGATGGCAAATGTATGCAAATGTATTATTGTTTGACCCACGTGGGATGAGACAGCATTTAGTTGACTGCTTAGAAACCGAGTTTAAGCCATTCCCGAAGAAGCGGAATTCCAAGCCTCCCAAGCGACTCAGTCTCACAAAACCTGATGTTCACTTGTCTATAGATATTTCATGTGGAAATAATTGTGTTTTTTCAGACAGTTATGACAATATGTCATGTTGTGATGCACGGTACGTTTATGTTGAACGTTTCAGCACAAACTGTAATAAAGCAGCAGAGATATGAACTGGAATAACTTTTCGGTTTGGTTGGTTTGGTTCAGGAATCTGTGTCATATTGTATTCATGCCACAAAATGTTTGTGAATGTAGTTATGCATTTAAATGTAATTATATCTGTTTGTTTTGTTTTTTGTTTGTTTTTTTCTTTCTTCAGCTTTGTCAATGCACTGTAAAAAAGATCTAATGTTTAAAAAAGAAAGAAATAAAAAGAATAATAGGAATATGTATGTATATTAAAAAAACGTAACGAAGTGTAAAACGGCACCAAAAAAAAGATGTATGGTTATCTTACCACCCAAAAAAATGTGCTGAGGAAAAAATTATCGCACGGAAATCTACAGCTTAAATGATTACATTTCAGTATGCCTACAAGTATGCTCTCACTGCCTGATGAGATCCATGGAGGGATTGAAATAGTTTTTAAAAGTTCATATGAGTTTTTGTATTTTTGCTATATTTAATATTTATCATCTTTAAGATACACTAAGTACAAAATGATTTATAATTTAAACTGTACACACATGTTATCATATGGCTTCTGTCGGTTCGGTTCGGTGATTTGCGTACCCTTTTTACACCATTTGCAAGGAGAAATGTGTCATATTTATTTTAGTAGTTGAAAAATGTTAACCATTTTTTGTGACAATACAAAATATAGTGATCTACATTTATGTTGAAAATTTCAGCGCAAACTGTATTTTTACGGTTTGGTTGGTTTGGTTGGTTCGGTTCAGTTCGGGGTTCGGCGTACCCTTTTTACATCATCCCACTTGACATAACCCGTCTCATATTCAAGAACTTTCCAAGACAAGGAGCTGGAAATCATGAAGCATTTGATAGTATGAAGACACAGCCCTAAGTCATCAAATTTACTCCCATTATTTTGACTATATAATCATTTGTAAAACCTTTAGGTTTGAGTAATTATGAAATATATTTTTATTTTTCATCATTCAGTATTTGAGATATAAATTTTTGTGTCACACTTATGATTTTCCTGTAAAAAATGAATAAATATGTTGTCATCGAGTATGGTGCTGAAAATTGGAAAATGTTCTCAAACAATTTTTTTTTTATATTTTTGAAATTTTCAAATGAGCAATACTTTTTATCATTATTTACACTTATATTCCGTTAATATACAAACATATCCAAATTTTTTGTGCGTGTTTACCTTAAAATCATGAAAAGTTAGTTGAGCTTGAGTACTGAGTAAATTTGGTGACATCATTACATACATGTACATGTATAACCATGCACAAATGATGACTTGATATATAGAGGACCTGCTGTGAGGTAATAACAGAAGAATTATTGTACAGATCTTTTGTAAAGGCAGTAATTACCATAAACCCCTTCAACAGCTAATTATCTGTCTGTATTGATTTCTGCAAGATAAACTTCCTACATTGTGAGCTCAAACTCTGGCAGCGGATGTTCTGCAGTATAAATTAGCTATCTATAAATGTGGAAGATACATTGTACATACATGTAAAGTTCTGATATTGGTTTGGAAAAATGGTAATTCTCCAAAGTTCCTTTGAGAGTCTACATGTACTTAATTCTTTGCTCTCTGTAGCTAGCTGTCTGGAAATCTATAAATATTCCCTTTCTTTTTTAAAAAACTAAGACCAGAAATAGAAAAAAGATTTGTATACATATTTTAATTTGATGAGACCCCGCCAGCCTTCCTAAGAAACCCCACCTAATTGTTTTTTAAGCCTGTATCTGTCCATTACATATACATGTAGCCTTTTCTGTGTCTGTCCATTACATGTACATGTAGTATTTTCTGTGTCTGTCAATTAGTTACATGTAGCCTTTTCTGTGTCTGTCCATTAGTTACATGTAGCCTTTTCTGTGTCTGTCCATTACATATACATGTAGCCTTTTCTGTGTCTGTCCATTACATATACATGTAGTCTTTTCTGTGTCTGTCCATTACATATACATGTAGTCTTTTCTTTGTCTGTCAATTAGTTACATGTAGTCTTTTCTTTGTCTGTCAATTAGTTACATGTAGTCTTTTCTTTGTCTGTCAATTAGTTGCATGTAGCCTTTTCTGTGTCTGTCCATTAGTTACATGTAGCCTTTTCTGTGTCTGTCCATTACATGTACATGTAGTCTTTTTTGTGTCTGTCCATAAGTTAATGGACAGACACAGAAAAGACTACAGTGAAACCTCCCTATTAAGACTACATGTACATGTAATGAACAACCACAGAAAAGACTAAATGTACATGTAATGGACAGACACAGAAAAGGCTACATGTAACTAATGGACAGACACGGAAAAGGCTACATGTAACTAATGGACAGACACAGAAAAGGCTACATGTAACTAATGGACAGACACGGAAAAGGCTACATGTAACTAATTGACAGACACAGAAATACTACATGTACATGTAATGGACAGACACAGAAATACTACATGTAACTAATGGACAGACACAGAAAAGGCTACATGTAAATAATGGACAGACACAGAAAATACTACATGTAACTAATGGACAGACACAGAAAAGGCTACATGTAACTAATGGACAGACACAGAAAAGGCTACATGTAACTAATGGACAGACACAGAACAAAATACCTTTTAATATAACCTCTATTAAGAGACTATCTGTCTCGTAAGATCATGTTTCAGTTGCAGAAAGAGGTGATCAGTATCAAGACAGGTTCCCCTGTAATAACACATACATGTACATGACACAGCTGCTGGATAAAATACATGTACCGGTA
Source organism: Atrina japonica (assembly GCA_030159075.1). Taxonomy (NCBI): domain Eukaryota; kingdom Metazoa; phylum Mollusca; class Bivalvia; order Pterioida; family Pinnidae; genus Atrina; species Atrina japonica. Next base: position 663,127 of record BROG01000050.1, on the reverse strand, counting down.
CCTGTTTATGTAGATATGATAATCATGATGCGACAGAATGTTTAAGCTGACTCCGCAGTTTTTAAATTACATTATTGATTTATGCTACATGTACAATGTAAGTTATGTAAATTGTGAATTTGTTGTTTAGAAAATACACAAGATGTACGTGTACATTGTACGATAATCTGTCTCATCTTTGATACAAACCGAAAATATCCTGTCTTGTAAACAGTGTAACCTTGCTTAGCAGACCACCTCACATTTAAGATCACAGATTTTCAGTCTCTTTGTAAATATCTAATAAGTACATAGCCTCACTTAAGAGACCACCTCACTAATCAGACCACTCAGTGAGGTCAGTCAGGTGGTCTTAATAGCGGTGGTTCCACTGTAGTTGGGTTATTTTTTTGAGTTATTTGTGGGCTAGTAGAAGTTTGGTGGCACTAGTAATTTTTTTATGCTACTGGTCATGTCGGTCACTTGGGAGAAAAAATGTTAAATTTAAGACTTGTACATGTATTGTCCGATTCACGCAAGATGGCAGCCGGGCGTAGTATACTTTTGATTATTAAACAGATGATTGTACTCACTTTTTGGTTATGACAAGCTGCATGTGAAATAGTGAAATATGTTTTATTCCTCACTGGACACTCTCTTTATTATGTGTATGGTGACAAGTAGAGAAACAATTACTCTAGTCAGTGTAATTTCAATGTTATGCTTTATTACATGTACCTAAAATTTAAACTGGTTCAGTTCATTTGATTTGATTTTGATTTGATTTTTTGTTTTATGCCATACTCAACAATCTTTCAGTCATATGATGGCGTCCAGTTTTTATTGGTGGAGGAGAAACCCCGGTTACCCGGGTAAAGACCACCGACCTTCCGCAAGAAAACTGGCAAACTTTCCCACTTAATTCGAAATGACCCTAGCAGGATTCGAACCAGAGGGGTCCAGTTCATGAAAGGGTATACTAGACTCCACCTGGCCCGGTTAATAGTAAATTGGATTTTACGATACATGTACGATACATATACATTTTGTACATGTATTGGAACATGTATGTAATTTATAATCTACATGTTAATCGCTTCTCATCAAGTTATTGTAATGATTCTGACCTTGATGTTAAAAATACATGTACATGTAGCCATCGTGGTATCCAAAAATTATATAAACACATCTCTGTGGGAAGGAGTTGACATTTTCTGCTGGTATTAAATTTGCAGTTGTATTTGCACATGGTATCCGTTGCAGATTCTCTGAAACGCTAGTCTCGGCTAAATATTTGAATTGTGATGTCAAAGCTACTATATCTTCAGTATGCATGTTCTTTGTACATGATGTAGGTTCATCCTCATAAGAATTCTAGTATGCTGTAATAAAAAGCTACAGACCATTCTTTTTAAGGGGCAGGGGTCCCCGGGGATTGGGATAGGTGGAGCAATGTTACATGTAGTGGTTAGGTCAAAGTATATGTTCTCTTATATTGCAATACACCAAAATGATAACTTGTACATGTAATTAATCAGGTTCATCATGTCAGATTAAGATTAATTGTGTATATATTCTACAGAAATGTCTTCCTCACTAACATAGGGATACATTGTATATATATATATATATATATATATATATATATATATATATATATATATATATATATATATATATATATATATATATATATATATATATATATATATATATATTACATAGGCGTCGGAACCGGGGGGGGGTCTTAGCCCCCCACTTTTTTTGCAAAGATAGACATAGGTGTTAAAAAATTTTCTGACGTGTGTATGTGTTTTAAGTTGGTTTAGCCCCCCCACTTTCAATTTGCTTCCGAGGTTATATACATGTATATAACTCACTGTAGATGAAATGCCACAAATGTAGACCTATGCTAAAGACCTAGGCCAGTGCACTTACAAAAGACCTTGTAATGTTATTTCTATCATGTACATCCAGTTAAAAGACTCTAGGTTTCCCGAAATGTAAAGTCTTAAGATATGCATCAGGACAGCGATTTTTTCACCCTGTCGATATCCTACATGTACATGTATGAGGCGGAAATGAAGCTCCATTCCCAATGCAAACTCAATGCACTTTTTCCGCAATTGAATTCATATTGCAAAGAATTTTTCTGACTCAAACCCTGGACCCAGAATTTAGGATTAGGAGGTAGGAAAATCCTTGTCAATGCAAAGTATTCTCGCACCTGGGTTCCTCTGCTTTGTTTGTATTAATCTTTGAAAATTGTTGGAACGATATTTGAATTCATTGCCACTTAGACCTCAGTTAAACATAGACCTTACCAAATTTGTTTAAAAGGAAATAGATGTTTGTATATCTATTTGTGGTGGGTGGACAAGTGATGAGTGATGTGGCTACTAAAATAATGTAGGTCAGTCTGGCATATACATAAACAAATGGAATTTGTTGTTTTATAGAGGTGCAAAAACAAAAAAATCATAAAGCACCATGGTTGATATCTGGATAAAAAAAAGTGTCGGTTTCAGCATGTATGAACCAGCATTCCGACTCCAGTTAAGTCTTCTTGATATCCCACTTTTGAGTTTTTTATATTTGAACTTAAATTAAAGTGGAGCTAAATTTTCATTATGTCACTGTTTGTCAGAAAGTGTGCCAGCCAGTTCACATGTAGAAGGTTGTCAAGTGGTCTTTTTTCTGTCTTTTTACAGTGTACATGTACATATTGTAAATTTCTGTTGTTGTTTTTTATCATTCCACCATTAACTCTTCAGTACCTGAAATATAATGGACTCTTCTGTAAATCAGTGACTTAGATCATTCCAAAGGTGTCTTTAGGGGTGAATGGGTTAAACATTAGTCATCATCAGGTAGCTGAAATGTTATTGAGTGGACATACATATCGGTAATCAATTAAAAGGATGAAATGTGATATATATGTGTATCACTATGACCTACTTTCAAAACTGATGACGCTGGATGTGATTTTTCGTGCTTTTCTTGCTACCACACAGATAGGCAACAACTGGGGAAATAACTATTCATGTAAACAAAAACGTGGAGATATTTTTAGCCATTAATTGATGTTCTCTAAGTTCATTGTGGTCATTACTACAGGTTGTGCTTATAAATATTTGTCTCCAGTAATAGTTTTCTGTCAAGTTTAAGGGAAAATGATGAGTTCTTTGAAGTACATATATATAGTGACAGAGCATGTACATTCGATTAATGTCAGCAGTCAAAATTGACCTACATGTACTGATAAACAGAGGAACAATTTGCCCTGTGTAATGTTGATATGTACTATTGTACACAGACATTATTTTTCACTTGGATTTTTGACTTGAAGCTCTTTTGAGTATTCTGACATTAATTGAATGTCATGATGATGTCTTGGTGCTTTGCAGGTAAGTATTGCTGTTAGTATCTTGTACATTCTAGTTTTTTATATGCCTTGTGGCTTGTTTGTTTGTTTGTTTGTTTATTGTTGTTTAACATTCTACTCAAGAATCTTTCACTCATATAGAGACGTCACCAAATGCCGGTGAGGGGCTTCAAATTTTGGCCTATGCTCGGCACTTACGGCCATTGAGCAGTGGGGGTTCTTTAACGTGCCGACACCTACTGTGACACGGGACCTTCAGTTTTTACTGTCTCATCCGAAAGACAGGAAACCAACCTGTCGCCGGCGGGACTCGAACTCACGACCTCACAATCCAGAGTCGAGCGCGCTACCGACTAAGCCAGGACCGCTCTCATGACACATAGTAAATACATGTATTAACGTCATGGTGACTGGGTGTGGTTTATATTTGAATTTAATTTTGAATAGTGTTTTACACCGCACCACTCAACAAGTACAGTTATACGGTGGCGACCCAGTTTTTATTGATGGAGAAGAGAACCTAGTTATAATGTACACAGGAAAAGACAACCTGCCTTCTGCAAGTAAACTGGCAAACTTTTTCACAAAAATCAGCTTAGGTTTCAGCGAGACTTGAACCTGCGCTGACAGGAAGTGAGAGACTTCATGGTTCAAAGTGCAATGCTCTAACCATTGAAAGGTCTCCGTTGACATTAACAGTCCCTCTGAGCATTGAAATAGTTACTGGTAAGTGCATAGCACGAGTCAAAATTTGTTACATTTCATCTACAGCTTTTGTTGTCTCCATATCAAGATAACGTCTCGGGAGGACGTTACACGACAATAAAACAAAACAAAAGAGTTTGGTATGCAAATGTACATTGTAACATTGGTGCATGATAATCATGTCACGTGTGTATAGTTGCTTCAGTCAATATGGACAGTCATACATGTAGGTATACAAACTCTGTTTAGTATAGAGCATCTGTTAAGATAAATATTACTTACATTTAAAATAACAGTATGTATATATCCCTGTATATCCACGTACATGTATAATGTTCCTGCTCTTTAAAACATGAACCATCTGTGCTATGTTTCCGAGGATATTCTTTCTTTAAACGTGTGCACCAAACTGTCCATATTAACTGCATCAAATATTTGTATTGATAAGCTTGTACACACATCCTACATGTAATTACAATGTGCAAATGGCCCTTACATTTTATTACTACAGTAAAACCTTTTTTAGTGACCACCTGTGTATAAAGACCACCTGGTCACAAAGACGTTTTTTTTTTTGCTGTCCCCAGTAGTACCATCTGTGTACAAATCAACCTTCATAAAAAACACCTCCCTATTAAGATAGCTTTTGTTGTGTCCTTAAGGAGGTCGTTATATTCAAGTTTCAGTACCGTACATGTATATTATACATATACTGGTAGGGGGCCTCCGTGTCTGAGTGGTTAGAGCATTGCGCTTTAAATCACAAGGCCTCTCACCTCTGGTTCGAATCCCTCTAGGGTCATTTCGAATAAAGTAGGAAAGTTTGCCAGTTTTCTTGCGGAAGGTCGGTGGTCTTTACCCGGGTAACCAGGGTTTCTCCTCCACCAATAAAAACTGGACGCCATCATATGACTGAAAGATTGTTGAGTATGGCGTAAAACAAAAAATCAAATCAAATCAACACATATACTGGTACATGTAGCAGAGTCCAAACATGTGTGATATAAGTACTGCCACTGGGTACATGTATATTGATCTGACATGTGGTTAAGAGGTACATGTACATGTATACCGGTATGCCCTAATTTCATTTATGGTGTGTCACCAACTATGAAAAGAAGTACAAATGTCCATGGCCTGGAAATTTATTTTTATTTTGAAAATTAGTCAGAGAAAAGTGCACCTACAAAAACTTTTATGGCAGAATGTTTGTTTTAATACTTAAGATGAATTTGTTAATGAAAAATTGTTTTCTGAGTTTTTTTAGATTAAAGATAATGTAAACTGACATATGTACTTTGATAATTTTGCCATCTTAGTACATGTTTGATTTAATTTGATTTGATTTTTTGTTTTACGCCATACTCAACAATCTTTCAGTCATATGATGGCGTCCAGTTTTTATTGGTGGAGGAGAAACCCCGGTTACCGTGGTAAACACCACGACCTTCCGCAAGAAAACTGGCAAACTTTCCCACTTAATTGGAAATGACCCTAGCGGGATTCGAACCAGAGATGAGAGGCCTTGTGATTTAAAGCGCAATGCTCTAACCACTCGGCCACGGAGGCCCCCCGCTCTTGGTACATGTACTGTACATACAGTTTATGGCAGGATATATGCAAAGGGAGATAAGTCTAAAATGAATTAAACCTAAACTGACAAGCAATAGTTGTAGGTCTAAGGGAGCTTACTCTTTCAAACTTAGTCTGCTCACAGTGTACAATGTACATATGTACATGTAGTTGAAAAAAAAAATGAATGTTATTTCAGAAAAAAAAGATTGCATTTGTTTGTGACAGAGAGGAACATATTTCTGAAAGACTTATTTGATCTGTTTTAATTATAAAGCCATAGACCAGTTGTTATGTCTCCAGTAATTTTCTGAGGTCATTTTGTGATTTTCCCTAAAAAAAAAGTTGGCTTTTCATTTACATTTAAAAATGCTGCTGTATTTGAGGTTATTGAAATTTGTAGTATATACATGTACCGGTATTTTGTATGCTGTTTCATAACTTAACTCTGGTTAATGAGAGATTTGACTCATATAAACCTTAATTGCTAGACCATAATAGTTGTCCAGTGTGACAAAAAAAAACAAAACAAAAAAACCCCCAAAAAAACAAAACAACACTATAAAGGAAGAGAGAGATACAATACAATGAACTTTAACATAGACTACCATACATCTGGGCCTGGCTGCAACACCACAGAAGCTTAAGAATTAATTAAATCTAAAAGTTTACTCAAGTTTGGCTAATCATGAAATCTGATTGGCTGCGCAGGCCCAGTTAAGAATATTCTCAGATCTGAGTACATTTTCAAGTTTGATGGTGCTGGGCCCAGAAGGTCTACTGATTGAGCTAGTATTGGTCAAATAGTTAGACTTGGTATGTTACTGAATTATGCATTTGTTGGCAGACTCCTCCCCACCTTTACAGGTGCTTGTTCACATACATGTATCATCAGGTATACATAGTCTGAGTCACATATAACTAGACAGAGCAGAGTAACCTTTTGATTATCTTACGGATGATTCTACTCAATCCTTGGTTAAGAAAATGATTTACGGGGAAATGGATCTATTTATGACTGGATACCATTAAATATGATGACAAATACAAGAGAAAATGGCTACTCCTGCCAGCCTAATTTGAATGTTGTTTATGATGTATTACCTAGAATTTAAACTTGACTCCAGGTCAAGATCAGGTTCACAAGATACCATCCTGTAGGTTATACACGTGTATTTGACTATATATGTAACAGGGTCAAAATTAATAACCGGATGTATTGGATACATAAGGACATGTACTGTACATTGATTTAAAGAATACATTGGAACCTGTCTTTTGAGACCACCCCATCTGCCACGGAAAGACGGCTGCTAGGACATGGTTTTTTTCTTTAAGTAATAATGTATCCTTACATGTATATAAAGATATGTTCTCATTAATTATATTGTACACTTGCACATATTGGTTTGTTTAAAAGCATTACGAATATGAAAATAGTAAGTAAATGTTATTATTAGTGGGAATGTATCAAAACAACAAGTGGTATTGATTGTAGGGAATGTTCATAGCAAACTCACTATAGAAAGTTTGTAGACATGTGTTGTCGTTTGTTTTCATCCTAAGGGGGAAAAAATGGATTTCAGGTGAATTCATTCTACCCAAATTTAGTAATTTTATTTTTCTCTTTGAACAAAACACAAAACAAAATGCTGAAATAGGCAGATTGCTTCCGTCTCTATTTATAATTTTATAGTATTGCTAAGCCAGTGCTGGGTCAAGTCAAATTGACACCGAGTGATTTCTTGTCATTAAGTCACAAATTTGCATTATTGAATAAACTTACATTCCATATTTTTTTCATGAAGTTTAACCTGTTATATGTATTGAAACATTATTTTGGCCAAACAGGCGTTCGGACAATTAAAGAAGCTAAAGGAGAGCTAATTTTTTTTGGTAATACAGTTATAATGATGAAAATGTGGTTTTGTGCACCCCCTATCCTCATTCATTCTACCTGGAGGGAATTCAATAACTAGGCGTCAATCAGCATAATCTCACTGAGGTGGTATTATTAAAAATACCAAGCTACAGTTTTACTAAAAAGATGAGCCAGCCTGGCTCAGTCGGTAGCGCGCTCGACTCTTGATCGTGAGGTCGTGACTTTGAGTCCAGCCGGCGGCAGGTTGGTTTCCTGTCTGTCAGATGAGACAGTAAAAACCAAGGTCCCATGTCACAGTAGGTGTCAGCACGTTAAAGAACCCTCACTGCTCAATGGCCGTAAGTGCCGAGCATAGGCCAAAATTTGAAGCCCTTCACCGGCATTTGGTGACGTCTCCATATGAGTGAAATATTCTTGAGTGGAATGTAAACAACAAGAAACAAACAAGAAACAAACTAAAAAGACCAAGACAAATGCTCAAGACGATTGTTTCTGTCAATAAGACTTCATCAGTTCAGCAGTTGAGCTTGAAATTAAATGATAAATGTATATTTCAGAAAGAAAATACTGGTATCATACAAGGCGAAATAATAAACCTAAATGTTTAGCCAAATTCATCTAAGAGTACCCACTCTAAAATCATAGCTTTCGAAAAATTAAAGTTTAAATAGAACAATCCGAGTGAAATATTACTGGAGTATATAAAATTTATAACTAGATACATGTATGATGCAAAGACATTTTCTACACATCCTTCACATTTTTTTGTGGAATGCCACCAATAGTATGACATAATTTTTTTTTAACATGAATGATGGTATCTTGACATAGGAAAACTTATATATATACATGTACATATACATGTATGATATCAAAATATCATTCAACCAGCAAATCTTGTAAATACATTTGTACATTGTATCTACAAAATGGTCAGGAAGTAATCAGATGCCATGTCTTCATGCAGTTTTCATGTAAGCACAAAAATAATTGATGTTTTTTTGGCAAATGCACCCTGTTTTCGATGGTAAATCATGTTGTCGGGTTTTTTTTATGGTATACATTTGTACTATTGTTTCATGATTATCACACACTTTCCAAAAAAATATTCCGAACTTAGCTAATGCTGCTTTAATCATGTGAATTTCAAGATGTTGTCTCGGAAGACAGTTGGTCTTTTACAAAATTTAGTGGTCCATCAACACAGGTTCCATTGCACATACATGTACCATCGTTAAATCGTCTATTTTAAAGTGACTTTTTTTTTCAGCATTTTTTTTCATATACAGGAATAAACTCTGTCTGTTAGATGATATCGTTTTTTTTACCTTGCTTTTGTTTTCATTGGGAATGACATACACGTATCTAAAACAATGTAACGAGTAGTGATCATTGTAATAATAGCAGTATTAGTAATAAATTGAAGTTTTTATGTTAAATTCTGTAAAAGGCACGTTTAAAAATACAATCACGGTCATAAATAAATGGCGTCTTGATATCGGGATGCACTAAGTAGGAACTGGTTAGACAGCGTCGTGATAGATGTAACATATGCCTGTACTTACAATGCATATGAATTTGTTGTCTAGTAATTTGTACAGTGTTTTCGTAGCAGTAGCACAATCAGGGATCCTGTAGCTATTCTATTGATCTAACTTCCTTCTTTGTTTACGTAACATAAATAACAACATTATATCATTTTTGTCATTACACGTCGGTACATGTATGACTGTTGCAAGTAGGAGCCAGGATAACATACATGTACTTTACGACAGATTTCACCATTTCACCTATCATCAACCCATACAATGCAGTTTTCAAAATTTGATCCTTCTAAAAACCACAGGAGCTGTAAATTTTATCTGTAAGTTGAAATCGTGAGTCAAACTCTCAATCGTATATGTATATAGGTATTTGTCCAACGATTGGATGTTTGACTCTCGATTTAAACTAACAGATAAAATTTCCAGCTTCTGTGCTAAAAACCAACCACTTCCTGATGTCGATCATGTTGACTTTTTCCTTCTGTTTTAACATAAGTTAATATCATATTTTCACCTTACTAGCAACATTCTGTGAAAGAGCACAGTGTTGATATTGAACTGAAAGGGAATCAGACTAGGGTCCTTCTGCTTACATAATGCAAAGGGATTGCTATTGCCACTAAGCCGCCTGCCAGTGTTAAAAGAGATGGCTCTTACCACTTAAGCAGCCCACCATTGTTAAAAAAAAAAATTATTGTTACCAATTTGCTGCCCACCAGTTTTCAGAAATTGTTCTTACCACTAAGCAGCCTGCCAGTGTTAAAAGAGATGGCTCTTACCACTAAGCAGCCTGCCAGTGTTAAAAGAGATTGTTCTTACCACTGAGCCGCCCACCAGTTTTCAGAGATTGCTCTTACCACCAAGCGGTCTTCCAGTGTTCAAAGAGATTGCTCTTACCACTAAGCCGCACACCAGTGTACAAAAAGATTGCTTTTACCGCTAAGTCACCCACCAGTGTTCAAAGAGATTGCTCTTACCACTAAGCCACACACCAGTGTTTAAAGAGATTGTTCTTACCACTAAGCCACCAACCAGTGTACAAAGACATTGCTCTTACCAATTAGACACCTGTCAGTGTTCAAAGAGATTGCTCTTACCACTAAGCCGCCCACCAGTGTTCAAAGAGATTGTTCTTACCACTGAGCCGCCCACCAGTTTTCAGAGATTGCTCTTACCACTAAGCGGTCTTCCAGTGTTTAAAGAGATTGTTCTTACCACTTAGCCATCTGTCAATATTCAAAGAGATTACTCTTACCACTAAGCCACCCATTAGTGTTGAAGAGGATTACTATTAATACTAAGCTGCCACAAGGCTACAAGGTGATTGATCTTTATACTCAAAATACTGGAAATATAACAAAGAAATTGGTTGCCAATTTTTACTTGTCTAGTATTTACTGACAATTTTTTTTACATACAAAAATACTTTAATAGGACTTGAAACTTTAGATTTATGTTTTTTTTTTTCTTTAGAATGCACTTGTCCATGGACAACCAAACTAAAAAAATTCACTCGTCCGGATGGTAAATGTAACGGGTCAAGCAAGTTGGTCATAGGAATTCCTCACCCCTGATACTTCATGTAATCCACCTTGAACTTGAGTATACATATGTACAAGGTGATTTCTCTTACCACTAAGCTACCCTGAGGGTACAAGCTTATTAGTCTAAGCAATCCTATTGGTACAAGCTTATTGCTCTTACCACTAAGCCACATTGAGTGTACAAGATAATTGCTCTTACCTCTAAGCCACATTGAGTGTACAAGCTTATTGCTTTTAGTACTTAATTACCCTGAGTGTACAAGCTTATTGCTCTTACCACTAAGCCATCTTGAGTGTACAAGCTTATTGCTCTTACCACTAAGCCACTTGAGTGTACAAGCTTATTGCTCTTACCACTAAGCCATCCTGAGTGTACAAGCTTATTGCTCTTACCACTAAGCTATCCTGAGTGTATAAGATTATTGCTCTTACCTCTAATCTACCCTGAGTGTACAAGCTTGTTGCTCTTACCACTAAGCCATCTTGAATGTACAAGATTATTGATCTTACCACTAAGCCATCTTGAGTGTACAAGCTTATTGCTCTTACCACTAAGCCACCTTGAGTGTACAAGCTTATTGCTCTTACCACTAAGCCACTTGAGTGTACAAGCTTATTGCTCTTACAACTAAGCTACCCTGAGTGCATAAGCTTATTGCTTTTACCACTAAGCCACACTGAGTGTACAAGATTATCACTCATATCACTAAATCATTCTGTGTGTACAAGCTTATTGCTCTTACCACTAAGCCACCCTTAGTGTACAAGATAATCACTCTTATCACTTATAAAGCCACCCTTAGTGTACAAGATTATTGCTCTTTCTGCTAAGCCACGCTGAGTGTACAAGCTTATCGCTCTTACTGCTAAGTCACGCTGAGTGTACAAGATTATCACTCTTACCATTAAGCTTTCATAAATTGTTGGACTTTCAGACATCTGACATTGTTCAATGTGAAGCATCAGGCTGCATATGCTTGTGAACTGTCACTATCTTCAGGACATGTGATCTTTCCTATGGTGTTCCTAATGGAATCGAAGTTAATTGGCTTACATGTGATGAATATACATTTTCCTAGATAGCCTTTAGACAGTTTTACTGGATAATCCATCAGTATAAATAAAAGATGAACTTGTATGTGAAAAATTCTATGGTATGGATTGATACGTACGCTATTGTATTCCATTTAGACATGCAAAATTAATTAAAGCAACAGGAAGTTTACCCAGGATACTTTTATTTGTTTCTGCTCAACAATAATTTACATGTAGCCTATGCATGCTGTACCTACATGTACATGTACATGTATATTATGTTCATGTGACCAGACTTTTGTTTATCAAAAGGTCAAATCGAAATCGCAATACATACTTCAAGTACAATGTACAAAGTTCTCCCGAGGAAATTTCATTTAGGGATGTAATGTATTCCTTCTTAATGGAAAACGGGGGTTCTTTTTGAAAGTTTTTGGTTATCGATCCTTTAGGAATAGATATAAGTATGGATTATGTGTATGTGTGTATTATTGCTGGTAAGACCAAAACTAAAAATTAAAATAGATCTCGTGTGATCTGATGACTGATCTGTAAGGGCCGTAAATATATTTTCTCATCAAAAATTAAAAATTTTGTCCAACTTTTATTATCAAAATCTAAAAGAAAATTGGAAAAAAAACAAACGTTTCGCCTACTGATCAACCCACTTTTGAAAAAAATACTTATCTGGGTACATTTGTACCCATCATTCAAGTAATTTTTTATTTCACTTTGACGAATGTCCGGAGAGCTAATGTCATACTCCTGTCGTCGACGTCGTTGTCCTTGTTGTAGTTAGCGTCCATCGACAAAACATTAACCTGGCCTATACGTATATATTGGTACATGTATCTTGACTATTGACCTTTAACATGTACATGTTGTGACCTTGACCTAGGACATTTACATATTTTCCAAAAACTTTTATCTTTAACCACTTTCTGGTATGTGTCTTTATATACATTGTAGATCAAGAAATAAAATGCAGGCCAGATTATTGTCACTAGTCCTTTTATGCCCAAAAACAGATTGACATTAATGTCGGAACACTATATCAAAACATGGAATATTGTGACATTTTGATTAAATTTATATGAAATTGAGCATCTTAGTTTTGTGACCTACATGTTATGTACAGTGTAATCAATGCTAAAAGTACACAAAAACACATACCGGTACTACGACTAGACATCTCTCTCCCTATCTCAAAGGGACGAGTGGCAAGGACTTAAAATAGTCATACTCCTTGTTAAATCAAACCAAAGCAGCCCAATAAATGTATCACACCATGATACATCCTTGCACCCTGACCTGCCCATGCACTCAGTGTCGATGTCAATGTTGCCTGCATACCAATATTATGGAGGAAAATATACAAATGAAATATTTGAGACTCTTCAGGAAGAGTTCACATGCACTTTATACAACATTGATTTCTCCCCTGCAGGGTTCAAAGTCCATGTTGTATCACTTGTATGTGTGTCTACCTGACTAAGTCTGCCCTTACGATATCACCTCAAATATTTATGGAAATTTAGCTTTGCTATATTTAAAGTTTATCTACATGTCTTCAGAGACATCTTTTCATGGGAAGAAAAATTTATACAGCTATCTATTTTTTTTTTTTTATTATAGCCAGCTTTGATTTACATCTTGTTTTTGTAGTTAAATGACACAGTTTTTATAAAAGAAAGTTACATATTCTGAAATAATTGATCGAGTGAGTAGCATTGTTAACTACAGAGCATGATGCATTTTAAGCAAAATCATTGACGACATAATTCATCAGAAAATTGCTGATTTTGGGATACTTATTACTAAACGCATAGTTGCACTTAAAAGTTGATGAACAACGGTTACACCTGTGTGGTTTAAATTGTTAAATTTCACAAATTCCATATTGTAGTCTAACCTAATTGAGTGTTATAAAACTGACAACAATCTTAGATTTATAATACTCAGGAAGAGTTTTATAAAGCATTGTGAATTTTATCTCTGGATTGATTCTGATTAGAATAATTATCTCTCACATACATGTATGGCTTTGAATATTAAAACAACAGTCTGATGATCTTGCAGTCTGATGTTGTTGGGTCGTCTGAGCTGTTGTGAAAACTTAAGTGTATCATACATGTGTATATTAAACCTCATTGATCTAAGTGTCCCAGTAGTGATCAGTTAATTATTACAAGTGCCTGCAACCGTGGAATTGCTTTGAATTTACACTTCAAATGCACACGTGTAAGAGACATGTACATTTCAGATCTGGTGGATGTAAACACTCATACTTAAGAAAACTGGAGTTCTGTTCTATGCACTGAGGTTCCTATACTTAGTGTGTTTAGCAAGCAAACGATTGGTTACCTTTTTTACGCATAAAAAATTAGTGCTCATTTGTAAACATAGGTTTGTTGCTGCTTTTGCATATAAACTTGTTTACTTCCCGTGTAGTGATTACTTTGAGAAGCATGGAGAATCACGTAGACCAATCTGGTGGCTGCCGGTGGGGTACAGGTTGGTTCTAAAGTTAATTATGTCTTTTTAACACACTTTCTATTCGGTAGTAAAATGATATAAGTAATCATAATCACGTCAGCGTTAATTTCGTGATTTCTTTTTTTTGTTTTTGTTTTTTTTAATCATAAATCATTTCTTTCTATTATTATATGCACATGTATTGTTTTATTATTTGTTGGTATATAGATGATCAAGTGACCTTGCCATATACATGTATGTTGGTGATAAACAGCAAAATAAATCGTAGATATTCTTAAATTTTGTTATGCATGAGAAAGGTATAAGATGTACATGTTCATAAAGGCCAAATTGTAAAAAAATAAGTGTTAACACCAAGAAAAATCAATTGAAAGTAAATGACATTTGTGTTTGCTTAAGTAAATTAGCCACATTTAAATTAGTGGTAATGTGAAACATATTGTGCAAATTGCAAAATAAATTCTTGATAGCACCTCTCTGTAATGTTATATGTTTTGAATTATAAAATTGAAAATAATTATGCTGGAATTTCTTCACCAATATGCATCCTTTTGACACAGATTTGTGAAAATCTGTGAGAAGTATGCAGTTTGGCATACATTCAGATTTTAGGTAAAATATATGAATTTTGTTTTGCTGTTGAAAGCAAATGAGAAGACATTTATTTTGTATATCTGTGCTGTATGGTTGTATCATTGATTAGTAAATATTTGCATAAACATGTACACTCAGAAGTTTCCATTATAGACAAGTGGCCTTTAGAAATAGGTTTATTCATTATAAAAAAAAGTTAACAAGGGTTATGTTTGAATGGCATTTATAGGCAGGTGCTCTTTATACAGAGGTGGCTTTTAATGCAAGTTGGACTGTATATGGACATTATTGAAACCTACATGTACATGTAAATTTAAAACATCACATAATGAAAAGGTATACATTTTTGTAACTAGCCAAAAAACTGAAGTTTTAGGACTTTTTAGGACTTAAAATACTATTAATGTTATGTACATGGGTGTACATGTACGGTACTTACTTATACAATCTCTATATATCTATATCTATCTATCTATCTATTTATCTATACATGTACGTGTATATACATTGTATAGGGTTCTTTATATACATCACTGTGACACGGGCTATAAGCCCACAGAAGGAGCTTACCATGTACATACTTCGACCTATTAAGCCCGGGTCGCATTGTCCTATACATGTATAAGCGAGATGTGGACCTGAAATACTATAAGCAACAGAATTATGTTGATACATGTACATGTAGGTGTCCTTGGTTTGCTTGTTTTTGTTTGTTGTTGTTTAACGCCACTTTCAACAATATTTCAGTCATATTGTGGCGGGAGGTGTCCTTGGTAACAACAACAACTTTACCACTGTGCCTTATAAAAAATTACCTGTTTTATGTCAATTTGACTATTACTTGGTCTCATTAAGCGCCCATCTCCTTTTCTTGATTTTTGCAGTGTCCCGGGTATTTAATGGGTAGAATATGGTATATAAACACGTGGTTATGTCGGCTCAAACTCCCTGGAATCCAAGCCTTTTAAGAAACTGTACATGTATTGTTGTGAAAGCAAAATAAAAAAACAAACTCCAAAAAATCATAAAAACATAATACAACAAAAGTGAAAGTAGAAGAAGGCCAAATTGTTTGAAAATTTTGGTTTGGAGGCATTTTTACAGGTCGCAGAGAAAATACACAAGTACTTGTACAATAATTATCTTAAAACAAGTTTAGTTTGTCATACATGTAGGGATGATAATTTTGATTTAGGTTGAGGTATAGCTAGTTACCATGTCCTGAACGAACCCATCATGTACTTGTACACCCTACACAAACTTTTGTGTATACATGTACCTGTAATGTATGCGCACACATTGTTCAGTTGCTTATGTTCTCGCCTATATCACAATCAATTTCATGATGTCACTTAATGATTAAGAGCTTTGTGTTGGAACAATTTGATAAGCTGCTTTAGTGGTTGCTAAATCATCAATATTTTGTCGGACATTACAAAAGGTGTTTCCTGTGAAATTGACGACCATTACAATCAATGTTTCCCCAGAAATTGATGACA
Organism: Atrina japonica; assembly: GCA_030159075.1. Classification (NCBI taxonomy): domain Eukaryota; kingdom Metazoa; phylum Mollusca; class Bivalvia; order Pterioida; family Pinnidae; genus Atrina; species Atrina japonica. Next base: position 646,892 of record BROG01000050.1, on the reverse strand, counting down.
CAGAGCAGAGTGACACATGTTTTTAGCATCAACGATTTCATCTTGTTATCTATATACATACACGTACATGTACTTATACTTATCTACATGTATATGTCAGACAGTAGTACTTGAGGAGTTGTAGAAGGTTTTAATATGGATCAGTTAGGTGAGAGTAATAATTGCGAGTTTAGTATTCTTTTAACATGTAATTACTTCTGTTACATTCTAATGTACAGAATGCATGTACATGTATGTGTGCGGGGCTGGGTGATCGTGCAGGGGTGTACATTGTACATGTACATTTGTACAGTGTTTATATATAAGCATGCCTTTCATATTTTACATGTACATGTATAGTGTATGTGTGTGATTTTGTATTTACACATGTAGATATACATTGTGTGTGTATGTGTGTGTGTGTGTGTGTGTGTGTGTGTGTGTGTGTACATGTATACATGTATGCAATTCATGTTATTTAATGTGTACATGTATAATGGTAAATAGATTTTTTGGGGGCTTGTAGATGATGATATGTGTGTGTACAGGTGTATGTGTGCAAGTGTGTGTGTTTGTGTGGTATCGAAGGATGGGTGGAGTTCACTAAATTCACAAGCTCAAATTTAAAAGTAGTTATAATTTGATTTTTATTTCATTTTGCTTTGACATGTTTGAGATCATTTGGATATACATGTAGATGTAGGCAGAAAATCCATTCATTGAAATAAATCATTGACAAACTTGATATACTGCCATAATTTTTAAATAACAAAACAGGGGAATTTGTATATAAACAGTTGCATATTAATTGTAATTTCAGCATCATGACCTCATGTGGTGCAGCTACATAGTGGGATTATCAGCACGTGTCATGTGGGTGTATGTTTGTGTTTGGGTATGTGTTGTGTGTGTGTGTGTATGTGGGTGTGGGTGTGTGTTTGGGTATATGCATTTCATGTTTTTTCATGTATATATAATGTACATGTACATACATGTACACGCTATTTTGCATGTAGATAATATGTATGTGTACTGGTGTGTGTAAGTGGATGTGTTTGTGTGGATGTTGAAGGATGGGTGGAGTTCACAAGCTAAAATTTAAAAGTAGTTACATGTATAATATGATTTTGATTTAATTTTGCTTTGTGATGTTCATGACGTTTGGATACAGATGAATGGTATGATGGCTTACAATGGATGTTGCTGTAGGCAAAAAATCATATTTTTTGCATTTAAAAAGGAAAAAGAAAGTTGTTTTAGATACATGGATCTGAGTAACAATTGTATAATGAATTTTGTTGAGTGTTCAATGAACTGTTTAGTATGATATTTGGTTGAACTATTAAAATGACTTGAATAAAAAATAATGGAGGAGGATGCAACAACAATGATATATTTGCTTCCAAATACTCTGAGAATGTATTGTTTATATCGTAAAAGTAAAAGTCTTCAAGGATGTGAAAAAAGTATATACATGTATCATATAATCTATATGCTTAGAATAGGTCATTTAAAGGTTTTGAATTTGCGTGTAATTCAACTTGATGACATTTACAAAATTGTTTACATGTATATGTAACCCAATGATGCTTCAAAACTTAAATCTTTGTCATTGAATGGTTTTAAATTTGTATACCTAATACAATTTGATGATGTTCGGGGAATGATAAGTGTATACATATACTTTATACATTATATCTGTAACCCGGTTAAGCTGTCGAGACTGAATCTTCGTCATTGAAAGGTTTTAAATTTGCGTATAATGCAACTTGATGTTTGGGAAATAATATGTGTGTACATGAACTTCATATCACTAATATGTTTATATGTAACCCGATTATGCTTCAAAGGCTCAATCTTTGTCATTAAAATGTTTGGAATTCACACACAAGTAGATACAACTTAGCCATGCTCTGAAAACAGTACATCACGGTCATTGAAACATTAAGGATGTGTGTTGTGTTACCATACCAATGCTATCCTCTGTCTGTCTGTCTGTTTGTCTTTTTGTATGTTAAATTGATTATCTATCTCTCTGACTTTCTGTCTATCTGTATATCTATGATACCAAAGAACGGTAACTCTATTTTCCCCAAGATGTGGGAATTCAATTCATTGACAAACTCGATATACTGCCATAATTTTTAAATAACAAAACAGGGCGGTTTATCGAGAATCGACTGTATATAAACAGTTGTATACAAATTGTACATTTTATAATTTCAGCATCATGCCCTCATGTGGTGCAGGCCCCGACTGTTATCTCTATGGTGGGATTACCCGCACGTGGGAAAACCTACATGTCCAAAAAGTTAACGAGATACCTCAACTGGATCGGCATACGTACTAAAGGTAAGAAGATAATCATGTGATACTGACTTGTTCAAATTAGAATTATACCGGAATGACTAGAATAGAGAGATGGCCATATTAATCAGGTTTCATTTGATAGAACTTGCGTGACTTAAATGAAAATATTGTTAAAATGAAATAAACTCCTCTGTTTTATTTTTTATTCTGTTGTTGTACTTATAACCAGTACATTACTATTTGTGAGCTTGTCGTGATAAGGATATTTATATTTTGTATTGATGTACATGTACTTATTCCTAGTACATGTACGTTACTATATTTGTGAACTCTCGGTGTTACAGATATTTATATTTTTACGCCTTCTGTTGTTCATTTACGAGTACCTCAAAGCACTTTTCAACAGTTTATTGCCTCGAACAGAAACAGACAAGGCTGAAGTCTGAAGATCTAGAGTTCATTGCATTTACCTTTACTCTCTTCCCATAAGTCTAGAAATAAAACACACCTAACCATTTTTGTGGTCAGGTTGTGAAATAATGATTTCTGCCCATCTGCCTATCTGTCTACATCAACAATTTGGTGAAAGGGCATTAACTATATTTTCAACAACCAAAAAAATCAGTTTTTACATGGTGTACATGTATGTTTTACTTGTATACGTACAATTACAAATAAGAGAAAACTATTTTATCCAATTTGACACAAATGCATATAAAAATTCCCAATTGTGTTGCCAATGGCATTTCCCCAAAATTGGCAGAAGGCAACCTGATGTGTTTATATTAAGATAGGATTCATTCACATTTTGTAAAATGTCATAACTAAAATAAACATAAAGATAGTTCATTTGAAAACTTTTTGTCATATATTTACATACACAGAGAGTATTGATTTCAAAAAGTCTGACTTTTTGGCACACTATCTAATGTTTCTGATGCACTAGGTAGAACTGTTTTTTTGTTTTTTGTTATTGTTGGACAATACGCTCGTAGAACAATAACTATGTTGTACGTCCTTGATTCCAGAAACAGTTCTCATTTGTCAGAATATTATATAGAATCTGCAGTGACTGCACATAAGTGTTTGGAATTATTCATGTAATCATTGTAAATGATCTTTGGCGTAAAGCATGTTTATATCAGATGTAGAAATTGCCGGCAGATACAACCACAAGACATTGCTCCTCCTCTACAACATTCCCCGTTCATTGACTTACATTCCATTTTTATTTCCTTCTTTAACATTCATCAGATTTATGTACATGTACGCTTGTTTGATGTCTAACTAAGGCTGCTTAACACTCTTATGTAAACAGCTGTAGAGATGTGAGTCTAGGCCAGTCAAATGTTTAATGTCACACTAAGGCAACTTAACACTCTTATGTAAACAGCTGTAGAGATGTGTCTGGGTCAGTCAAGTGTTTGATGTCTTATTAAGCCTGCTTAACACTCTTGTGTAAACAGCTGTAGAGATGTGAGTCTAGGTCAATCAAAGGTTTGATGTCTTATTATGCTACTTGACTCTTATGTAAAAAGCTGTAGAAATGTGAGTCTAGGTCTGTCAAATGTTTGATGTCAAGATAAAAATGTGTCTTGCTATTGTGTAAACAGCTGTAGGGATCAGAGTCTAGGTCTGTCAAATGTTTGATGTCAAGTTAAGACTCTGTCATGCTCAGATGTAAACAGTTGTAGGGATTTTAAGGTCAAATGATTTTTATATTTCTGATTTTTTTCTCAAATGAAAAAACTTTTTTGTTTTCAAAAGTGATACTCTTATTTTTTTTACCGTTTGCCAGTTGTTCTTTATTGTTTATAAATAGATTTGAAAATATCTTAATCTGTAGTCAACAAATCTGTATCACATATGAATGTAGTATGTTTTTTTGTTGTTGTGATTTTTGTTTTCAATGTCATAATGCTATTGCTGACTTTGTAAAGTGTTGCGGTTTCATGTTTTGTGGAATTGTCGTTTTCCTCACCAAGATGTATATAAAATTACGTTGTTTCATTTAAATGAAATCTAGAATGACGTCAATCATTGCCAACATTCTGCAATATTTGTTAGAGTTATGGGACTTTAAAATCTTTAAGAATGATTTTG